>CM038225.1:70271735-70871735 GCA_021442155.1 Cymbidium sinense
TGAAAATAATTTTTGGTTTAATAGTGATAATAATAACTCATATTATTAAATTTAGCTAACACAAGCAATTTGACATAAAATAAATTATTTTATTTAATTGATTTTTCAAAAGAAATGAATGCATGATTTCATATGACAAACAATATTTAGTATGTTGGGAAAGAAATAAAGGGATGTAAGCAAATGACTTCATTCACCCTAATTACTTCCTAAGGACAATCATATAAAATAAGATTATTTAAAATGAATCAAAATTCTTTAAGAAAATTTTTATTTTTGAATTTGATTTAACTCAAGAAAAATGAAAAGGGTTTGCTGGTCTTAACCCATTTCCCCTATGTGTAATTTGGTTTAGTTTAATTTTTAGAATAATTAGGTTGATTTTATGTTTCATTAAGGTTAAGGTGTGAATTAAATCCATTAATTACCCCTTATATATACCACTTTAACATAATTATCCAAATATTTATGAGCCAACATATGATATGCAACCACATGAAATTTAAATCAGTAATGCACCTAAGAAATAAGGGAGCCTAATATAATTGGCTCACAATTATTAAGCTAAAGAGTTTAATTAAATACTTTTATAACCATCCTACACATGTAGTTGATTATAATTTCCTTTGAAATCCTCTTAGGTTATTGAACACCTAAGAATCTACCCAAGAATTAAGTGATTAAGTTCTGGAAGGATTTAGTTTTGAGTTTAGTTAATTAAACCAATTAATAAAGTGATTCAGTCATTAATTAATTTGCAAATTAATTAAGTGTTTATATTAACGGAATAGACTTAGGGAAAAAGATTTTAAAAGAAATCTTAATCTCATTCTCTGAGTTCATTCACTGTTTCATGATGATTAGCAAGCTTAATTAATAAATTTATCACTGTTTAATAGTTTAATTAATCATTTAATTAATTAAAGAAGTGATTAAGGATTAAACAAGTAATTCTCCTAATTAATTTAATAATAAATTTCAAAAAAATTATGAGAGGCAAAGGTCATCCCACTAATCAACCTTAGAAGTTTGGAATTAATTGCTAAAGTAATTAAGAGTAATTAGCCTAATTATATTTTTAATAAAACCTAAATTGAGTTAAAATTACTATTTAAAATTAATTTATTTTAATTTTCTATTATTCTTCTCTGAATTATCTTTAAAATGAGCTTGAGTTTGTATTTTTTTGGATTTTTCTATAATTAGTTATGATTTTGGAAAGTTTTAGCATTAAAATTAAATTAATTAAGCCTAATTAACTCTCTAATCCCATGATGGCGGTGACCCATGACGAACGACGCTTTCCATGTGATGCAACGGGATAGGTTATTTAAGTTGTCACATTAGTTTCTTTGTGGTGGGCCTTCTCTATCCGATCTAAGATGGATGGTGGAATTAATCTCGGGGTTTGAAAATCAAAGAGGATCTAGCGTGATCTAATCACAGTTCGATCCAATGGAATGGGGTGTGATCCTTCTCCTTCGCGAGCGATGAGAGTTCATCTCTCTCCATTCAATTCGAGCTCACCCGAGCTCGGATTGGGATCGAAATGATTCCACACCTTCGGAAGGAGGGGGGATGCATATCCAATGGTCAAGATCTAAAGGGATGACATTTTCCTTCAAAAAGGACCAAAGAAAATTTCATATGGCTACGATTTTGAGCAATTACCTCGTCGGAGGCTATCATCGGCGCTTCCAACAGAGGAGGTATCTTCTTCTAGTAGAGACGAAGCCTTGTTGAACGAATTAGATCTTGATTTGAAGTAGATGGTTCGTTTGACCAAGCTCCCCTTCAATGGTGATCGGGCTTGATCGATGTAGTGCTTCCCGTGGCTTGAACTTGGAAAGCGACTTGTTGAGCTCGGCAAGTCCATTGGTGACAAGATTAATTTGGTTTTGATGGAGAATTGGATGAGTTTAGCTCAAGATTGATCTCCCTTGTTTCGGCTTTGAGTGAAACCAAAAATGGGAAATCAATGGAGCTTGAGAATGGCTTGGAAAAGCTTGGGGAGGCTTCGATTGAATCTCCTTAGCTCTGTGGAAATGAGTCCTCGTTGTTTGAGTGGGAATGAGGGGGAGTATATCTCTCCCTCCTTAGATCAAACGGTGATGAGTAGTTTTATCATTTTTGATCAATGAGTGAGATTGGGTTCACGATTTGGGCTGTCAAAGATCCCATGTGAGTCATTTTGGGTAGTGGAGGGAAGGAGAGTGGATGCCCATGTGCTAGGTGAGTGCATTTGGTGATCTAAGTACTCAATTTCTATTAGAGAGGTCGGTTTGGCCTTGGCTTGAGTCATGGCCAACCCAAGCTCATTGGGTCATGTTCACTACTCTCCTTGGTGTCCATATGGACCACTGGGAGGATACCAAGTGGCCTTGAGAAAGAAATGATCAAATTCCAAGTGAATTAGGTCATAGGATACCCTTTGACCTAAAGGCATAATGGTCATTTGACCATGATTTTGATTTGTATAGATTTGAAATGATTCAAAAATAGGTTGGGCCAAATTTCAAGTGATTTGGAATTGATTTGATTTGAATTGGTTCAATTTGACCCATTTAGGTCAAGTTGGGTCAAATTGGGTTAGGTTGACCAATTGGTCAAATTGGGTCAAACCATTGGTCGTAGTCAAGTTCAAATGATCATTTGGATTTAGAATTATTGGTTTGGTTCAATTTGATTAAGTTTTGGTTCATTTAGGTTCATTTAGGTCAAATGGGATTGACCCATTTATTTGAAGTGTTAGGTCATGGGTTGGTTTGGTTGATCATTTGAAATATATTGCAAGCTTTGGTTTCAATCAATTTTGATTTGGTTTGATTTCAAGTTGATTTGACCTTTTAGGTCAAGTTAGGTTAATAGTCAATTAGGCTAGGTTTGGTCTAATTGGTCAATTGAAGCTTTGGTCAAGTTCAACAAGTGATTTGAAATGAATTTGATCCATTGGTTGAAATTAATTTGACTTAGATCAAGATTTGACCCATTTTGATTTTTTAAGTCAATTTGGGTCAACTTGGGTCAAGTGGCCAATTAGGCTAGGTTTGGCTCAATTGATGGCTTGGTCAAGTTCAGTCATTGATTATGGATTGGTTTAGATCAATGTGATCAATTTGTCTTATAGTGAATTTTGGCTTGTTTAAGTTTCATTTGGGCTAAGTATTGACTTGGTCAAAAGTTAGGTTTGACTTGGTTTGACCCAATTTGAGTGATTGATCATCCTAGGATGATTATTGATCATAATGTGAGGCTTAGATGTGCTTAGTTAAATCCAATTTGGGTTGGATTAGAACTTGGCTCAAAAAGGTCCTTTAGGTCACTTTGGGCCAAGTGAGCCTAAACGTTAATTGACTTGATGAAGGCTTGATTCAAGTTTGGTTGAACTCACATATGCACTTATGATTGAAATATAAATCTAATTGTAAGTGGTTTGGAGTCAATTTGGTTCATTTTAGAATTTTAAGTCAAAAGGATGAACATGAGTTTGACTTGGGTTAGTTTGATTTTGGTTTGATGATTGTAGTTTATGCTTATATTTGGGCATGCGATTGAAGAAGTGATTGTTTGAAGAGAAAATCTAAGGATTTGGATTGATTTGAGATGATTTAGCGAAATCTAAGAAATTGGCTTAAAGGATATAAGTTGGATTTTGATTTGAGTTTTGAATTTAGTTTTAGTTATTTGAATTTATATTTCATTTATATTTGTGAATATAAATGAGAGTATAAATGGGTTATGAAAAAATTTTTTGAGTTTGGAGTGATTTGGGTTTGGTTTGAGCTAAGTTCATAAAATGAAATCAAAGGGCTTAAGAAAGATTTTGGGATTTGAATTCAATCATGAGTTTCAATCATTTGATTTGGAATTGATTTATGATTTGTATTTTGGAATTGATTTAAGATTTTAGTTTTTGGAATTGATTTATGATTTGAGAAAAAATCAGTTGGAGTTAAGATTTGAGTTTTGGAATTGATTTATGATTTGAGAAAATCAATTGAGTTGGAATTGATTTAAGATTTGGGTTTTGGAAATGATTTATGGTTTGAGAAAATTAATTAAGTTGGAATTGATTAAGATTTGGGTTTTGGAATTGATTTATGATTTGAGAAAATCAATTGAGTTGAAATTGATTTAAGATTTGATTTGGATTGGTTTGAAAGAGGGAAGCAAGGATTGAGTTTAAGCTATAGGGTAGGCAAGTCCTCCTAATACCCCTAAGACATAACCTATTACTATGGCTAACTCCTCTAAGTCTCTAGGGTTAGGTTAAGTGTCCACCTAATAATTAGAAGTGTCTTAAGACTAAGGAACTCTTAGTGTCTAGAGGAGTCCTATGTCTAAGATGGAGAAAATAAGAGCTCACTCCAAAAGTGAGGTCAATAAAGAAAAAAGCCTCCGAAGGTACATGCACATTAAAAATCTCAGAAAACAAAAGTCTCAGAAGGTACAGGTACATCAAAAATCTCAAAAGACAAAAGTCTCAAAAGGTACGGGTACATCAAAAATCTTAATAGACAAAAGCCTTAGAAAGTACATGTACATCAAAAACTCAATAGGCAAAAATCTCAGAAGGTATAGGTACATCAAAAATCTCAGTAGGTGAAAGTCTCAGAAGGTACATGTATATCAAAAATCTCAGGAGGCAAAAGCCTTAGAAGGTACATGTACCTCAACGGAGGAGAATAAACTCATTGCGATCTTTTAGAAGGAATAATCACCAAATCATTTTGAAAATGAAACTTCTTCTTGAAAATTATCAAAGTATCACTGTTGATAGTTGGTGTTACATCGTCGATCTCGCCATCTCCTGATGCTTCTGCAACCCATCATCTTGTGCAAGATTTACTCAAGAATCTTTAGACATTAGGATATCTGTTGAAATATGCTCACCCATGAAGATACTCTATATTTTTCAAGCTTGAAATTACACTGGAGCTTGAATTCGGGATACACGCACCTAACCAGATCAATTGAAAACCTCGAAATCGGAGAATTGAAGCCAGGGGTTCGACACCATTATCTGAGGGTAGTGGAGGATACCAAAGAGAAGAAAGCGAAAGCACATTAGAGCCTGGATTCGGGATGCACGTCGCCTAACCAAGTCAATTAGAAACCCTGAGATCGGGGAGAATTGAAGCCTGGGGGTCAACACCGTTATACAGGTTAGTGGAGGCTACCAAAGAGAAAAAAGTGGAAGCACACTAGAGCCTGAATTTGGGATCTACTGTCAGTCAGTTAAAACCAGATCGGAAAACTGGGGGTCTTGAGGTCAACATCATACAATAGAGGTCTGTGGAGGCTACCAAAGAGAAGAAAGTGGAAGCATATTTGAGCCTGAATTTGGGATGCGCGTCATCTAACCATGTCAGTTGGAAACCCCGAGATCGGGCAGAACTAGAGCCTACGAGGAGGGTCGACACTATTATACAGGTTAGTGGAGACTACCAAAGAAAAGAAAATAAAAGCACACTGGAGCTTGAATTCAGATCTGCCTAACAGTTAGTTGAAAATCCAGATCGGGAGAACTGAGCTTATGAGGGGGTGCGCCTATACTGTTAGTGGAGGCTACCAAGAGAAGAAAGTGGAAGCACATTGATGGAGCGGATCGCTAACCATATCGTTGGAAAACGAGATCTGAACTGAGTCTGAGTCGGGCATTGTATATAGTCGATGGAGGTTACAAGAGAAGAAAGTGAAGAACACTAAAGCGAATTTGGGATGTGGCTAACAAGTCGGGTTGGAAACTCAGATCGGGAAAAGAATTGAACTGGGGGTGTGGCAGTTATCAAGTTAGTAGAGGCTATCAAAGAAAGAAAGTGGAAGCTGGAACTGGTTGGGATACATCCAGTCGGGTTGGAGACATCGAGATCGGGGAGAAGCTCAGGGTCGAATCGTTATCTGTCGAGGAAACGAAAGAAAAGAGTAAAGAAAGAAAGTAAGATGTGAGTTTTTCATTACCTCATGGGGGGTATTAATGCTAAAAAAATGACTCTTGAAGTTCTTTTAAAAATAAAAAATAATAATAAAATGAAGAAAACTCTTCATATTTCTCATTAAAAAAAGAAATTTGTCTTTTCATCTCCTTCTCTCTCTCACTCTCTCATTCACGCCAAAATGAAAAAAATAAATAACTAAAATAAAATCTGACGCTTTCCCTCTCTCTCTCTCTCTCTCTCTCTCTCTCTCCAAATTGAAAAAATAAAAAATAATATCAAGGGGCTAGCGATCCCTCTCTTTCAAATCAAACAGCCACCCCAAAAAAATATATTTAATAATATAAAATGATAAAATAATTTATGTATTTATAAAAAATATCACTTTCTACATATAAAATAAAATAAAATAAATATGTATTAATAACTAATTAGTAAATAAATAAATAAATTTGATATATATAATATATATTATATGTAATTACAAATACTAATAATTTTTACCTAAAGTGATTTTATATATTTTTGGATGAAATGAGTTTTTTCATCTAAAAATAGGGGGCAAATGATATATCTCTCTAAAATTTATAAATCAAATATGGATTTCAAGTTAAAGTATATATTCAATCAAATTAAACGACTTAGTGAGATGAGTTCAATAATGCTAGAATCGGGTCAAATCGAGTCCAAATGAGCTCAAATCAAGCCCAAAAGCTACATATGAAAACTTTGAAATACTGAATGGATGATCAAATGACTTCCAAATTTGACGTGCTTATATTCAAATTGAGCGGCCCGATGAGACAAATCCAACGGGCCTAAGATCACTCAAATTGATGTCAATGGTTGAATCATTAGTCGTAGCCTCATGATCGAATGGATGGATATGGTATCCAGATAGAATGTTTTGAGATTTTGGCTACTGATGACCAAAAATGTCTCCTCTTAGAATCTATAAATAGGACTCATTCTTGTTATGAAGGAAATTAGGTATAAGCAAAGCTTGAGAGAAAGGCGAGAAATTTATAAGTTCAGTTTCTCATATCACTACCGATCGCCGACGCCGCTATCATTGCCGTCGCCACCAACAACCGTTACAACCCAACTACCGCTGCATAGATATTGTAACATGATTCTAGAATTCACATTATCAGGATTTCTCACATACAATCTTATAATCCCGCTATCGAAGACTTAAACTCAGTTCCAAAAGTAGATATATAGGAACATTTTCTTGACATCATAGTTTTTTTTTTCTTTCGGGTTTTTTATGTAAAATTAAAGTTTCTTATTCTCTTTTCAAATATTTGTGTGCGTGTTGGATTTCCATACATGCTAAGATAAAGTTTTATTCTACCGCTATAAATTTTTTGGCATACATTAATACTTTTATATAATTTTTTGGTTATAAAATTTTGTAGTTTAACCTGTTTCTATATCATTAACTATATTCTTATTATAAATCTTATTTTATTTATATTATTATATTATATAATTTAATTTTTAAAAAGTATTTAATATGCATGTATCAATATTTATAATTCACATACACTTATTTATACATTAATGATTGATATTAATATTAATTTAATTTATAAATTTATATTATTATCTACTAATATTTTTTCTTATAAATTTGATGGTATATCTTACTAATTATTCATATTTTTCTCTAAAAAATAATAATATTAGTGATTTTATTTTTTTAATTATTATAAAATTTTTTTGGCAATTTTTTTGAAATTAAGTATCATTAAAATATTAATTATGTAATTAAGTATTGAAAAAAAGTTTAAATATATGTATAGTTGCCCAACTATGGGCTATAGCTACGCCGACGCGTGGCAAAGCCACGTTAGATCGAGCCCGTACGTCATGACGACCGCCGCATATTATTAGGATCGGCCCCGATCGGCCCTATCTTCTATGTTTCGCTAGAATCGGCCCCGAACGGTGATTCCGCCACCCAAAGGAGCTCCGACCGGCCATCTTCTCCCTCCAAGCACGCTCCTCTCCATCCCGGCTTCATACGCCGTGGTAGCTCCAAGCTGCGCATTATGCCGCCTGTGTTCAAAGAAACCTTCTTTCTTCCGACAACATGTTAACTCCATTTGATGACTTTCTCCCATGTAGAAGCCAACATTAGGCGATGATTCGACTCCATTTGGTTCGGGGAAGTGTCCCATGGTGGATTCTACCGTTTTCATCCCCATCGTTCTTCGTAAAGATACGATAAATCCCTATTTATATCAATTTATAAATTAATAGAGTATGTGTGCTAGGTATTAGAGTTGTATGGTTAGAATTTTATTTGGGAATTGATTTGTAGGTTTGTGTTGGCATTGCGTTGTGATAAGTAGCAGGGTAGTATTTAGGGTCGATTATTTATATAGTTTATTTTGCAAGAATGAATAGAATTTGTTTCTGATCCTTTCTATGGAGGCGAACTGAGTATCGATGAATAATTCAGTCCAAGTTATGTGGGAGGTTGAAATCGTCCAGTTAAGGTTTTGCATCATAGTACCTTACTGGAATTGAAGCAACGGATTATGAGAACCTTGTACATTGATTCAGAGTGTCACACAATCACTCTGCAGTCGTTATCCGGTAATGGATTTATTATATTTGACAATGACGTTATGGAGTTATACTAGATGAAGCTTCTCGTTAGATGTTAGTGCTGTATATCAAACTGGAGGATGTTAATGTTGCATCCACATCAGCTGATCCGGTAATAAGATCAGTAGATATACCACTGACGCATACATAGGACTTCATTGCACATGCACCTATAGCGATATCCGGTAATAAGATTAGTAGATATACAACGCAACTTTGATGAGTTGATTCCCAGGTAATATCTTGTCAACCTTTCCCAGTTTATACTTGCAATAATTAATATGATAGTTTGTCGTCCAACTTAGAGAAGTGTTTCCATGGGCAGCTCACAGACATTGTTTACGTCATCTGCGTGAAAATTTTAAAAAGGTAATACGTAGACTGGGTATTGGTGATGTTGAATTTCTATTCCAGAAGATGTATATGGAAGAAAATACTGATGATATCCGTCAATTCAATCGTTTAATATTAGATATTAAAAATGTGAAAGAAGAAGCTCACAGATGGCTTATAGAGCGTGACCCTGTTAGATTTTACCTATGGGGATGTTACCCGATTTCTTTTGCGCGACTCTAGTCCTTCTAATTTATCTTATTGTTTTCCATTTCATTGTTTAACGGCGATGGCCATGCTAAGAAACCGGCTAGAGCGAACCTATGAGGTTCATCCTAGCATAGCCTCTACGTGGACTACATCGCACCCCTCGATACTATTAGTAATATTTCATTTATGTTTACGCATTGTTTGCCTTTTATTTTGCTTAATGACAGATCTTTTTTTTTTTTTTTTTTTGCAGAGCACTGTACTTGAGGCTGCATCACATTTGCTTATGCTGAAGGAGTGGCCCATCATCTGCAGACGATTCATCAATGGGCAAGAACAGGTGGGCCTACAGTGTGTTAGTCAGCTTCGCTTCATCCGCCTAGATCATCATTTACTGACTACCTTGGTTGAGAGATAGTCTCCGCAGACCAACACCTTCCACCTAGCTGTTGGTGAGATGACTGTGACGCTCCAGGACGTGGCGATGATCTTGGGACTACGGGTTGATGGGCCACCTATCATAGGCCCAATTGTGATTGGTGAGAGGAAGAGATGAGACACTTGGTCTGATTGCTGTGATGATTTATTGGGACGATACCCCATATCAAATGTGATGTACCATGACCCGATAAGTCCACACATCAGGTCAACATTCAGGATGGGTCAGGCACACGCGCAGACATGCATGCCGCTGAGGTGGACTTTTTACAGGGAGTCGCTAGTCTGAGCACTGAGGAGTTTTTCCAGCACCTGCGTGCTTACATTTTATTTCTTATTGTTTCTACTACGGATACATCTTCGGTCCACTGCAAGATCTACCACTACTAGAGGACCAAAACATTCAAGACGATGGCTATGTGAGCGGTTCTAGCCCACATATAGAGAGTGCAGTCGACTAGCCCACCGGTAACATGGTGGTGCTACACCTCCTTTAGATATGGTCTTGGGAGAATATTCACGAGGAGGTAATTCTACATATCTACTAATCTTGACGATCTCAGCATTGGGTTGAGATATATTTTATTAACTGCACTTTCAAATATTTAGCTTATATATGTGTTTAAATTGTACTATGTGTATAGATGGAACGAGAAGTATGTTCGCGACCAATGACTAACGCTAGATATAAAATGAGCCGGATGGTATATACTCAGTTGGACTGAGATAACACTTTAGTTCAAATATTTATAATATATATTCTAATTTAACATAATTTTTGATATGTGCAGGTGATCTGGGAGCCGTACAGTGAGCAGATCATGACACGTCTATCATATACATGCTCAGCAGGCTCTAAGATATGGTTATCACGAGTCCCTCTGATCAGCTGGAAGAGGGTTGAGTGGCATTTACTAGATCGAGTGTTGCGCCAGTTTGGCCTTATTTCCAGAGTAGATGTAGCCCCAGTTGACCCTAGTTTCAAAAGAGTTGATGATATCAGTGGATGTCGATGGGTTGATGCACATTGTCGCCAGGTGGAGGGGATTACCTTATCGAGGGCTTATGAGGATGTGGATAGATGACGCTATCGGCAAGTACATGTGATTTAGGGCTTCCTCATTTATTGGCGACAGAGATCCTCCACTTACTATGCCGAGCACCGTGGAGCATATTTATGTAAGTGCTAATATAAGTATTCATTTGAATTCTGTGAGAGGCTAATTTCACATACTATTGCAATACATCTGACTGGGACATCTTCCATACTTCGGTCGGATGAGCATGAGCTGGGATGCGTTGATAGGCAAGTGCTAGAGACGGATCACGATGTACATATCGGAACACATATTACGGTGCTGAGGGTGTCGCACACCATGACTGGAGCATCGGGCCATCTACTTATGCTGATCCAGGTCTATTTATGTATGTTGATCCTAGTCCTTCTACATATCAGTCTACATATGAGTCACAGCTACCTTTCTTCCAAAGTGATCATCCCACGCGAGCCAAAGATCTTGCACCTTTGGAGGGTCACCATCGTGTGTGATTGTCCATCCGTGCACTTACGACATACTGAGTGGTGCGATTCATTTTGAGGCGTTAGATGTTTAGATAGTCTATTTGTCAGCTACGTTTGTTCTTATCTATTTCATTTATTGATCATTTTTGCTTATTGGCTCCCATTTAGTTGAATCTACTTGCTCAAATTGGGATGCAAATCCTCAAATCATATTGTTATATTTCATATGCACTTTCTTTGAACTACTTGAATCAAACTTAGCGATGTTCTACTCAACTCTTTCGTATGTTATTTTGTGTTGTATGGCATTCAAAAGTTTTAGCTTACAAACTTGTAATAAAATAAATTAGTTTTAAAGTGCGTCATTATACAAATGAACAAAGGTGTAAATTAAATAAGAAATATAATAAGTGAATCTATTATAAAAAAGCACAATATTAAAGATTAACTCAATTTCACAAGCTAAATCAATTAATATACTAAACTCTGAAGTCACTAAAACATAAATCTAAATATAGAAGACACAAATGTGATTACAAATATTTATGTTAAAACTATAAAATAATTATTAGAAGGAATGCAAATCAAAATTATAAAGATACTTTGCATAATAAGAATTGTTTTTGACTCAATACCATACTTACATCTAATACTTATTGAACTAAAATTTTACTTGTAGAAATACTATTATAAGTTTGACATAAAATACTCTCATAATCTGTCTAATAACTAATTCCATAGTACGAGGATCTTACCACCCAAGCTTTGTTATATAGAACTTGAACAATTCTAACAAAATTAATGTAAAAAAAAAAAAACATCTAGTCGCCCACTTAGCAAAATCAACCGCTTAAGACTCAATTTAACAATACTCATAATCATAGGTTTAATGTGAAACCACATATCGCATGACGCTGGCCGTAATCGGTATACCTATATTTAAATTTTCTTTTAGCAATACTTAATTACGTAATTAATATTCTAATAATACTTAATTTAAAAAATTATTTTTTTTTGTGACTATTGAGTTGTGAATTTAAACATATAATAATAATAATTATAATTATTATTTAATTATTTAATTTTGCCCACTCTGCTAAAATGGGTTGGTTCCGTCTCTGGGCCAAAGTAAGGGTCGTCGAGCACGTCTGCCAAGCAATGCCCGCTGAATCGTGGATGTGGACTATTTGAGCCTACTGGCCGCAACTATATTGTAACAAGGCATTTCCCTGCTTTCTCTCGAGCTTCAATCATGGCGGACAGCATCCCGTGGCATGGTTCTCTTTTCCTCCTGACGAAACTAGATCCACCTAATCATCGCTTTACCACTGCAATGATTTCGCATTACTCAACGATTCAAGCGCTCCGCCGTGACGGCTTCGATTGCCTCACACAGCGGGTGGTAGGATCTGCCGCACACACATCTGCTTTGAGGGGACAGGAGATTAACTTCTAGATTGGGATTAGCTGCCGCTGGTTGCATTCCTTCTACATGCATTTCTCCAGAAACTGGTGCAAGGTTGAGCTTTTCCCAATCGCTGACTACTCTGCTTGTCGATCTTGATTTTTCTGGAGCTGTAATTTTTTGTTTATGTATATTATTCACAATACAGGAGGGAGTTGAATGGATTTTTTTCGATCACCTATTGGCGGAGGGTCAATGGTTGGTTTATAGCATGCTATGTTCTATGATTTGTATTTTTTATTACTCTATTGAATTTCTTTGGCAAAGTTCAATTGCTTCAGATGCATGGAGGACTGAGACAGTTTTTTTTTTTTTTTTCTTTTTTTTCATGTTAATGGTTGTGGCTAATCGTGTTGGCAATTCTAGAGTGTAACATCGCCGGAGATTGTGGAGAAGAGATGCTTCTTCACAGGGATTTAACTAGAGAGACCGAAGAGAAATGGAAAGTTGTATATTTATTGTATAAATAGATTTATGGTGTTATAAATATAAATAAATAAATATAGTTATTAGATATGTAATATTCATAATTTTTAGAAGTTTTTTTTTTTTCAAAATAAGTATTAAATAAATATAAATTTAATTTTTAAGTATATTTAAAAAAAATTTAAGTTTAGATACGTTCGATAAGCGCTAGGTCACATCCTCATCGAAGCTATATCACCTAACCGACGCTACCGCCTAAAGTCGCCTGATAATCGGTGAGTGACTTTAGCCAGCAGAGTTGCATAATCGTAACTTCTCTTTTTTTTTGAAAAATAAAAAGTATTTGTTGTACTAAAGTTGTATTTGTTTGTAGTCTGCAACTGTAAATTCAATCTGATATCAATAATAGTAGCAGTAATAGCATCAAATTAAGAAATTAAAACTACTTAAACTAGTTTTAGAAGAATTACCTTGTAGTAAATGAAACAATAAATTACTTTATATGAACGATTTGCACAAGTATACAAAATACACATAAGAATTTTCATCAATATATTAAGTAGACACAGTTACAAGTACACAGAATACACATAGATCCCCAGAAACTATCGCGCCACGCCTATACGCTTATCGCAACACTACGGTGTAGAGAGTGGCGAATGGACTATCACACGCTGATTGGAGACATCATGGTCTCTCGATCTGGCGCAACATCGAATCGAGTCATGCGAAGTCTCCTAAAGGCACCCAATCTGGTGAAGGTGCAATGTCTATATGGTGTTGAGACTGAGAGCTCTGCTAATAACTGGAAGGCCCTGGTATAAGTAGATGAGACCGCATCCATGTCTGCTGCCTGTGTAGTCATAACTGAATCGTACTCATGTGACATATGTTCTGCTGTGATGTGGTGGAGCCTGTAATCGCTAATGTACGTGCACAATCTCAAATCATGCATATCTTCTCATACCTATTTATAGCCATCTAAAAGTCTGAGTCACCTGGACGTCCAAAGAAAGATTGTAATATGCCCTTTGTCGCCAAGATATGCTCTACCTGTATTAAACAAATGTAAAATGTTACTATGAAATATTTAAACAAAGATACTTAAGAAAATTTGAAGTAAGTACTATTATCTTACATAGGCTCGCTTGGTAGGTACTCTAGGATAGTATGTTATTGGTGGATTAATAGGGGCCTTCCAAGTTACAATGAAGCCTACAACCTGAATCATAACATGTATCGGTGAAGGGCTTGCTGTCCATCTCCTTCAATGTCATCGATAATGTGATCCCTCCTACTCTCCCAAGTAGCGATGTACAACTGATGGTGCTGAAACAGTATCAGCTTTCTCTCAACCATCAACTCTTCTGAAGTTGGGATCCATCGGCGTGACATCAATGCATGGTAAGTGTCCAAATTGACAAAGAACTCTGTTAGGAAGGTGTCACTCCACCCTCTTCCAGCTAATAATGGGAACACATGCTAGCCATATAGCCTCTCAAGCAAGACAAATATCAGATAGGCGAGCTCTGATCATAATATCATACGGCTCTCAAGTAACCTGCATGTATGAGTTGCTATTACTTAGTACTACATTAAAATTCAGAAAATAGACTTTAACATTTAAGATTAGTACCTGGCTCAGTAGTAGTCTATCAAGCTCATCCCGATATAGCCTGACATTTTCAAAGGGCATCTGCCGCACATACTTTTTGTTCCACCTGATTAAATTAGTTTTCATGTACAAATCAGTTATTTAGCAAATTAGTATATTAAACCAATTGAAAATTTGTTTAGTTTCCTTACTTGAAACCAATGCTCAACCCATCAAGATCTTGAGGATGGGGACATGTAATGTTGGTCTCCCAACATGAAGTCGCTCTCAAGACCAGATCTAGAGCAGCTAAAGACAACTAGCCATGTTGGCCCTTCTTGGTCTAGTTGACTCATGCAGCTCCCTGTATAGGTGTGCTAACACTGCTCTGTCTACTGAGAATGTGCTAAATATATCTATATCTTCTAATAAAGGGAGATATTATAAGTGCACCTTTGAGCCTGAAGTATATGATAGTAAAAAACTCTCCAAAAGGAACAATACATATGCTCGTAAATGTCTACTAAACTCCAGAACTGTGAGATCGATGTAGGACTCCCTGAAAAATGTCCATCGCAGCCACCTTAGTGGCATACAAGTCTGCGCGTGTGCCCAACCCATCCTGAAAGTAGAATGGACTGCAGTCAATGAGATATACGGCTCGCAATGGGGTGCCGACCTAACTCATCATGCAGCCAAGCCAACCGCCATCGCCTCTCCAATTGTAATAGGGCCGATGATCGGGGGTCCATCTACACGTAAGCCCAAAATCATCGCAACGTCTTGCAATGTAACAGTCATCTCGCTGACAGCTAAGTGAAAAGTGTTGGTCTGAGGAGACCACCACTCAACTAATGCAGTTAACAAGTGATGGTCCAATCGAATGTTGCACATCTGACTGATGCAGTACAGCCCCAATGCGCGGAGGGCAGATGTGAATCGCGGGCAGGTAACGGGCCACTCCCTCAGCATAAGGAGATGTGAAGCTGCCTCCAAAATAGTGCCCTGTAACAGAAAGAAAATAATGTCAATTCATGTTAGCAGTGAAAATATTTTGACAAAATGTATTAGAAATTAAACTCATACTGAATCCGGATGCGACCTTATGTCTGCCACGCAAGAAGGCTATGCTGGGATGAACCTCTGAAGGTGCTGGATCTGGTGCATCATCGATCATCTCAAGATGTCTCCTTTGTCGACGTTTAGTCGGCCTGGAAGGCTCCTCAGCCATTGTACTTAAGGCAGAAGAACAAAAAAAAAAAAAAATGGACAATGTTAAAAAGTCATTAATATTTATATTATGGTAAAGTATGAGAGAATTAAAAATATTTCTAAACCCTATATACATGAAATAGTGCTACACTATCCATACTAACCTTCTACTACTTGGGTTGTGTGTGCATGATGTCCGGTAATGATAAACTGATTTATATATACTGCACATACGGATGCTTTGTCCTGCACTCTCGTTCATAGTGTTGTTATATCTACTTGTACGTGGTATGTCTGATCTTATTTTAACACTGGGTCGCAGCAAATGATATAGTCCCCGCTCCGCATCAAAGTCTAACCAATAATTTTGATTTAGCAAAACATGATAGTTCATGGAGTATGTACGCCTACATACATTGCCATTATGTAATATCTTGACACGTAGGCCAAATGATTCAGTCTCCTAGGGACTAAAGCAGCAATAAAATGACCACATGGCATATGATAAATTAGTGTCCGGTTATAGCTACAAGAACATAACCGATCAACTGTAAAGTCAATTATGAAGGATCGACAACCCATGTCCAACAATTGCACTTCAATAGCATTGATATTGATTGGTTGTGGATAGTGTCTAGCCTCACTCTCGAATCTGCTGAGCATAACCTATGCTCTTGGAGAGAATGTAAATTCATCATTTGGTTCTCCCAAGTCTGTGATACTGGATCTCTTAAAAAATAAATTGACAATATTATAATAAATCGTTGTGATTAGGGATTGAATTGGCAATCTCCGTGCATGTTTGAGAACTCCATTGACACATTCAGAAGCATTTATCATCATAGTACCATATCGCTTACAACCATCACGAACCAACGACCACTTATACACATCATGCTCTACTAACCATTGGTATGCCTCTGCTTTAATATTCTTATATCTATCATATGTCGATTGAATATATTTATGTCATCAGTACTACTAGACATACATTTTCTTACATATAAATTCAACATTTGTAATACCCATTCTTCTCACTACTTTTTTGAAGTTTTCCTCAGATGCCTTAAGCAATGACGATGCGTAGCCCAAGAGAATACATCTCAACAATCGTTACCAACCCCGTATGCTTATCTGAGATAATACACAAATCACTACTTGCTGAAACAAAAGACAACATCTGCTACATGCACATAATAAACCAGAGCCTGGACTCATTATTTTTAGATTCAACTACAACGAAGGCAAGTAAAAATAATCCATTATTGGCATCAATACCAATAGTCGTGAGTAATGTATCATGATACTTTTCAAGTAGGAATATCCCAACCATGCTCAAAACTGGACGACAAATTCCTAACCTGATATCGATGGTCCAAACGCCTAAAATTATCTTTGAAACCTGCATGTATTTGATGATATAATTCTATAAATAGTGCATGGAAAAACAGAGCATAACAAATCCATGAATAGGCCAAGAGAGCGATATGAGTCCTCCCAACTTCCAAATATTGCTCTGATACTCTTACACCGCGCATCTCATGCCTTCATGTAAGACACTTTAATATTAAATCTTGATTCCTTCTTTTCAATGATCTCTTTTGGTTTCAAGTCTATCTGAGATCGCATAACTAGCATTATGAAATAACTAATGAACTTAGATGTACATTGATGATGTCCAGAACCACTGGTAGTGCTGATGCATGTATGTGGTGCACCTAACGTTGATATCCTCCAAGTCCAACCGTTGTTCTCTGGATGCATTGGCATGATCTGCTAGGATTACTATGTTGTGCACATACAACTGTAAAATTCTTTTGATTTGAAGTAATGGTGAGAAACTGAATATTGTTTATTATTGACCAACTAGTGACTACAAACTAAAACTCATTCTTATTTGAGAAACACATATTCACATAATTCAACTGGAACTTCGATATCATCTGCAAAAAATATACTATTAGATAGACCATCAAACACAATATCTGTATTCCAATCTTTTGTGGTTTCACATGTGTGGACATAATCGTTGTTACAGATCATATCATCATCATTTGCAGAATTCTAGATTGAATAATTCCTAATAAGTTTGTGACCAGCATTGTTGTCAGATAAACTGTTATTACCAAGGAAAGAATTCTCTTTAGCATCACTATCATCAGATGCATCACTTGATTCGCTATTCATTGTGTCGTAGTCATCATCATACATAAATCTAGATGCTCTGGGTTGCTCATGCAATCGTGCTTCGACAGACATTTCAGTTATGTGTAAGGAAAGTCAACATCATTAAAACAAGACGCGAGATAGGTTGAACCATAAAATCAACACATTAACAGTGGTTTTAAGGTAACTACTAACCTTAGTTCTAAGTCGTTAATAGTGTTGTGGTACAACTGCTTGACAAAGTGAATTCATGTGTATAATCATATGGAATATTATGCTGCATGAGATCAATATCAGTTGCAGTTGAAGTACTGCAGTCTGACTTGACTACCACATAAAGAATCAATGTTTAACAAAGCTTCATTTAATACAACACTGCAGACTTCATCATCAGAAATCATAGATGCTATAAATCCCATGTCAATAGGGAAACGATACGTTAGCTCCACTATAAAGTTATCTACATTATAACGTAGAGATCTCAACACTTTCTATTTTAAATCTTCTAAGCTTGCGTGACACGAGACTCGCATAGGACGATTTCTTCCACCGACATAACTTGAATAAACTGATCATCAACGATCAGTTGTCTATCATAGAAAATGATCAATACAACAAGCTCTTGACTCAATCTAAAATATTCTTAGCAACTAACCTCCAATATTATATGCTTAATTAATTAAAAATTTAATCTAATCAACTTTCCTAAACAAAACAAAGCTTTAAGAAAAAAACTAAAAACCTATTTGACAAAAAATTATGCGCTATCAACTATGATGCATTACACTAAAAATTGGCAGCAAGACCGACACACACCCAAATGTGACAGAAAAGTGTCTGATTAAAATAATATTAAAAAATTAAAGGGACACGTGTGCCCTAAATAATTGAATTAAAATTATATAAAAAAGATTTTAAATATAGTTTGTTATATTTTAAATTATTATATAGAATTTTAGAAATTTAGAGAATGATATTTGAGCTAAAAAGAGAGAATAATAAGATATATTTATTATGACTAATTAAAATTATTAAAAAATATAATTAAATTTATAAATTTAAAATTGATAATAAATTTTATTCATTAAAATTATTAAAGTACAATAAAATAAATTACTTAAATTATATATATATATATATATATATATATATATATATATGTATATATGTATATATATATAACTTAAGTAATTAATTTAAAATTTTAATTAAATGACTTATGTTTTATTATTTTTAATATTTTATCTATTTAATTTATACACATTATTTTTTTAATTATTATTATAATGCCGATCCAAATGCTCAGATCCCGTATTTTAAAAATAGAAGTATGTAAGTCGTATCGTAATCGTAGTGCATTATAGGCTATCAACTATCCATCCTTCTGAGATTTTAACCACACTAAGCACGGTCAGTTGAAAGTCTCAAGAAATATTCACAAATCCTATTTCCGGATAATCTTTCAAAGATAAACCTAAAAGTTATTTCAATATGTGACAAACTTGTGTTTAGCCGGGACGGATCACATGCAAGGTGGAGCCGGTCGCATACGAGGTGGACCCTATCGCGAGTTCAAGCCGGTCACGAGGTGGAGCTGGGAGCGGGACGTGGAGTCGAGAACGGGTGGTAGAGGTTGGGCCGCGAATGCTGTGGGACATCGCGATTGCGGGTTCTGACCTCTCGTTTTGTTGGGGAGAAAGAAGAAAAGCCGAACGTGCACTTCTTTGGTTTGGGCCGAAGTTAAATTTAGTAGAGCGGCCGCCGATTATCGGCGACGACTCGCTTAATAGAGCCGCCTCCAGATAATTTGATGACTAGCTATTAAGCCGCCACCCGATAATCGACGACGGCTGCCACCTTAGCGATGGCATCACGCCCGATAATCGAACGACTGTACCTAACTTAAAATTTTTTAAAATATACTTAAAAATTAAATTTATATTTATTTAATACTTAAAACTTCTAGTTTTTAGTGCTATGTATGTAAATCCCCTTTAAAAATATTTATAACAAAATCAAGCTTCAATTGAACAGTACGTTTAAAAAGACCAATTTTTTTTAGCAACACAATTTTAGATAATTCATTGTCAATCCAATATGTATGAATCATTGGGAATAATATAATAAATGCTTATTATGAAATTTAAAACTAATTATTAAGAGTGACTCAAAGAAAGTGCTACTTTTATGAAAATTGAAGGAAATCATCAAAAATACCTTCGAGATGATGCATAATTCTCAATGCCATACAATTAATATTTCACAAATATGAATTAATTATATAAACTCATTCAAGGAGTGATTAGGAGAAGCTTATTGCAAGCTCATCTTTAGAGGCTTACTATGAAAATTAAAAAATAAAAAATTCTTTAAATATTGATCATGAAAAAAAAATAAATAAAAATTTAAAAATGTCTCAAAAAAGTATTAGCACAAATATCAATTATAAATATACTAATTATGATGTACAATAACAGTCATGAGTGCTCTGAAAAAAATATAATGAATAAATTTAAGAAAACTTGCCCATAAGAGTGTCAATAAATGAATTAAATAATTCAATTCAATATCAAGCAAAAATAATTCTTGTTCAAGTTAAGCCAATCACAACCTAACTCAGATTAAGAGAAAAAGTTGTATGATGAAGCAAAAGAAAGGCAGTGTCATAATATTATTAAAACATTTGTGGCAGTTGCTTAAGAACTGTTATTAAAACAATATCGAATGGCTGCAAAAGGGTTCATTTGATTCAAAAGAAGATAAAATTCAAGTTAAAAGAAAAATGCGCATCCGGGGAATCGAACCCCGGTCAGTACCGTGGGAGGGTACTATGATACCACTACACCAGATGCGCCTTATGGTCCAGATAAGTAACTGATATTTAATTATTTATTTAAAGGAATAATTAGGTTGCCATATTTAAACTCAACTAAAGCACTTCATGTTCTTCCCTAAGCTCAATGGTGGTTTAAATGATCTCACAACTAACATCTAGTTTGATACTTTTGATTAGTTATGCCCATCAAAGCTGAATTCAAATAAGGTTATTATAAAATAACAAAACTAAAATAGTCGAGTCTTATTTATTCTTAAAAGAAATTATTCTTTTTATCATTTAAATGTATTTTAAAATGAGTAAATTTATTTAAATTCCACTCCATCCAACAACAATGTAGATGAAAAATATATCATATTGACATAATATGAAAACAAGTGATTTTGTTATGAAATGAAAGAAAAAAAAAACACTAAGATATTTAAATATACTCAGAAACTACACTTCATAAAAAAATTTTTTTTTTAGACGTCAACTTCTTAATATCATTTTGGCAAAAAATTTTTATTAGGGCATCTTAAGTTGCCAACCTAATTTTTTTTTTCTATTATCAGAGAGAATTAATTTTTCTCATTGAGTTGTGCTTTTAATGTTTTCTTAAAAATGATTTTGTGGCCACAAGCTTTATCTTGCTATTAAAAAAAGTTTTATTAAAGCAAATCTTAATAAATAAAATTAAACATCTAAAAACTTCATCAATACGATATAGATTTTCTAAAACAAATAAAACTAATAACCAATGAAGGGCTCTGAAAACAAATAACCATCATTGAAAGAAATTCTAACTCATAATTTCATTAAGAACTAAGAGTGCATTTGAGACAGTTTTTTAGCTGTTTTTTGAAATTGTATTTGGCTACCAGCTTTTTTCATTGCTTTTTAAAAGAATTATGGTTAAAAGTTATTTTTGAGAACTAAAGCTATTAGAGTGTGGTGGCTATCCAAAAATTACTATTTGACTTTTTAAAAATAGAAAATATTTATAATATTCATAATAATTTTTCAAAAAGTTGCTTTCTCATAATAACTTTACAATCAGCTTTTCAAAAAATTACCCAAACTAACCCTTAGTCCAACTAAAAAAAATTAAGATAAATGGCTTTCATAGGAGGAATTATGTAGCATTTTTTGAAGTGTTATTTTCTAATTTAAAGAATTGAAATAAAAGTCCAATCTCAAATCAATCCAATAAAAACCCAATTGAATCCTATTTTATATCCAAGCCAAAATGACTTAAATTTGATCCCATATTCCAATCCTATGGACTTAACCAAAATTCCTTCAATCAAACCAAACCCAATTGATTTTCACAAAAACACTCCAATCTCTCAAATCTCCATTTCAAACTCTTCCAAAATCTACAATCAAGCCAATCAAACAAAACCAATTCAATTAACCTGACATAGCCCATTTGAATCCAAAATGTCCAAATAAGCCAAAATCTAATTAAACCCAAATCAATGCAATCAATGCCATGAATTAATCCCAAATCAATCATCAAACTCAACTCAACCTAATTTGACTCAAAACTAACTCAATTTCCCATTAGGTTCACTTGACCCAAGGTGACCTAAAAGACTCACTAAGCCAAACTCCAATCCAATCCATTCAAAATCTCTTATAATAATTTTTGATCACCCTTGATTGTCCAATTACAATCAATTGGGTCAAACCAAGCTAATTTGATCACTTGAGCAAAGTTGAACCAATTAGCCTACATGAACCAAATCTAATGAAACTTCATTCCAAACTCAATTAATTAAAATCAAGGATTCCTACCCACTCTAAATTGATCATTGAATGTGATTGAACCATCAATTGAGCCAAACCAAGTCCAATTAGCCTTTTGACCCAAGTTAACCCAATTTGATATAAAAGATCAAATTGGGCCAAATCAAATTCTAATCCAAATTAATTAAAATCAATGATTCAAATCCATCATATTGATTATTAAACATGATCAAACCCTTAATTGGACCTAATTTGATCAATTAAACCCAATTGACCCATATAACCCAAACTAACCTAAAGGGTCAAATTGGCCTAAATTAAATCTAAATCCAAATTGATTGAAACCAAAATCTACTATCATCTTCAAATCATCAATTGAACCTAAATCAACACCTAACTCAAACCAATTTGGCCAATTTGATTATTTCAACTTACTAATTTGACCTATGAGTCAAATTCAAATCCAATATATATCAAGTCAAACCAATTGATCCTAAACATCTAAAATCATCATTTGAACTTGTCTCAACCCATGATTTAATCTAATTTGACCAATTGGTAAACTTAACTAAGCCTAGCCCAATTTCATCTACATGGGTCAAATTGAGCCAAAGCCAACCAAACCAAGCACAAACCCATTCAAACTTAGCATAACCTATCTTTGGGTCACCAAGGGTCAGCCCAAATCAAATTTGAATTAACCCAATACTCATTGGGTAAAGCTCTCAAAACGGGACAAAGTTTACTTTTGTGTGGTCTCACCACCTTGCCCTTGGTAGCCACCCTTAGCTTGATTTAGACCTCTAACCCACTAGCTAACCTGACCTAAGGCTAGTTAGGCCAGCCATGGGTCAAAGGATGTGAGCTAACCCAAATCATCCCATTGTCTCACCTTGGGGAGGAAGGACACTCCACCTCAGCTTTGGCAGCCCACCTCAGACCCTCACCCACTCAAATCAAGCCACCTTAGCCACCCTTTGTTGTCCCACGCGATAGCTGAACAATTGCCAAAAACCCAGAGAAGCCAGCCATCGAGTCACCATCGAGGAGGAGGGTATACTCCTCCCCATTCCATTCCAAGCATATAGAGACCTTCAGAGAGTATAAGTGACCATCCCTAGTGAGTTCCTTATCTCCCTTGAGCTCCCCATTGCCAGCGACACCAAAGAAGAATGAAATCGAGACTCCACTTTGTCAAACTCCTCCAAAATATCACCAAATCTAAATTAACTTTACCCACACCTTCCAATTGCTCCCTCGATCAAGAATAAATCGATTCCTGATCGATTCAAGCACGAAGATCATCCCAAGACCAATTTCAACAAGGATTCTGGTAGTGTTTGGTAGATAGAGCCACCAGTGAGGAGGCAAGGTGCGAGCTTCTCAGTAGGGCTCCATCTCTTTAAGACAAAGCTACCTCAGTCGGTAGACTATCGATCCTAAGCTCCAGAGAGGTAAACTCCAGCAAATTGTAAAAAATCCCCTATGTGTTGGTATTTTATAATTTTTTGTGAATTCCATCGTAGGATCCCTCTAGATTTCTCTCTTGAACATTTTGTAGTCAATCCCAACACCTCACGAGCCTCGATGAGCTCGGATCGAGCGGGGAAGGGCAGACGGTGTTCATCTTTCATCGCTCGGGGGATGATGGATCATCTGCCATTCATTCCATGTGATTGACATAGATGGAAATGATTTAATTTGCTAGAAATTTGATTTATTCCCTTTATGAACCACGGGATTAATCCCCACTGTTTGATCTAAGATTGGACGGTGGGGACGAAAGCGCGATCGCTACCACTAACTTAGTCATCATATCATGCCATTTAAGTAGCCAATCCCATGGTGCCACATGAAAAGCACTGTCATGTCAGCTCTCATGTGGTTCCGACGGGATTAGGGATTAAATTAGAATTAAAGTTTAATTAATTATTTTGAAACTTTATAAAATCATAACTTTAAGTAGCCCCAAGGAGGTCATTTGATTATCTCACTTTCCTAGTTAATAAAAACACATACTTATTTAATTCCATTCCTATGTATATTTATACTAGAATTTGGATAGAACTATACTTTACATGTATAAGTAATTCAAACAAAAATGCAATCTTTTGCATGATTTTCATTCTTCTAGTTTTGTACAACATTTATGTTTATTTAAGATAGCAAGTATATAGTTTGCACATCCTAGCAATACGGGGCTTTAAGTAGCCCCAATGAGGTCATTTAGTTATCTCACTTCCCTAGTTTAAACAATGACACGTACTTGCTTACATCTTTTGTACATATGTGTGTGGTATTTGATTAAAGGAATGAAAGTCTCATTTTTCTAAAATATATGCATTCATAATCATGTGAGTATGACAAAAATATTGCATGAATATGTATACTAAGTGCTAAATCATATGCATGTTATGAGTGATGAAAAGGAATAGTGTAACATGCTCTATGTGATGGTAATTCAACCACATTAATCTTAAGATGCCTTTCATGTTTAATAAGATTCTTTAAGATTAACCTAAACCTAGGACTAATAAAATATTTAATAAATCATTCACTAAAAGAAACTTAATCATAAAATGTGCTATTAGAAAATAACTTAAGGTAGGGATGAAGGAGGTTAAGCCTCCTCCTTCTCTTTACAACACTTAAATGCTAAGTGTAAATTAAATGAAATAAAATAAAATACAAATTAAAATTTGCAAACTTCTAAACAACTTAAAATGAAACCATCCATCATGTTAAATTAAATATTTCCAAACTTAGAAAATCATAAGTCAAAAGCCCAGCTAAGATATACCACTCTAAGCCTAAAATGCTAAGTCACGACTTCTAGCCTTAGGTTAGGATGGTGTATGTAATGGTATTATGCATATTTTATGATGTAATATTTTAGACTAGATGTTAAGAATGTGGATTGTAGATTGTATGTTAGGTCGTTGATAGCCCAATGCTATTTTTTGTAGTAGATTGTGCTTGTGGGGCCGCTAAAAATAAATAAGAAAATTTTGCTTGCAGGTTGCTTAAGCCCCCTAAGCATAATCCATATTATGACATGTGGGCTTAGTTTCCCATGTGCAGGGTGCTAAGTCTAAATTATGAAATATAATTGCTTGGATTTATTTGTATATTTAACTAACATATGCTTTGTAGATAATTAGTTTTATTTTTTATAAAAAATATAAATTTGCAATAAGAATTAGGATTAGTGCTATAAGGATTAAGATGAGTGCTGGCTAGAAGGCTTAGTCCTGGGGTGTCTTGTGATGCCTTGGAGTAAATCAAAATTGAAGGAAAGAAAGAAGAAAGAAGAAAGAAAGAAATAAAGAATGAAGATCCCCATAGAAAGTATTTAATTCTAAATTATAATATTATTTTGTAATATATTGCATAAGAGCTGGCTACCAACTTTTCTCTTTTGGGGTGTCTGAGGTAATTGGCTTTTATTCTTTTATGGTAGTCTATAAAATGATTATTATTTTGTTTAGATTACAATAGAACAATATGATTATTATAGTTTCTTGAGATTGGCATTTGAATGTGTGGCCTAGATGCGGTAACCTCTTAAGATAAAATTAATTTTTCTACCCGATTAACAACTCATAACTAAAATTTAAAATAACTTTGAACCTCACTTTAAAGCCTAGAATATAATCAAGTTGACTAAATAATTTTGCATCCCCTTAGCTGAATGTTGTATGTCTAATATTATGCATGTCATATTATACCACTCTTGTAAAAGATGAGGGCCTCCATTATTGCTCTTTAGGGATTGCTTGACATATGAGAG
This sequence comes from Cymbidium sinense, assembly GCA_021442155.1. NCBI lineage: Eukaryota > Viridiplantae > Streptophyta > Magnoliopsida > Asparagales > Orchidaceae > Cymbidium > Cymbidium sinense. Next base: position 70,298,014 of record CM038225.1, read on the forward strand.
CACCCTTATGGTGGAGATTCACCATCTTTGTCTCTTGATTTGGCTAATAATCAAATTTCATCATACATTTAGTCATAAAATCTCCCAAGCCTTTTGTCCAAAATATTGTGTCAAAATGATCAAAAATTTGTTAAATTTTGCATTTTAGACTAAGTCATCTACTTATTCCAGTCATGATCTAGCCTCTTAGGGAGTGAGTTTAGGACTATAATCTTTTCCAAATTAAATAACACCCTAAACTATCTTGCAATTATATAAGACCAACCTACATGATTTCAAATCATATGATGTGTTACCTGGTAGCCACTCCAGGTGGTTGTAAGTCCAAAAGAGTCAGATAGTTTATCCTCTCTTGTGGAGATAGACTATCATGTCCCCTTTTCGTTTAGATTTAGGTCACACTCTAGCTTATGCTAAAGCTCTCTAAATTTAGGATCGATGTTGCTTGTTTCTTTCAGGCTACGAGCATAAATCCTCACCTCTTAGGCATTTTCATAATCTTGTGTTAATGGACTATAAGCCCTAGCACTCTAATAAAGTTTTCACTTAAACAGAGTAAATCATCTATTTCAAACATATAAAGCCTCACCATAGGATAATATTGGAGAGCTTATTAGGCTTCCTAGTATCATGAGTGCTTCTTACTTATCTTCCTTTAGATTCTAAAATAAGTCTTCCAATTGAACAACCCCATTTGATTTTTCAAAAATACCAATCATTTGATAGTCTTAACATTGAAATATTTGGAGGTAACTGATTAACTGCTTTAATTAAGAGTTTTCTTAAAAAATCTGATTTCCTAAGATGTAATTAACTATGAAGGCTTACCTCCATAGAGAATTAAAAAACCAAACATAAAATAAACCCTACTTTAGTTTTTCATGTAAAGTAAGGGAAATATCTCTGGTTTATTTGAAGACCCATCATGCCTTAAGAGTCCTTATTAGGTAATTAGGTCAATTATAGGGTGATATTTCTATCTTTAAAGATTGTACATCATACCTTAATGTCGTACCTGATCACTTCAATAAGTACCTCATAAGATCTGCGTGGTGTCCACACGACTCCAAATTAAAACACCATAGATTTTTCTAGCGACTCTGCTGGGGATTATTCCTCTATTCATATTTAGCAGTCAATTATTATCTCCAAGCATCGATAGTGGACTTATATTTTATATAAGCCCAAAACTATATTTCTTTCCGTTGGCACTTTGCTTATTTCATCTTTAAGAAAAGGTGGTCAACATTCTTTAGGTTTTACGACCTCATTCCGAGTAGGTGTTAAAACTTAATAGGAAAAATAAATCAATCAAAGAAAAACTAAACATAAATCAAACAAAATGAAGAACATCTTACCACTAGCTTGGTAAAGTAAGGTTCATCCAATATTTAATGAAATTTTAATGAAATCCAAAGCAAAAAATAAAAGAAAATTATTTTCCAAAATTCTAAACTTTTCATACAAAATTAATGAACCCCATTTAGCATAATCAAATTTGTTAAAAGAGGATTCTCATTCAAAATCAAAATCTATTAAATAATAACAATAATAAAAAAAATGAAAATCCTTTCTTCAAAATTTCAAAATCTTTTCAAACAAAATTAATGAAACCCATTTAGCATTATCAAATTTGTTAAATGAGGGTTCTCATTCAAAACCAAATCAAAACCAAATCAAAACCAAATAACAACATAATAAATCAACAACAAAAAATTCAAAAGCAAAAGCCTCTTCCCCAAAAATTTTCAAAATTTCTTCAAAATAAATGAACCTCATTCAATATAATCAAATTTGTTGAATGAGGGTTCCAACTCAAAACCAAAATCAATCCAACAAACAATCCAAAGCAAATATCTCTCTTCCAAAATCTCCAAATCTCTTCAACAAGCAATTGAACCCATTTAGCATAATCAAATTTGTTGAATGAGTGTTCCAATTCAAAATCAAAATCAACAATTCAAGTCAACCACAACAAAGAAAAGTAATCAGGTTCTCTCTTTCCAATAATAGAGATACTAGCCCCGTCTTCTTACTTCCTTCTTTTAGTTGGTCTTCCACAATGTATCCAGCAAGCTGATCTTTTTTATTTTTTATGGTGCAGATTTGGCCTTGGATTAGACCATACTCACCACCACCTCGTCATTAAGTTTGTGCTTGGCTTTAAGCACTTCAAAGTCACATGTCAGGGGCCCGCCCTCACTATCGTCAGCAAAGAGGAGGTGGTAGGTAAGAAGCCACTTCTGCAGTTTGACCTCCAAATTTTGAGTTCCCCTCTTTGAAGAGGAAGGCCATTGATGTTCCCTTGCCTATTATGTGCCAATTCAATCAGTTTCCCCTGTTGCACTCTCAGTACGGGCTAGTACCACCTCTATGGTTGCCCTTATTATGAAGGGGAAAGCTATCTTAGCTTTTGAGATAGTCTCCCCCATCTTTGAGGTAAGTTCTAGTTCCTGTCTGGTCCCACTCACTAAAACCCAACATCATAATAAAAACAAAAAAAATAAAAAGACATTACGAGCGTGTGGCCAAGAAGGTAGATGAAGCCTCCCATATTGTTGAGGAGGGTTCCCCTCGTGAGACCTCTCCACTTCTGGGTTGTAGTAGGTTTCTCCCCTTTTCAGCTTCAAAGGGAGAGGAGGACTATTAGAGGATAACTGCATTACTCCCATCACCTACAAAGTATGAGACACCAGCTAGGGAGAGTAGGAGGCCCCATGCTGCTACGAGCACCAAGAGTTGGGAGAGCAATGCCAGTCGGTGCTTTACATGATATGAGGAGACTGATCCCTAAAAGTGTTAGAGATTAGATTCATTAAGAAAGGGCCACTAAGGCCAAGATATGAGAGAGAGAGAGAGAGAGAGAGAGAGAGAGAGAGAGAGAGAGGAAGAGGTTCTCTAGTCAGTCTAACCATATAGTCCTCACCAATTCCACCAATCGCAGGAGGAGATCTCTGATGGAGAGGCAACCAGTGTCACCCACATTACACTACTCCACTCACTGTCTGCCTTTGCCAGTCCAGATTTCTCCATCTGTAGTCTCTGCCAAGTTTCATAAACCCCCATATGGAGAGAGAGCTTCGCCTTTGGTGATCTAGCCCAAGGATCCCACTCCATCTTCTCCACCCATTGAGGTGAGGTCGAGCTCCCCCTCTCGACCTTCCATCCCAACAGTGGTGAAGAAGGAGTGGCAGCCCAAGAGTGTCGTGGTCTCTCCAGCACCATAGTAGTTGGAGGAGGAGAAGGGAGGGGATACCGAGGCTACCCCTATGGCAGTTGAGTTAGTCATAGAGAGTACTCCGCTAGTCCAGTGTATTCAGTGCATAGCTTATACTTTAGAGCTCAGTCTAGCAGTCAGTCATCAACCAACCTTTGTTCCAGTAGCACTAGATCGAGTAGATGACCGATCTTTAGATTACATTTTGGAGGACTATCATGCCGCAGTGAGGTAGATAGTTGTGGATGATCATTCTAACCAAGAGGGGGTAGACTAGACTTTGATGCCAATGAAGATGACATGTTAGATGACCTAGCTAAGTCCACATGGTCGATACCCAAGGATCTTTGCATAGGAGCAGCCTAGCCAGGAAGGCCTTTTAGTTGAGGAGGGTGAGGCGCCAGACTCAACTCAATGCCTCCTCCAACAAATCAAGCAGAAAGATGATCAGATTCACAGAATAGAGAGAAAGGTAAGAGTTGATGGGTAGTGGTCCTAGCCTTACAGAACTAAGCCCCAGTTTCACAACCTTCCCCTATGGAGGCCGATCGTCCAGAGCTAGCTCATACCTTAGATCGCTCTAAGTGCACTCCTATGGATGATGACACCAATAGTTTGCATAGGAAGGTCACTGATAGCACCTCCATGCAAGAAAATGACATAAAGCAGATGATAAAGCAGCAAGTGAAGGAAACATTGGTGCAAGCTTGGGGGAGCTCATCTGTTCCGAAAGGTAGACTCTACCCAGAGAAATTTGAAGTAGTTCAATACCCCAAGGGTTTTGTACCACCATCCTTCAGGATCTTTGATGGCAGCGTGAACCCAAGGCACCACATAGCGCACTTTAGAGCTAGTTATTGCAATGCTAGTGGAAGTGATGCCATTCTTTTTTGGTAGTTTGTTAGTAACCTATTGGGGTAACTTTTGATTGGTATGTCAAACTGCCAAATAGTTCGATGAAGTCCTTTATGGAGTTAGAACATCTCTTCATCAAGAGATTTGTAGGAGCTCAGCAAAGGGTGACTATAGGTGACCTTATTGTAAAGAAATAAAAACTCAATGAGTCCTTTGTTGATTATATTCTTAGATGATGCAACCTGAGTATGTAGTGTGAATCACAGTGCAAAAGCAGCACGTCATTGAGATTCTACTTAAGACTATCTATGGCCCTATCGCCTTCATGCTTAAGGGATTCACCATTAAGACATTTGAGAAGATAATCACCAAGGTGGCTAACCTAAGAGGAAGTCAAACAATTACCATTTTAGACCAGTCATCCAAGCCAAAGCCTCATAAAGCCTTTGAGAAGAAGCCTGTGATAGTAGTGATAGTTGATAAGGGGAAGTAGTCAGCGAGAGCTCAGTTTAAGAGGCCCATATTTTAGTAGCCTTCACCACCGCTCCTCTTTCATTGCCTCGGTCACCATAACGGCCACCACCACCACCACAATAGCTTACTCAGCAGTGGCACTAGTATCCACCACCAGGTAGCTACTTTCCACCTAATCTTGCCGATAAGCTCAACAAGAGGGAGGTAGTCAGAAAGATCTTCAAGAGCCTCTTAAAGAAGCCTAATTTTTAGCTACTCGAGCCTGGAAAGCTAGAGGAAGAGGGAAGGAGTGATGATCCTAGCTCTACCACCCATGCTAGCCATTTTAAGATTATTTCACTTTTAAGGATTAGCTTGAGCATAGCTACAAGTTAGGATCCATAGTTATCCCTAAGGAATACTTATTAGAACAACCATCTAGTTCTATCAAAGTAACCTTTAGGGATACTTCTGATCCTTTTAAGATAAAAGAAGGTTGGAATATTTCCTTATCTCGAACCTCTAAAAAAATAATTTCTAAAATCATAAAACTTTCTCTTCAGGTGCTTGACTTAGCATAAACCTCCAACATCAAAGAAAGTTTGCTAGTTGTGGAAGACAACTTGGGGAGGGTGGAAGCCCAGCAATAGCAACACCAACCTTCTCTTACCCGAGATATATTTGTAGTGCAGCCACCATTTGAGTCCAGCACTCCTTCCACCATTGCAGCTACTACTACCTTCACTAACTCCTCCACCTCTAGCAGGAGCATTGTATCAACAGATGTGGGCACTAAACCTCTCATCCCCTTTACTTTACTTTATTTCTACCATGTACCTCCACCAAATTAAAGAAATCAATGAAGAAATCTGAATCCACTTACATCTTTGCCACCTCTGATGATCTTAATAATTTTATTCTAACTGAAAGTTCTTCAAGTCAAAGCAATAGTAACTCAAATAATTCTAATCATTTTCAATCCGATTCAAAAATGGATTTTCCTTTTCTGAATCATTCAGGTTCACCTCTTGAGATTGACTTGGAGTCACCCAAATCCGAGGATCTCTTAGGCGAAGATGTAGGTATATCTGATGACCATGTACAACTTTTCACAAACTCATCATTTCAATAAGTCACTAAAGTCAACCTCCGCAGGTAAAGTTCTACCTCCTAGGGTAGCCCCATGATAAGGGAAAATATGTCATTAGTTTTAGTGAGTAGATTGTCCCTCCACAAGATGCTCTACCCATGGATAAGCTTATGGAGGACCAATCCAAAGTTAATTACAATGTCTTCGCACATCTTAGAAAGCTGCCAACTAAGTTAAGCTTATATGATGTCCTTGTCTTATCCAAAGAGATGAGGAATCATTAATCAAAGCTTTGCTTGATCTAGAAATATGCTTAGCTCAACTAACAGCTACTGAAGAGGAAGCATGATATTCAAAAGAGATCTTAGGAGTTAGATTCACCGATAAAAGCCTACTTCTAGGAATGATCGAGCACAATTGTCCCCTCTATATTACAGTGGACATTAGCAGATTCAAACTATCCAGATTTCTAGTTGACCTAGGTGCATCAGTGAACATTATGAGTCTAAGAACCCTTTTCTACTTGAAGATTGACATCTCTAAACTCCAAATGGAGGATGATGTTGAAAGGATTCAATGAATAAGGTGGGAGGACCTTAGGCTCTATAGTGTTGCCTTTAAAGATTCATGATTAGAAGACTGAAGCAAAGTTGCACATAATAGAATCAGATACATCTTTCATTACTTTGTTTGGGAGACCATGGATACATAAGAACAACATGGTTGCATCCTTTTTATATCAGTGCATCAAGTTTCTAAGAGGTGGAATCGAGTACCGTGTTAAAGGAGATCTCAAACCCTTCTTAGTTCATGATGTCGGGATATATGAGGATGTGACCTACTATTTCCCTAAGAAACAAAATATCTTCTCTCATGACCTTTATCAAAATGAAAATGAAAATGAAAAATAAAAATAAAAAATAAAATAAAGAAAGAAAAGAAAAAGAAAAAGAAAAAGAAAATGAAAAAAAAATGGAATGAGAAGAAGATCTAGGGAGGAAGTGGAGCTTGAGATTAGATTCCACCATAGTTCGTTACTTCATTCGAACAAGTGGGGTGGATGACCTAACCTCCACCACGATGAGGAAGAGGCAAGTCCAGAGGGAGTCCTAGTGGTGGAAGGCCTCCATACTTACCACCCACAAGGAGATTCATTCTAGTTTCCAAGAGTACACCTGCTATCTACATAGACTTGGATTCTAGTTCAGAGGATGAGTCTTATGTAGTCAGCACACCGACAAGCTCTTCTTGACAATAGATCCCATTGGAGGTGACACTCGCCAAAATATTGATGAAGATTGGATTCCCAAGCAAATCATAAGTGTATCCAAATATTTATTATGTGAAACTGTTAGGCATTAGATGGGAACCTTAGTTTTAACCCCACATTCCTCACAAAAAGTTGAGGATTTGGTAGTTAGAAGCACCAAAGCATGTGCAACCATGAAGATTTAGAGTAATTATCTTGGAGCATCATCCTTAAGTAAAGAAGTTGACATAGAACTTGAGGATGATTCATATAAAGAATTAATAGAAATGCTTTTTGATTGGTACTCACCTTGTGTTCATAACTTAGCAAAGAAAGATTTAATTCCACATACATGGTCTAAGCACTGGTTAGAATACTTCGAAAGGCTATGAAATAATAAATACAAGAATTCTCAATCAAGACTAGGACTAGGCTTCGGCACAAAGTGCCTAGTCGATGATGATTACTGCTTGGTCATCACCAATCATTTGGAATATGATATATTATTTTTAAATCACATTACCTTATATGAGGAGGTGTGCTTAGAAACTTCAGATGATCCAGATAATTCCAAGTCAAGGATGCACCTCTAGAGTTTGAGAAAAAAATAAAATCAACCATCAACGAACTCAAAGAAATTAACTTAGGAACTGATGACAATACACACCCAACGTACATCGGCTCTTTGTTGAATAAAATTGAAACCAGTGACTTAGTTAGGCCACTATCAGTAAGGGCTTTGTATGGAGTTATGAAGACTGATTGGCTCTTGACATGCCCATTCTAGCGATACAACCTGATGCTAACCCTGTTAAGCAAGCTCCTAGACGCATATGATTAGACATTGAATAACATGTCATTTTTGAAGTTAAGAAACTAATTGATGCTAGTTTCATCCAGAAGAAAAAAATACCCCACCTAGTTAGCTAGGGTTGTCCTAGTTAAGAAGAAGAATGACTAAATTCACATATGTGTCGATTTTAAGGATCTGAACAAGACATATCCAAAAGATGTATTTTCACTACTAATACCAGAATTGATGGTGGACATCGCCTCATCTCATGCAGTCTTCTCTTTCATGAATGGTTCATCTGGATATAGCTAAATAAAGATGGCACCTGTAGATGAAAGGAACACTGCCTTCAGAACCCCGATCAAAATATATTGCTATAAGGTCATGTCTTTTGACCTTGCTGATATGCCATGAATTGAATCTTGATGAACTCATTCATCACGAAGTTGAATTCTACGTTGATGATCTCATGGTCAAAAGCAATGAAAAAGAAGACAATCTCTTTGACTTGAGAGTAGTTTTTGAGCAGTTAAGACAATACAACCTCAAAATGAACCCTCTAAAGTGTGCATTTGGAGTAGCTTCAGGAAAGTTTCTTGGGTTTGTTATCTGACACCGCAGAATAAAAATCTACCCGGAGAAGATTAAAGTGTTATTATAAATGCCATCCCCTAAAAGTCTAACTCAACTTAGATAATTTTAAGGGAGGTTGGCGCATCTAAGATGCTTTATATACAACCTATTAGGCAGATGCCAATGATTCTCATCACTGGTCAAGTAGGATTCCTAGTTCAAGTGGGATGACCAGTGCGAGCATGCCTTCGAGAGCATCAAGTAATATCTCATGACACTGCTAGTCTTAGCCGCCCTTATCCTAGGTAAGCCACTTATTCTCTACATTGCTACATTAGGCGACTCTATTGGTGCTATGTTGGTCCAAGCCAATGGCGAAGAGAAAGAGAACACACTCTACTATCTTAGCCCTCATTTAATCCTCGCTGAAGCAAACTATACACCCATTGAGAAGCATTACCTAGATTTAATCTTTGCATCCCAAAAATATGATATTATATGCTTTCTCATAAAGTAAAATTAATTTCTAGAATCAATCCACTATAATATCTCATGACATGGCCGACACTATCCGGACGGTTGGCACAATAGTTCATGATTGTATCTTTGTTTGATAGCATTTTCATACCCCTCCTTGTGGTGAAAGGACAAACACTCATGAATTTCTTAGCAGCACACCCACTTCTTGCTAATTGTCCACTTAGTCATGATCTCCCCGGTGAACAAATCATGAACTTAGGGGATACTAGCATTCACCTTTGGGAGATGTAATTTAATGGTGCGCCTCAGAGAGAAGAATCAATCACCATTCAAAAGGTGGGTAAAAATAGTTCTCTGTTGACCTCATTTTTAACATGAGCTCTTAACCCCTCCATCTTAGACATAAGAGAGTTCTTTAGTCTTAAGACATATCTAGTGATTAGGTGGACACTCCTAGCCCTAGAGACTTAGAAGAGTTAGCCATAGGGATAGGTCATGCCTTAGGGGTGTTAGGAAATTTGCCTACCCTTTGCTTAAACCTTTCCTCACTTTCCTTTTTTCAAGTCAAACTCCAAATAAATCTTAATTGATTTTCTACAAACTCAAATATACTCCATATGATTAAAAAATCCATGATTAAAATCTATGATTGAAACCCATGATCAAAATCCATCAAAATTCCCAAGTCCAAATCTTTCTAAGTTTTTAATCCTCCCTTAAGGACTTAACCAAAATCATGATCAAAACCAAATCAAATCTTTGAGATTTTCTCATAACTCATTTGTATTCTAATTTATATTCACATATATAAATGAAATATAAATTTAAACCCACCAAATTTAAACTCCAAACTCCAAAATTTTCCTAAGTCCTTTAAAATCCTTCTTAATGGACTTAGCCCAAATCATGATTAAACCACTTCAAATCCTTGAAATTTTCTCATGATCAATTTATATTCTCATTTATATTCACATATATAAATGAAATATAAATTCAAACAATCAAAACTAATTCTAAAAATCAAACTGAAATCCACTCAAAATCCAATCTAAGCCTTTCAAGTCAAAATCTTGAACTTAGCCAAATCAACTTCAAATCAAGTCAAACTCTTAATTTTCTCTCTTGATTCAATCAACCCTACAATCATGAGCCCATATATAAATCAAAACTTCAATCAAACAATCAAAACCTAAGTAAAAAAAAATCCAAACTTCAATCAAACAATCAAAACCTAAGTAAAAAATCAAAGCCAAAAAACCCTTTCATATTCATCCTTTGAATATGAAATTGTCAAATGGATCAAAACCCATTTGACTTAAAACCACTTATAAATGGATTTATATTTCAATCATAAGTCCATATGCAAGATCAATCAAGTTCAAATCAAGCTTTGACCAATTTTGACCCACTTAGGCTCACTTGACCCAAAGTGACCTAAAGTACTATGAGCCAAATTCTAATCCTAACCAAATTGGATTGAACCAAACTCATTCTTGCCTCTCATCATGACCAACAATCATCATGGTATGATCAATCAATCAAATTGGGTCAAAACAAGTCAAATCTAAGGGTTGACTAAGTCAACACTTAACCCAAAATGAAACCTAACATAGCCAAAATCCATCACAGGTCAAATTGATTGAAACTATTGATCTAAGTTCATTTATGACCTTTTTTTGAACTTGATCAAGCTAACATTTGAGCCTAACCTAGCCTAATTGGCCACTTGACCAAAGTTGACCCAACTTGACCTAAAAAGTCAAAATATGTCAAAACTTGATCTAAGCCAAATTGATCCAAACCAATGGGTCAAGTCCATTCCAAATCACTTGTGGAACTTGACCAAAGCCTCAATTGGCCAACTAGACCTAACCAAGTTCAATTGACAATAGACCCAACTTGACCTAAAGGGGTCATGTTGAGCCAAATTTGAACTTAACTAAAATTGATTGGAAACAAAGATATCAATCCAATCCATATGACTAACCAAACCTAAACCTACCCTTGACTATCCCAAATAGGTCAAATAGGTCAACTTGACCCATTTGAACTAAATAAAATCATATGAGCTAAATTCAAAACTATACCAAATTGAATCAAACCAAAGCCACCAAAACATTTCAAATGGTCATATGAACTTGACTCAGCCTTTGGTTTGACCCAATTTGACCAATTATCAACTTGACCCATTTTGACTAAATGGGTCAACATGAGCCAAACCCTATCAAATGAATTCCAAATCATGAAACTTGGCCAAACCTAGTTTCTCCACATACCCAACATATCCAAAGAAAAATCAACAAAATGACCATACCCTAGGCCATAAAACAAATTTTGGCTTAATCCATGGGTAATTTGGTCATACCCTCTTCATATTCACTTGAGGCTTTCCTAATAGCTCAAGGGGACCTAGGGAAGAGTGGTGCACCCAATCCAATGGGTTAGGGTCAGCCCAATTGGTCCTTAGATAAAATCCAACCCCATGGGTCAAAACTCTAAATTCAAAACCCATCTCCCACTCAAATTCAAGCACATGGGAGGTTGGCAATCCACTCATTGGCTCAAACTGACCACGTGCACACTCCTAACAGCTCAAACAACCCACTCCCTAAGCTCCTTTGATAAAAAATGGCAAGTGGATGGACGACCGTTCGATCCTTCAAGGGGGAGATATACTCCCCCTAATTCAGTTTGAATTCAATAGCCACACATTCGATTGAGTACTAAAGAGACTAAGGAGCCATCAGAGAATGATCCCTAGCTTCCTAGAGCTCTAGTCATTTTCCTATCTTTGATTTTTGAATAGTGAAAAATAGGGGAGGAAAATTGAAGAGCTAACTTTCTCTTCAGTCAATTTCACTACAATTGCTTTTGCATACTCCATCAGAGAGGCAATTCGAGTCCACCCAAGCTCTCTTTGAAGTTTGAAAAGAAAGGGGGGACCTAGTTCGATCAAAGTCACAAGATATCTAAGGAGGAGGTGGTCTATATACCAATCCACTCAACCTCAAGTGCTCATTTTCTCAACACAGCTTCATCTCAACTAGACGAACCTTCTCCAAGGGAGTCGAGCACCGGTGATCACCATCGATGAGGTATGGGAATTTTTAACCATTAAACTCAAAGTGGTGTGGAGCTTTGTGAAAGAAATCTTAATCCCATGGAGTTTTGACTATTGGATGTGCTGCTCTTTGGCTTTAGATGGTGTGGGTTGAGTTTGGTTTGAATCCGAGCTCAATTGAGCTTAGATCTTCCCCTTGATCATGGACAATCTCTGTTGATAAAGGGGAAAGAACTTAGGAGATCTTAGCTGTCCATCTGTGCATTTTGGATGGACGACTGAGATAATTCCCCATGTTTAGATATCCTTTATCCATTTTAAAACTATGGGAGATCTGTCGATCTTGATCGACCAGAGATCAAACCACGTCACACCTTTGGATTCGACATTTATGAATTAACGGACACATGTAAAGCGTAAGTCGCCGCCACATGCCCTGTGAGCTAGAGGATTAGTAGGGGATTAATAAAAATGCTAATTAATTTAGGAATTTTCTAAAAATCATAACTCTCTCTACAAAATTCAGAAAAACATGAAATGAAATCCTATGGAAAGAAAATTTAACCTACAATATTTTAAAATTAATTTCAATAGGTTTTGAATTATAATTTTTTTTTTTTTCTGATTTTAGGTTTTATTGGAAATTTCATTTTGTTAATTACTTTTTAACTAAACCTTTGATTAATCCCAAACTTCTTGGGTATATTTTGGGAGATGACTTCTGCCTCCCCTAATTTTCTTGGGATTTATTGAATGTTTAATTAGGAGAATTACATATGGATTTTTTAATTACCCTCATTATGTAATTAAGGATAATTAGGGTATGATTAGTGATTTTAATCTATGATGGGTTGATTAAGATCAGATCCAGTAGATAGGAGGTTTAGGGAATAATTTTGGGGCATTTCCCTCAAGCTATTCCCTAAACCCCCTTTTCTCTCCTTAATCTCCTCAGTTAATTCATAAATTATCCCCTTAATTAATTTCTAAATATTCTAAAAAGTTCCAAAACTTAATGTTTAGGTGTTTAATAGCCTAAGTTCATTTAAAAAAAAATCAAAACCCAATTCATAATATGAAAGGGTGTTTTTGAAATTACTTAAGCCGAATGCCTTTGCTTAAATAACCTTTAATTATGAGCCAAATTGCATTGGGACTTTTTATTATTAGGTGCATTGTAAGTTTAAATTCCTTGTGAGTTTTTATGTCATCTCATTGGCTCATAATTATTTGGTTAACTATTTTAAGGTAGTGTAGGTAAGATTTAATTAAGTTACATAATTCATACCTTAACCTAATCAATGTTTAAAAATGAATCTAATTATCTAAAAATTAAACTAAAATATCAAACACATGTGGGAATGGGTTAGGAATAGGAAATTTATCTCACCTTTTCAAAATTAAATAAAACATCAAACTAAACAAAAAATCACATTGAATTCACTTTGATTTATTTTAAACTTTCTTATTCTATAAGAATGTCTTTAAGATTTAAGTGAACTGAACTTGTTTCTATGCTTTCATAGCTTTGAATCTTTCCACAACATGTTAAATTTGTATGTCATGTGGTTTCATGCATTCATATTCTTAAAATTCAAGTTTAAAAATGAAATTGTTTACTTTATGTCAAATTTGCATGTGTTGGCTAAAGTAAAAATATGAATGGCCTTTATCACTACTAAATCCAAATTATTTTTAAAATATATAAATCAAATATGAAATCTGAAAGTATGCTACTTATATTTTATTTATTAGCTTGCATGTGAAAGATTATAAAAGTATGCTTAGCATAGGTTTCCTTTCTCTTATGTTAGCATAGTTTTGAATAGGAATTTGATGAGATATGTGGTTCATTTGAAAAGGACCTAATACTCACCTAATTCCATATCCTATTCATCCTTATGCTATCACCTAAGAGGCTACCTATACTTGCATACACATAAATTGCATAAAGAAAATGAATCCATCACAACTTTTTCATTCCTCTTTCCATTTCATTTCTTTTATACATATGTTTGTATTTAAGAAAGTGATATATTAGTCTGGACAACCCCGAGGTTGTGAGGCTTTAAGTAGCCCTAAGTAGGTCTTGTACCTTACACCTCTGGTTAACAATATGTACTCACTTATGCTTTCTTACTGTGTGTATGTGAAAATTTGGATAAAGAAACCCTTTTCTACTTAAGAAAATCATGCATATTCAACTTCTAAATTTTTAAATGGATTACTTAGCATGCATCATAAAGTGTGTTAAATACTCTAATTTTTATGTATAGATATGCTTAGGATTATCCATATGTATGTTATACATGTTGGGAAAGAAATGAAGTAATGTGTGTTATGTGAATTTTGTTTCATTTTATTTAATCTTAAAATGCCTTCTTTTTTAATAGATTTATTTAGAGTTTATCTAAAATTAGGATTAATTAAAAGATTTAATCAAAATATTCACCTTAACAAAACCATAATGTGAATCTACTTTAGAAATTACTTGGTTAGTGAAGGAAAGAGAAGTCTCCTTCTCTTTCCCTCTTTCATAACTTAGTAATTAATTGTAGGATCCACTTAAACCAAATCAAAACATGAAATAAAATAAACCAAAAATAATTAAACAACTTAAATGAAACCCTCCTCTAAGTTGACTATCTTCTTCACACTTAAGGAATCTAAACCTAAAGCCATAGCTAAGCATACCACACAAGTCTTCAAAGCACACATATTAGCCTAAATCTCCACTTCTAGCTTTAGGTTAGGTCAGTGCATAGTTTGATGTTTGTTTTATTTTGTGATATATGTTATAGACTAGATATTAGGGTGTATGCTTATAGAATGAATGATAAGATGCTCTTAGTCTAACTATTCTTTTATACAGAAGATTGTGCTTAAGGGGAGCTATCATAAATACAAATATGAATGCTTTCGCTTGTAGGTGCTTTATACCCTTAAGCTTAATCTAATAGGCCAGGCGGACTTAGTCAGCCATGTGTGGGGTGATAAGTCCAATATACATGCTTGGGATTTGTGTGGTTTGTTTTAGCTAACTTTTATTTTGTAGGTGTTAGTTAGATTTCCACTTTTCCTTTTCATGTAAATTTATGCAATTAAGATTTTGGAATGATTATTATGGGGATTAGGATGAGCATTGGTCATAAGATCCTATCTTATGCACCATGTGAAGCCTTGGAGCATCTAACTTCCAACCATCCAAAGAAGGAACCAAAGAAGAAAGAAAAAGAAAAGAAAGAAAGAAGAAAAGAAGAAATGAAGCTTGAAGACCCCCATAACAGTAAATTTCTTATTTAATTGTAATTTAATTCAATTATAATCCGGGTCGTATACGGGTAGAGCTTGGCTATCCACATTTGATATTTTCGGGTTTGTGTGATGGTGCTCGACAACAACATCCTTTTATTCTTTTTGTGATTAGCTTTATAAATTGATTGATGATTTGTTTAGCTTGTGCATTAAGTGGCATGATTTTCTTAATTTCTTTCTTACTTTATATATGGCCTGGATGTCGATTAGGCTCTTTAGGAAAAATTAAATCTTTTACCCAACTTAAAATTCAAAATAAAAGCTAAATAACTCATAACCTCACCTAAAGCTTAGGTTTAAAATCAAGATAAAAGAATTAGTAACCCGTTAGCTGGATGAGTATTTCTTTTATAATATCATGCACAAATGCATCTTATTTCACTCTTGATTGGAGGGCTTCCATCTTTGCCAGAGAAACTTGGCTTGACCTTTGAGATCCATGATGGAAACTCACCTCCTACCTTCTCGTTGATTTTGGGCAATTACCTTATTTCTAATGCATTAGTTATATGAATCCTATTAGCCCGAGTCAAAATAATTGTCCAAAATGAAAATAAATAAAATTTAAATTGCATTAGATTTAGGCCATTTGAAGCATGTCACTTTACATGATCTAGTCTCTTTCTAAATAAATAATAGCTGAACTATCTTGCATAAGCATAATGACTTGCCTATAAATATTTAAAATCATAGGAGGAGTTAGTTGGCGACCACCCTCAGGTAGTTGTAACTCCAAGCTGTCGAGTGGTTTATCCTCTTTTATGGTGGCAAAGTAATTACCCATTTTGCCTTAGAATTAGGTTGTGCTTTTTGCCCTCAGCAAAGCTCCTTAGATTTAAGTTCTGAGGTTGCTTCTCCCCTTTGTGGGCTATAAGCATAATTCCTCACCTCTTAGGCATTTTCTTAATCCTATGTTAAGGAATCATAAGTCCTAAATTTCTAATGAAAAATTCAACTCAAACAAACTAAATCAATTTCAAAAATGTAAAGCCCAACCGTAGGATAGTTTGAGATGCTGCTAGGTTTCCTAACATCGTGGGCATCTCCTACTTATCTTCCATTTTGGCTTCAATAATAACTCCCGCATTTGATCAATCCCATTTGATCTTTCAAAATAAACCAATTGATTGATAGTCATTCCTATTGAAATCTTCAAAGATGATGATCATTTACCTTAATCGAGAGTTTTCCTAAGGAATCCCCATTCCTTAGGATGTAATTAACTATGGAGGCTTGCCCTTGTTGGGAACTTAACGAACCCGGTCTAAAATAAACCTTGCCTTGCTTTTCCATGTAAAGTAGGGGAAGAATCTCTGGTACATATGCAGACTCATCATCCTTAGGAGTCCTTATTGAGGTGATTAGGTCCATTAAAGGGTAGTGACTTCTATATTTTGAGATAGTACACTATTTCCTTGATGATGTACTCGATCACCTAAATAAGTACATCTATAAATCTGTGTGGCATCTTAAAAAGATGAATTTCTATAAAGTTTCTTCTTTCATTTTTCCCCACGGATTTGAAAGGTGACTTCTATAAAAATTTTTCTCCACAAATTTTTCTGATGACTCCACTGGGAATAGTTCCTCTCTCCATATTTGGTAAATGATTATTCTCTTTGTGTATCAATAGTGGGTTTGTACTTTGGTATGAATCCAAGTCTATCATTCATTCTGTTGGGACTTAGCTCATTCATTCTTGAGTTGAGTTAGCCAACATCTTTAGGTTTTAGGACCACATTTCTTGGTCTAAACCCGAGTTCTCCAATGGGAAAAATAAAAAGATCTAAATCAAAAAAGAAATATTTTAAAAACTTCCTCCTTATCATTTTCATGATAAGGAAAGGTTCATCCTAAAATAATAAAGATAAAATAAATCATCCATAAAAACTTTACTTTTCAAAAGCACCTTTTCAAAATGCACTTAATAAAATATTTTCAAAAATTTTATCACCCTCATTTAACAATTCCCATAATTGTAGGATTTCAAAATAAAAAATAAATAACATTTTCAATAGCACAAGTAAACATCTTCTTTCGATTCACTTTGATGAAGATTTCATTTTCAAAATAAAATGAATAATCATCTTTTTCAAAAATCACAATCATAATCATAAAATTTCCAAAAAGAACACATGAATTTTTCTATTCAAAACACTTACACTTATTGAATGGAAGGTTCATTTCCAAACAAAATTAAAGTTTCCAAAAGGCACACATGAACTTTTCTATTCAATACACTCACACCTATTGAATGGAAGTTTCATTTATAAACAAAATTGAACTTTTCAAAAAGCACATATGAACATCTTCATCTAATATACTCAAATTTATTAAATGAATATTTCATTCCCAACTAAAAAATAAATATCATTTAGGAAATCCCACTTGAACATATCTCACATATGTTTTAAGTTGAAATTCCTCTCTTTTAAAAAAGCAACAATCACACACAAAACAAAAAAAAATTTACATTTCAGAAATAAAATTGATCTCCATTCTACATACCTAAATTTGTTGAATAGAAGTCCTCTTTTCAAAAAGTAAAACTTCAACAATCATATTTCAAAATTTTTCAAAATACATTTGGAACTTCATTTGACATACCCAAATTTGTTAAGTGAAGTCTCCAAATTAAAAATCCAACAAAATTTTTTGATCATACATTTGGAACTTCATTTAGCATAATCAAATTTGCTTAGTGAAGTTTCCAAACCCAAAATAAAAAATCAAGAATCATATTTCAAAACACATTTGAAACTTTATTTAACATACAGAAATTTGTTAAGTGAAGTCTCCAAATTCAAAATCCAAAAATTTTCTAAACACATTTGGAACCTCACTTAACATACCCAAATTTGTTAAGTGGAGTTTCCAAATCCCAAAATCAAAAAATTTCAAACAACTTTTTGGCACTTCATTTAACATACCCAAATTTGTTAAGAGAAGTCTCCAAGTCCAAAATCTAAAATTTTTTTTCAAACACCATTTGGAACCTCACTTAGCATACTC
Source organism: Cymbidium sinense (assembly GCA_021442155.1). Taxonomy (NCBI): domain Eukaryota; kingdom Viridiplantae; phylum Streptophyta; class Magnoliopsida; order Asparagales; family Orchidaceae; genus Cymbidium; species Cymbidium sinense. The sequence continues at coordinate 70,316,112 of CM038225.1, forward strand.
AAATTTGCTAAAGTGAAGTTTCCAAAGCCTAAAAAAAAAAAATCTTCAAACACCTTTGGAAATTCTTTCCTTAGCATACTAAATTTCTAAGGAGAAGTTTCCATTAAAACAAAAATGAAATTAAAATTTTAAACACACCATTTGGAATTTCATTTAACATACCCAAATTGCTAAATGAAATTTCCATTTCACAAAACTAAGTGGGACTTCATCTTTAACATACCAAATTTTTAAAGTAAAGTTTCCATTTTTAATCAAATCAAAATAAAATGAAGCACCTTAGGATTCCCTTAGCATACCAAATTTGCTAAGGGTCCTACCTTTTCAAAGATTAAAACATCAAAACAAAATTGAGATACTTAGGATTTTCTTAGCATACCTAAATTTGCTAAGAATCCTATTTTCAAAAATCAAACAAAACACACTTGGATTCTTCACTTAGCATACCTAAATTTGCTAAGTGAGAATTCCAAATTTTCCAAAATCAAAACAAAATTCACAAAAAAAAAAATAATCACTTTCAAATACTTCACTTAGCATACCTAAATTTGCTTAGTAAGTGAAATTCCAGAATAATCAAATAAAAACAAAATCAATTTGACCCTTACTTTAACATAACCAAATTTGTTAAAGAAAAGGTTCCTTAAATAAAAAATCAAATTCAAAACAAAAATGAACCTATGGAAGCATCCTTATCAAAATTTTGAATCCATATTTCAACATACCTAAATTTGTTGAAGTTGGATTCATATTCAAATTCCTCTTTCAATCAATCTTCTCAAATCCATTTGAACCCCACTTAACACTTCCAAGTTGTTGGATGTGGGTTCAAATTTTCAAATTCAAAATTCAAAATCTATAAAGATAGAATGATACAAGTTCATTTCTCATTGCGATCTTTAAAGTCTAGTGAAATTTCGCTTATTATAGTTGTTGAAATGGTGTTCTCAAAAAGTTTGTCTTACCTTCCCCCATGGTATGGATCTAGCTTTAGATCAAGCCGACTTCCCATCTAGACCATACCCACCTGATTCACTTTGAGGATTTGAGGAGCCAGATTACTTGTGAGGCACTCCCCTCACTAAGTAGCTGACAAGGTGACCAGTTGGTCAGATTGACTTACCCTTTGATTTTGATGTCTCTCGAGAGGAAAGTGGAGTACCACAGACTTCAATTATAGGGTTAGTCAGCACCGCCTGATTGCGTTGCCCTGTGGTTGTTTCATGTTGCCCTGGAGGTTAGTACCCTACCATTTGTACCCTCTAAGGGTAAGGCTCCCCTGGTTCCAGGGCTTGCCACCCCTACATTTGAGTATGAGTCTAGCTTGAACTCCTCCCATCCTACCCGCATAGCAGGAATAAGAACCGCATGATCTGCACCACACTCGGGATAGCTAGGAGCTAGAGGAGCTGATCACCATGGATAAGTTTCCCATTGTCACTTCACCACTGGTTACAAGAAACCAGTTCCATCCTCTCTCTGAATCAGAGAGAGAGAGAGGAGGATCCTTTCATCACTCCTCCGTGGTGCACTAAATTTCTAGTGTAGGAGGTCACGCCTCTCTCGATCTTTTATGCTAAGTAGGCGAGCATACATGCCGAGTCCGATAGTTTGATCTTGATCTATTATCCCTGTAGTGGGAGTAGATTCATAGGAGAGGGCCCAGTGAGGCCCATACAACCCACAGTACTAGCGTGAGAGCGAGGTTTTAGCCGTTAGTTGCTTTACTGATTGATTTTTAGCTCCGGCCACTATGACCATACTGATAGTATTCTTCTCACTGGGACCAGTCACCACAGGAGGGCAATTCTTGTGCATAGAGAGTCGGTGGTGTCTCCACCCCACCGCTCTACCCCTCATGCCATTACCAATTTAGGTTACATCTCCCATTCCATCTAAGGCCATGAAGGCCATTGGGAAAAGCACACGTTGGTGATCCTATAAAGGGAGATCCTACCCCTTCTACACCACCCATTATGGTAGAGGAGCTCACCGCTTGACCTTCCCTCTGGTAGTGTGTGGAAGGAGTGGCACCCCAAGCATCATAGTCCCTTCACCAACTCACCATACCGGATGTGGAGATGGTGATATTATTATAGATATTCTAGATGATAGTCCATTCAAGTGGTAGTGGAACATCCTGGATTGTACCCTCTCATAGCATAGTAATTAGAATGTCATTCATCGTGAGTACGGTCCACAGGATTGACTCCAATGATGCAAGGTCCGATCTCTAGTGCATGATAGTGATCACAGGATCTGACTATTTGTCTTAGATGGATCACTTTAGATGAGATAGTTGCACATTATTTCATGGAGAAGAAGGAGATCTTGGGGTATGTCCAATGAAGAGAAAGTCGATGATCCCAATGAAGATGACTTGATGGGAGATTTAGTTGAGTGCATACACACTAGGGATCTCTTCTGGAACAACAAGCCATGGAAGGTGATGAGGTTGATCAAGAAGACAAAAAATCAACCCAACACCTCAACATACTGAGGTAGATAGAAATGATTGATAGATGGCATAAGTTACAAGAGTTTTTTACAGTGTCAATGCTTGAAACAAGCCTTTAGTTCATCCTACTACGATGTGTCACTGAAGTTAGTGCATGTCTTGGACCCAAGACTATACCTTCCATTGAGCAAGGTAGCACTAGCCTGTATAAGAAGGTAGTGGAAAGTACCTCCATACAAGAAAAATATATAAAATCCATGGTTGAGCAAATAGGTGAAGGAAGCTTTGGCTCAAGCCCGGGAGGATCATCGTGGGTAGACCCTACCTGAGAATTTGATGCTATCCAATATCCCAAGGGTTTCGTGCCTCCTTCTTTCAGAAGCTTTACTGTCAGTGGAAACCCAAGATAACACATAACACATTTTAGTGCCAGTTATTACAACATAGGTGGCAGAGACACTTTGCTTTTTCTCCTTTTCATTAGTAGCCTAGCGGGTATTTCTTTCGATTGGTATGCTGAACTATCCAATGGTTCAATAAAGATATTTATTGAGTTAGAGCAACTCTTCATCAAGAGATTTGCTAGAGCTCAGTAAAGGGTTACTGTAGCTGATCTTGTTGTAGCAGAACAACTCTCCGGTGAGTCACTTGTTGATTATATTCTTCAATGGCACAACCTGAGTATGAAGTGTGAACCATAACTATCAACATGCCATTGAGATTCTCTTGAAGAATATCCATGGCCGTCACCTTCATGCTTAAGGGCTTTACTATCAAGACATTTGAGAAGCTAATCAACAAGGCGGCTAGTCTACAAGGAGAGGCCAAATAGTTGCCTTTTCAAGATCAGTTGCCCAAGTAGAAGCCACAGAAGATTTATGTCAGGAGCAGTAGCAGTGGTTAACAAGGGGAAGTATCCAGCTAGAGATAAGTTTGAGAGACCATGACCTTAGTAGCCTCCACCTCCTTTGCCACCACTGAGGCAACCCTATCGGCCTCCACCGTAGCCTCCATGGCCAAGATACCACCACTCGCCATACCAGCGGCATGCATGCATACCACGCTAGGTAGCTATGGTCCACCTACTTTTTTTAGATAAGTTAAACAAACCTTATTTTAAGAGAGGTAATCAAAAAATCTTTAAGAATCTCTTAAAGAAACCTGATTTTCAATTACCCGAGCCTAGGAGACCGGAGGAAGTAGGCAAAAGTTATGATCCAAACTTTTTCCCTTACCGTATGCTAGGCCACATTTTGGAGGATTGCTTCACATTCAAGGACTGGCTTGAACACAGTTTCAAGATCGGTGTTGTAGTTATCCCAAAGGAATACCTTGTGGAACAACCTTCTAGTTCCATTAGGGTAATCCTTGGGGATACATGTGATCCTACCAAAACCAAAGAAGGTTGGGACATTTCTTTTTTGAAAACCTCTAAGAAGGTTATCCAAAAGATCAAGAAGCTTTCCTTGTAGGTGCCTGAGTCAGCTCAAACCTCCAACACCAAGGAAGGTTTGCAAGCTGTAGTGCCAAGTCTAGGAAAGTGGAGCTCAGCAGAGTAAAGCATGTGTACCCGGATAGCCCTTAGCACCACCATGTATAGCCTCCACCGTAGCTTCCACGGTGACTTCTTCCATTCATTAGCTCTTCTATTTCTTCAAATAATAGAACTCTTGTATCAGCAGATAAGGGCATCAAATCCCTTACTCTATGCACTTTACTTGACTTCTACTTTGTACCTCCAAATAATTCCAAGAAATTGAAGATTAAAGCTAGTTTGAATTACATCATGTCACTTCGATGGGTTATCTTCTTCTATTCCTAAGATAACTCTTCAAGTCTAAATAACTATAATAATCTTTCTTCTTTGATTTTGAGTTGGACTTTCCAACTCTAAATACTACTGGGTTCATCACTTGAGATAGACTTGGAATCATCCAATTTTGAGAGTCCCATAGAGAAGTGGTAGGTGAGCTCAAGTGTGTAGAACCTTCCACCTTGCCTCAAGAGATCAAAGTCAACCTCATAGTGGCAAGGTTCTACCTCCTGTGGAAAACACCTCAAGATAGAGGAAATAAGTCATTGGTATTGAAGATTGAGAACCCCTTCCACAGGATGCGCCACCCTTGGATATGCTTGTGGAAGACCAACTGAAGGTGGACTACACCATCCTTTCTCATCTAAGAAATTTGCCATCTAAGCTAAGCATATACGATGCCCTTATCTTATCCAAAGAGATGAGGGAATCACTAATCAAGGCTCTTGATCCTCAAATATGCTTAGCTCACCGCTATAGGTGAGGAAGCACATTATGCAAAAGAAGCCCGGGATCACCTTCATGATGAAGACCTTCTTCTAGGGGACTTGGAGCACAACCCCTCTACATCAAATGGATGGACAGTTTAGACTCAGGGTTCTCATGGATTCGTGCATGGTGAACATTATGAGTCTAAAGACCCTTGCCTATTTGAAGATCGACATCTCTACACTGGAGATAGGATGATGTTGAGAGGATTCAATGATCAAGGTGAGCTTTAGGTTCTATAGTGTTACCTTGGAGATAGGTGACTGGAAGACTAAAGCCAAGTTCTACATCATTGATTCAAATACTTCATTCACTGCTTTGCTTGGTAGGCCTTGGATACATCAGAACAAGATTGTTCCATCCTCCCTTCATCAGTGCATCAAGTTCAGAAAATATGGAATTGAATACCGTGTTAACGGGGATAAAAAGCCATTTTCAGTTAGAGAGGTTGAGGTTTATGAGGATGCAACTTGCTATCTTCCTCAAAACAACCTTTCTCATGAACTTGGACAAAATTCAAATGCAAACACAAAAGAAAAATAAAAAGAAGCAATAAAAAATATAAAATAAAATGAAAGGAAAAAAGAAAAGTCCATGTGAACAAGAAAGGAGAATTGAAGAAGAAATAGATCCACATATCACATTCCACCCACAGTTCATTCCATCATATGGACATGTGGGTAGGATGGCTCAACCTCCACCAGAGGTAGAGAAATAGAGGCAATTTGAGGTGGAGACCCCTAGTTGGCCTTGCCAATATAGGTCTGTTCCAGCCTTGGAGGATGAGTCTAATGTGATTAGTATACCAACCAACCCCTCTCGTTTCCATTGGAGGTGACTTTTGATCCGAGACAAAGACCGGCCTCCAAGCAAAGCAAAGTATTTGAATCGGTTTATGTGAAACTATTAAGCTTGGGAACCTTAGCTCTTACCTCACTTACATCTTAGAAAGTTGAAGGTTTAGTAGTTAAGGAAGTCCCTAAGTCTTCCAATGACATGAAGCATAAGTTCTTTTTGGGATCATCATCCTCAAGCCCTGAAGTTGATGTAGAGCTTGAGGAGGATACTTTTAAAGAATTAATGGAATTACCTTTTGACTTTACTCCTTGTGTTCAAAATCTTATACAAAGGTTTAGTTCCTCACACATGGTCCAAGCAGTTAATACTTTGAAAAGCTATGGAACAATGCAGAGGGAAGCACAATCAAGAGGACTAGGATTGATAGTGGGTCGATGATGAAGATTATTGTCTAGTTGTTACCAACCATTTAGAGTCTGATAGTTTCTTCTCACACATCCCCAACTCTTATGAGAATGTGTGTTTAGAAACTTTAGATGATCCAGATGATCTCCAAGTCAAAGAGGCACCACCAAAATTTGAAGAAGAAATTCATTCAATAATTGACAAACTTAAAGAAATCAACTTCTGGATAGAAGAAAATCCATGCCCCATACATACATCGTCATGTTGAATGAAGAAGAAACCAATGACTTAGTTAGGCTATTGATGAGTTTAAAGATTGCTTCATGGAGTTATGAAGAAATGCCGATTATCTCTCATGTGTAGTCCACAAGCTAGCATAGATCCTAATTACCCTATTAAGCAAGCTCCTAGATCATGATTAGAAATTGAACAAGGTCATTTAAAGTCAAGAAATGATGTTGGTTTCATGGGAAGAAAAATATCCTACCAGGTTAGCTAGTGTCGTTCCAATTAAGAAGAAGAATACCAAATTCATATTTGCATTGATTTTAGGGACTTAAGCAAGGAATGTACTAAGGATGAGTTTCCTTCCTATACAATTAATGGTGGACATCCTCATCTCATATAGTATTTTCTTTTCATGGATGGGTCATCTGCTATAACCAAATCAAGATGTCTCAAAGATGAAAGAAACACGCTTTTGAACCATCGAATCTTCTATTATAGGGTCATGCCTTTCCTTAAAATGTTGGTGCTACATACCAACGGGCCATGAAGATCTTCAATGAACTCATCCATCATCGTTGAGTGCTACGTTGATGATCTAGTAGTCAAGAGCTAGAAAAGGAAGACCACCTTTTGACTTGAGAGTAGTTTTCAAGATTAAGATAATATATAACCTCAAAATGAATCAAGTGTGCATTGAGTTGCTTCGTGGAAATTCCTTGGGTTTGTTGTTCACACCGGGAATAGAAATAGATCTAAAAGATTAAAGCTATCTTAGAAATGCCACCTCTAAGAGTTTAACTGAACTAAGATCCTTTCAAGGATGGCTGGCATATCTAAGACGCTTTATCTCAAACCTGTAGGGGAGATGCAAGCCATTCTTAGCACTTGTAAAAAAGGATACCAAGTTCGAGTGAGCTGATAAGTGTCAGCATGATTTTGAAGACATCAAAGAGTACTTGGTGAAGCTGCCAATTTCTAGCCCCTATCAGTGCCATTAATCCTTTACCTTGCATTGGATGACTCTTTGCTCTATTGGCCCAAGCCAATGATAAGGGAAGGAGAGCACTCTTACTACTCACCATCGATTCCTAAGCAAACTATACACCTATTGAGAAACACTGTCTAGCTTTGATCTTTGCATCTTAAAAGCTACAACATTACATGCTTTCTCATAAGATGAACTTGATCTCCCGAACTAATCCACTACAGTATCTCATGATACGGAGAATGCTTTCTGGACATTTGGCTTGTTAGACCATGATTCTCTCACAATTTGATATCACATTTGTACCCCAGGGTAAAAGGATAGCACTAGGGATTTCTTAAGACACACTACTTCCCGATTCTCCTTAGTGATGATCTCGATGAACAAATCATGAACTTAGGGAGGTGACAACCCCGATGGGAGATGTATTTTGATGGTGCCGCTTCTTTTCTTAAAGGTGAAGCACCATGATCTATTCTCCGTGAAAGGGGGGTAGGAATAGTTCTTCTAACTCCAAACCAATGTGATGAGATTCTCATACTATCCAACCCTGCACCAACAATGAAGCTAAGTATGAGGCTTTGATTGTCTAGAGTTAGCCATCACTATCAGTGTCAAGAGCATCAACATCTTTGGGATTCTTGGTCATCAACTAGATTGGGTCCTACCAGTTCAAACCCAAGCTTCATCATTACTATGAGTATACCATGAAGTTATTGGCAAATTCAAGTCACCATCTACAAGGTTCTAGCAGAGAACACAAAGATGCCTTGGCCAAACTTGCCAAAGAGTTGGCATGTCCGAAAAATGAGTCCATTTCAATAAGGGTCCAAAATAGACAAGTCCTATCCCTTATTGATGTTGAACTCATCGAGAGACTTTCTCTTGAAGGGGAGGTTGCCATTGCCAAAATGGACAAGGAGCTAGATTGGAGGCAACCATTCATAGATTACTTGAACACCGACAAACTACCTCAAGAAAAGTCACAAGCCCATCGTGAAATAGAGCTCTCTATGCTCTTGTTGATGGCACTCACTGCTTTGACCAAATATGGTTACATTATTTAGACAAACACAAAGCCCATGGCATTGTAACCGAGGTACATGTGTCATGCTGAGCTCCAAATCGGTCCAAGATGAAGATGAAGATCAAAAGACTTGGATACTACGGCCTTCATGTGATTGCATGGATGTAGCTAGGAGATGCCATCAATGTTAGGTAGGTGTGGTCCTCCACCAACCACCCAACATTCTACACCCTACATTGGCTTCATGGCCATTTGAGTGTTGGGGTATGGTGGTCGATCGATCCCCCTTCTTCCAAGGGCATCGATTCATCTTAGTTGCTACCAACTACTTTTCCAAGTAGGCGGAAGCCATCCCACTCAAAGAGGTCACAGCTCACCATGTGTTTCAGTTTTTCAGAACCATATCATATAGGTTTGGGGTGCCTCGATGAATTATATCGATAATGGTACTGCATTCAAAAGCATGAAGATGCGAAACACAATATAGATGGAGATACTCCACCTACCACTAGAGCAAATGGCTTAGCAGAAGCATTCAACAAAACTCTCATCCATACTTGAAGAAGACTCTTGATGACAATAAATGATAGTGAATGATAGTTGAAGCCTTGTGGCCTACGCACCACATACCAAACTCAACGTCTACCCCATTTTCTTAGTGTATGGGTCTGCCATTCTTCCTTAGTTCAACTCCCATCACTAAGGATAGCATTGGGTAGGAAGATCACTATAGAGTAGAATGCAAAGTTACAATTAGAAGAGCTTGAAGGTTTGGAGGAGAGTCGCCTACGGGCGTGCCAAAACCTCAAGTTATACAAGGCCAAAATGATTCAAGCTCACAATAAGCTGGTTCGCCCATGGTCTTTTTGAGTAAGAGAACTTGTGTTAGTCTTAAGGAGACCAATTTTTGCCCTTGAAGGATGAGAGGCAAGTTTGAACCCACTTGGGAAGGCCCCTATGTCATAGAGAAGGCCTACCATGGAGGATCTTATCGCTTATTGATTATAAGGGGAACATGCCAATTAATGGGCTCTATCTAAAGAAATATTACCCATGAAATAAATCATGTTTGAAAATAATCATTAATAAAAGAATAAAAAATGATTCCATTCATCAAATCTTCTCTTCTTTCAAAGTGTTTTGCTTGTCTTGAATCATGATGTGTTGGGTAGGTGTAAGAGTCCCCAGTGGCATCTATCCCTCTTTCACAACACAAACACAATCTCCGATGCTATAGAATAGGTGTAAGAGAACCCGAGGCATCCTATTTGATTAGCATAACTAAGTGTGTAAGAGGAACCCAAGTGGCATCCTTTCTTAGTGGGAATCCTTTTGCCATCCATATCATTTCATCAAACCCTAGTGTTTAAGGTAGGTGTAAGAGTCCCAGGATCCTATTCCTTTTAACACATGCACAACAAACAAACAAATCTTTTGTCTCGAAGCTATTTGATGTGGGAGCAAGCCCCATGGCACTCACTCATTAGCTCTAGGGTCATCATGCTACCGCTAGTATGTCACCCCAATGGTCATTTGTTGGAGGATGTGAGTCCCCGCTTTCTTCTAACTTGATCATTGCAAACCAATGAGCCTTGTTAGTATGGTATGCTTCACCCTGCTAGCTACCTCATATTGATTTTATTTAAGAAGATGTGAGTCCCCATGCTTTCTTCTTGAACTAGCCATCATGTTCTAACTAGGTTGAGTATTTTTGAGGTTTAGGATAAGTCCCCCAGAGGCTCCTTTCCTCTTGACTACTTTTGAGTTGATATAAGTCCCCAGTGGCATTCACTAGTAGTCTAGGTCGATAGCATCCGTGAAGATAGACTATCCCAAGTTCTATAGGAGGATGTGAGTCCCCACGATTGTTGCAAATCAGCACCTTAGGTTGGTTGATGTTCGCTATGCTAACATTGACTCACCCGGTGAGTACACCACTGTTGGCAGATGTGAGTCCTTGAGCTTTCTCCTTGAGTTGGACACCAAATTCCTATTTAATTTATGACTAGCCATGTCATTTTCTTGAGGGTGTTGGATTAAGCCCTTAACGAACCCATCCCTTGCGGGAATTCTATTTGGATCAAGTCTTTTGCAACCCCATTTAGCACTACAGTTACTTTTGGATGACATTTCCTACCCACCCGTGGTTGGAAAATTTGTTCGGATGCAGATTCTCCCTTGGTTCAAGAAATCTGAGATGGTCTAGCTAATATAAGCTCCTTCTTAGTTTGAACCCCTAAACTAGGGTCCATGAAAACAAAACTAAACAAACAAATAAAATTAATTCTGTGGATTAGAATTCAAGCCCCAAAGGGCCCTTTTCCCAAGCAGCATCTATCTTTAGGGTGTCGAAACTCCCTATAGAATTGCGACTACTTAAGTTGAGATAAATCTGGTAACTCAGAGTCACCCTTTCAGTTCAATATTTTTCCAAAGTTTACCAAGGTCATTCCACTTTGAAAGATATAAGACTATGATGCATTCTTTCTAGCATGATTATCAAAACCACACCTAGGTCGATTTGTTGCCCAAAGCCGATCACTGTCTTTTCTAGTGGAAGATGAGTCCCCAAGCTTTCTTCCTTAATTGATCATTGCATACCAAAAAAGCACTCCTTTGGTTGGATAGTTCTCCCATCGTGGGAAGCTACTCCCTTTGTTAATAAATCGAGTTAGGTCTAGCCTCCATGGCTCTTCTGATTCCATCGCAAACCTATGGGATCCATCAAATCAAACAAACAAATCTAAAAATGAAATTAATCTTGACTATCTTGAGAATTTTAAGTCCCAATAGCATTCACTCAATAGTAGCCCTAGGTTGTTCAATTTGTTGCCCAAAGCAACAATCACCCTGGTTCTTTTGGAAGATGTGAGTCTGCTTTCTTCTTCTAACTTGACCATTACCAAAAGGCATCCCTTTGGTTGGATAGTCTACTTGTGGTTGGTAGACTTCCCTTGATTAAACTGAGTTAGGTCTAGCCTCCATGGCCCTATTCGCATTCATGCAAACCATGGGATCCATCATAATCAAAAAAACAAATAAAAAACTAAAAATGAAATCAATCTTGACTATCTTTGATTGATCTAACAAATCAAATTCACTCAATCCCCCTAGGTTTGGTTCAATCTGTTGTCTTGAATAGATTACCCCAAAGAACTCTCTTTTGAGGATGTAAGTCTACTATGCTTTCCCAAGTAATGTATACCAAAGGCATCCCTTTGGTTGGCTAGTCCTACTATGTGCTTAGTAGACTACCCTTGATTGGTAACTGTTAGGTTTTAGCTCCATGGCTCCTACTTAGTCCCATCACAAACCAATAGTTTATCTCAAAATTCAAACCTAATAAAATTGAAAAAATTCAACCCTCTTCCCTGCAACAAATCAAATCTTTTCTCTGAGATTCAAATCAAAAACCTTCATCCCCTTGTGGATGACTTGAACCGCTTCCTAATGGAAGGTTCACACTCTATCCCTTAGTGATTTTCCTCTTCTTTTGGACATAAGTGAGCCACAACTAAATCTGATTCTTTCCTTCAAATAGATTATTTCTTGGTGTTTAATCTTTGGTGTTGTTGATTGTTTCAGCCAACACAATAAATGTGTTCCTTGTCACACCACACCTTTAGCCTTTTGATGACCTCATTTTTAATGAGCTCTCAACCCCTCATTCCTCATGACTTTAAGATTCTTCCTTAAGACACATATAAATGGACACTAAACCATAAAACTTAGAAAATTCCATAAATCCGCCTTATTAAAATTTCCTACCCTTAGCTTAAAATTTTCTCACTTTTCCTTCTTTCAAGTCAAACTCAAATCAATCATGATTTTCCAAACTCATTTATATTCTCATATATTAAAAAATATATTAAATCATATAAAAATATCAAAATTCATCAAAATTTAAATCAAAATTTTCTAAGTCCTTAATTCCATTAATGGACTTAACCAAAATCATGATCAAAACTAAATTCATGGGATTTTCTCATAATTCATTTATTCTCATTTATATTCACATATAAAATGAAATATAAATTCAAATCTCAAAATTCAAACTCAAACTCCAAAATTTTCTAAGTCCTTTAAATCCTTCTTAATGGACTTAGCCCAAATCATGATTAAACCACTTCAAATCCTTGAAATTTTCATGATCATTTATATTATCATTTATATTCACATATATAAATGAAATATAATTCAAACAATCAAAACCAATTCCAAAATCAAACTCAAATCCACTCAAAATCCAATCTAAGCCTTTCAAGTCAAAATCTTGAACTTAGCCAAATCACTCAAATCAAGACAAACTCTTGATTTTCTCTCATAATTCAATCAACCTACAATCATGAGCCCATATATAAATCCAAACTTCAATCAAACAATCAAAACCTAAGTAAAAAATCAAAGCCAAAAAATCCTTTCATATTCTTCCTTTGAATATGAAATTGTCAAATGGATCAAAACCCATTTGACTTCAAACCACTTGTAAATGGATTTATATTTCAATCATAAGTCCATATACAAGATCAATCAACCTCAAATCAAGCTTTGACCAAGCCATTTGACCCACTTAGGCTCACTTGACCCAAAGTGACCTAAAGTACCCTTATGAGCCAAATTCTAATCCTAACCAAATTGGATTGAACCAAACTCATATATGCCTCTCATCATGATCAACAATCATCATGGGATGATCAATCAATCAAATTGGGTCAAACCAAGTCAAACCTAAGGGTTGACCAAGTCAACACTTAACCCAAAATGAAACCTAACATAGCCAAATTCCACCATAGGCCAAATTGATTAAAACCATTGATATAAGTTCACTCATGACCTATGTTTTGAACTTGACCAAGCCAACATTTGAGTCTAACCTTGCCCAATTGGCCACTTGACCCAAGTTGACCCATTGACCTAAAGGGTCAAAATGTGTCAAAACTTGACCTAAGCCAAATTGATTCAAACCAATGGGTCAAGTTCATTCCAAATCACTTGTTGAACTTGACCAAAGCCTTAATTGGCCAAGTAGACTAACCTAGCCCAATTGACCTTAGACCCAACATGATCTAAAGGAGTCATGTTGAGCCAAATTTGAACTTAACCAAAATTGATTGGAAACAAAGATACCAATCCACTCCATATGATTAACCAAACCTAACCTACCCCAAATAGGTCAAATGGGTCAAATGGTCAACTTGACCCATTTGACCTAAATGAAGTCATATGAGCCAAATTCAAAACTATACCAAATTGAATCAAACCAAAGCCACCAAAACATTTCAAATGGTCATATGAACTTGACCCAACCCTTGGTTTGACCCAATTTGACCAATTGGTCAACTTGACCCATTTTGACCTAAATGGGTCAACATGAGCCAAACCTATCATCAAATTCCAAATCTCATGAAACTTGGCCAAACCTAGCTTCTCCACATACCCAATATATCCAAAGTGAAAAATTAGCAAAATGACCATTCTACCCCTAGGCCATAGAACAAATTTTTAATCCATGGGTAATTTGGTCATACCCTCTTCATATCACTTGAGGCTTTCCTAAAAGCTCAAGGGGACCTAGTGAAGAGTGGTGCACCAACCCAATGGGTTTGGGTCACCCATTGGTCCCTAGACCAAACCCACCCATGGTCAAAATCCAAATTCAAACTCCTCTCCTCTCAAATTCAAGCACATGGGAGGTTGGAAATCCTTGGCTCAAATCACCATGTGCACACTCAACATCAAACAACCCACCCAGTAATTGGATCAAAATGGCAAGTGGATTGCGCCATCGATCCTTCAAGGGGAGATATACTCCCCTAATTCAATTCAAAACCACACATTCAATTGAGTACTAGAGAAGAGCCATCGAGAGTGATCCCTAAGCTTCCTAGATTTCAGCCATTTTTTTCTATCTTTGATTTTGAATAGTGAAAATAGGGAGAAAATTGAGCTAACTTCTTCTTCAATCACTCAATAATTTTTTGCATACTCCATCAGCAGTTGGGTGCACCCAAGCTCTTTGAGTTCCAAAGCAAGGGGATAGTGGATCAAAGCCGCAAGCTAGCAAGGAGGAGGTTGGTCCATACAATCCACTCAACCTGTGCTCAAACTCAACAACTTCATCTCAACCTAAAGCTTCCAAGGACTCCTGTGATCACCTCCGTGAGGTATGATTTTTTGACCATTAAACTCGTGGTGTGGAGCTTTTGTGAAAGAAATTTTAATCATGCAATTTTGACCATTGGATGTGCTTTTGGCTTTAGATGGTGTGGGTTGAGTTTGTTTGAATCCATCAAAGCTGATCTTCCCTTGATCATGGACCCTCTTGATCAAGGGGAAGAACGAGAGATCTCACCATCCATCATTTTGATGATGGGTGAGATAATTCCCACGTTTAGATATCTTTATCCATTTTAAAATGCAGGAGATCGGCCATCGATCTTTGATCGACGATAGAGATCAAACGCGCACCACCATTTTGGATTTGACGATGAATCATGGCATGTGTAAAGCGTGACCACCGCCACACGCCACATTATGAGCTAGGATTAGTTAGGATTAATTAATGCTAATTAATAAGGATCTTCTAAAATTCATAATCTCTATAAAATTCAAAAATGAAATAAAAATTCTATGGAAAGATAATTCAACCTAGAATATTTTAAAATTAATTTCAATGGTTTTGAATTATAATTTTCTTTTGAATTTTGGGTTTTATTAGAAACTTTATTTTGCTAATTACTTTTAATTAAACCTGATTAATCCCAAACTTCTTGGGTATATTTTAGGATGACTACTCCTCCTAATTTTCTTGGGATTTATTGAGGTTTAATTAGAGAATTGCATATGGTTTCTTAATTACTCCCTTATAATTAAGGATAATTAAGGTTGATTAGTGATTTTAATATGATTAGGGTTGATTAAGGTTAGATCCAGTAGATAGAGGTTTATGAGAATAATTTTGGGGCATTTCCTAAGCTATTCCCTAAACCCCTTTTCTCTCCTTAATCTCCTCTTAATTAAGGGTTAATTCATTAATTATCCCTTAATTAATTTTTCAAAAAATTCTAACAACTTAATCTACTTTGGGTAGATGCTTAGGTGTTTAATAGCCTAAGTTCAATTAAAAATCAAAACCCAATTCATAAGTATGAAAGGGTGTTTTGAAATTACTTAAGCTAAACCCCTTAGCTTAATTAACTTTAATTGTGAGCCAAATTGCATTAGGCCTTTTTCTTATTAGGTGCATTGCAAATTTAAATTTCTTGTGAGTTTTATGTCATCTCATTGGCTCATAATTATTTGGTTAATATTCTAAGGTGGTGTAGGTAAGGTTAATTAAGTTACTTAATTCATACCTTAACCTAATCAATGTTAAAAAATGGAATCTAATTATCTAAAAATTAAACAAAATATCAAACACATGTGGAATGGGTTAGAACAACAAACTCATCTCACCTTTTCAAAATTAAATCAAACTTCAAACTAAACAAAAAATCACATTGAATTCACTTTGATTTATTTTAAACTTTCTTATTCTATAAGAATGTCTTTAGGATTTAAGTGAAGTGAAGTTGTTTACATGCTTTCATTACTTTGAATCTTTCCCCAACATGTTAAATTTGTATGTCATGTGGTTTTATGCATTCATATTTTTCAAATTCAAATTTAAAATGAAATTATTTACTTTATGTCAAATTTGCATGTGTTACTAAAGTAAAATATGAATGGCTATTATCACTAAATCAAATTATTTTAAAAAATATATAAATCAAATATGAAATCTATATACTTATATTTTAATTATAAGCTTGCATGTGAAAGATTATAAAGGTATGCTTAGCATAGGTTTCCTTTCTCTCTTATGTTAGCATAGTTTTGAATAGGAATTTGATGAGATGTATGGTTCATTTGAAAAGAACCACTTCACCTAATTCATATCCTATTCATCCTATGCTATCACTTAAGAAGGGTTACCTATACTTGCATACATAAATTGCATAAAAAAAATGAATCCATTAATACAACTTTTGCATTCCTTTTCATTTCATTTCTTTTATACATATGTTTGTATTTAAGGAAAGTGGTATATTAGTCTGGACAACCCCAAGAGCTTTAAGTAGCCCTAAGTAGGTCTTGTACCTTACACCTGGTTAACAATGGCTTGTACTCACTTATGCCTTTCTTACTTTCATGTGTGTAAAAATTTGGATAAATAAAACCTTTTCTACTTAAGAAAATCATGCATATTCAACTTCTAAATTTTCTTAAATGGATTACTTAGCATGCATCATAAAGTGTGTTAAATACTCTCATTTGTATGTATAGATATGCTTAGGATTTATCCATATGCATGTTATACATGTTGGGAAAGAAATGAAGTAATGTGTGTTATGTGAATTTTGTTTCATTTTATTTAATCTTAAAATGCCTTTCTTTTTTGAATAGGTTTGTTTAGAGTTCTAAACTTAGGATTAATTAAAAGATTTAATCAAAACATTCACCTAAACAAAACTAAAATGTGAATCTACTTTAGAAATTACTTAGGTTAAGGAAAGAAAGAAGTTCTCTCTTTCCCTCTCTTCATAACTTAGTAATTAATTGTAGGATCACTTAAACCAAATCAAAACATGAAATAAAATCAACCCAAAATAATTAAACAACTTAAATGAAACCCTCCTCTAAGTTGAACATGTTCTTCACACTTAGAAAATTTAAACCTAAAGCCATAAGCATACCACATAACCTTCAAAGCACACATTAGCCTAAGTCACCACTTCTAGCTTTAGGTTAGTGCATGGTTTGATATTTTATTTTGTTTTGTGATATATATTTTAGACTGGATGTTAGGGTGTATGCTCATAGAATGAATGGTAGACTTAGTCTAACTATTCTTTTATGCAGGGATTGTGCTTAAGGGGCGCTATCATAATAAAAAAATATAAATGCTTTTGCTTGTAGGTGCTTTATACCCCTAAGCATAATCCATAGTCCAGGTGGACTTAGTCACCCATGTGTGGGGTGATAAGTCCAATATACATGCTTGGGATTTGTGTGGTTTATTTTAGCTAACCTTTATTTTGCAGGTGTTAGTTAGATTTCCACTTTTCCTTTTCATGTAAATTTGTGCAATTAGGATTTTGGAATGATTTTTATGGGGATTAGGATGAGCATTGGTCATAAGATCCTATCTTATACACCATGTGAAGCCTGGGAGCATCTACCTTCCAACCATCCAAAAGAAGTAACCAAAGAAGAAAGAAGAAGAAAAGAAAGAAAGAAGAAAGAAGAATAAGCTTGAAGACCCCATAACAATGAATTCCTTATTTAATTGTAATTTAATTCATTTGTAATGGTTGTATAAGGGTAGAGCTCGGCTACCCATTTGATATTTTGAGTTTGTGCGGTGGTACCCACCACAATGACCTTTATTCTTTTTTAATTAGCTTTATAAATTGATTGATGATTTGTTTAGCTTTTGCATTAAGTGGCATGATTTTCCTAGTTTCTTCCTTGCTTTATGTATGGGATGTGGATTAGGCTCTTTAGGAAAAATAAATCTTTTACCCAACTTAATAACTCAAATAAAATAAACAACTCATAACCTCACCTAAAGCTTAGGTTTAAAATCAAGATAAAAGAATTAGCAACCCCTTAGCTGGATGAGCATTTATTTTATAATATCATGCACAAATGCATCTTATTTCACTCTTGATTGGAGGGCTTCCACCTTTGCTAGAGAAACTTGGCTTGACCTTTGAGAGCCATGGTGGAAACTCACCTCCTTCTCACTGATTTTGGCCAATAACTTATTTCTCATGCATTACATATGAATATATTAGTCAAAAATAATTATCCAAAATGAAAATAAAATGAAATTTGAATTGCATTAGATTTAGGTCATTTGAAGCATGCCCCTTTACATGATCTAGTCTCTTTAGGGAGTGAGTTTAAGGACTTAGTCTCTTTCTAAATAAATAATAGCCTAACTATCTTGCATAAGCATAAAGACTTGCCTACATGTATTTAAAATCAGGGAGAGTTAGTTGGCCACCACCCTGTAAGTCCAAGCTGTCGGATGGTTTGTCCTCTCTTGTGGAGGCAAACCAATTACCCATTTTCACCTTAGATTTAGGTTGTGCTCCTAAGCTCTATTTAGGTTAAGGGTTGCTTCTCCCTTTGTGGGCCATAATTTCCTCACCTCTAGGCATTTTCTTAATCTTGTGTTAAGGAATCATAAGTCCTAAATTTCTAATGAAAAATTCAACTCAAACAAACTAAATCAATTTCAAAAATGCCCAACTATAGATAGTTTGAGATGCTAGGTTTCCTAGCATCGGGCATCTCCTACTTATCTTCTATTTTTTCTATGATAATAACTCTCTCTTTTGATCAATCCCATTTGATCTGTCAAAAATAAACTAACCAATTGATAGTCCTTCCTATTGAAATCTTCAAAGATGACTATCATTTACCTTAATCGAGTTTTCTAAGAATCCCATTCGGATGTAATTAACTATGAGGCTTGTGAGAACTTAACCCAATTTAAAATAAACATGCTTTACTTTTTCATATAAAGTAGGGAAGAATCTCTAGTACATATGCACATCATCTTAGGAGTCCTTATTGAGGTGATTAGGTCCATTAAAGGGTAGTGACTTCTATCTTGAGATAGTACACTATTTCCTTGATGACGCATCGATCACCAATAAGTACATTGGATCTGTGGCATCTTAAAAAGATGAATTTCTATAAAATTGCCTCTTTCATTTTTCCCCATAGATTTGAAAGGCGACTCCTATAGGAATTTTTCTCCACATTCTGCTAACTCCAGATCATGATATGATAAGATTCTCATATCATCTATTCGATTTTTACACCAAAAATGAAGCTGAATATGAGGCTTTGATTGCAAGTCTGTAGTTATCTAATTCACATATCAGAATATTAACATCTTTGGATTCTCGCCTAAGGCCAACCAAATCACTAGAAGGTTAAAAGCCCGGACTCTTCACAGAGTACACTTGGTTTACAATCTCATCCCAAAGTTATCAACAAGATCCTAGGAGAAAATGTTACATCGGTTGCAGCCAAGCTTCAGGAGTTTACGTTTGAGTCCATATCAAAAGAGGTCCAAAATAGGCAATTCCCGGTTCTTATTGATGTCGAGCTCATCAAAAAATACTCTCTTGAAAGGGAGATTGTCATTGCCAAAAAGGATGAAGAACTGGATTGGAGGCAACCTTTCATTGATTACCTAAATAAAGGCAAACTACCTTAAGAGAAGTCCCAAGCACATTAAGTGAAGAAGATACTCATCTCTGGATGGTTTCTTTAGATCCTTGATCATATGTGGTTACGTTGTTTAGATAAGCACGAAGCCCATAAGATTATTATCGAGGTCCATTCAGGATTATGCAAAGCTGTTCAATTCAGTCCCAAGATGAAAGCCAAAATCAGACTCAATATTATTGGTACATCATGATCCCATCATGGATGTACTCAGTGATGCTAAGTACATGGTCTTACACCGACCACCCAAAATTCTATCCAACATTGGCCTCCTAGCCATTCTGTTTAGTGGGTCATTGATCCTCCTTCAGGGTTAGTTTATCCTTCTATGTGACCACTTTTCTAAGTCAACGGAGGCAATTCTGTTTAGAAAGGTCAAAGCTTAGCATGTGCTCTAGTTTTTTTGGAAATCATATTATATATAGATTTGAGGTACCTTGAATCATATTGATCTTGCATTAAGTATCAAAATCATGCAAACACAACATTGGAATACTCTACCATCTTTATATACGAATTTGTAGAAGCCTTTGAAAAGCTCTTATCCAAATACTAAGAAGATGCTCATGATATAGCATGATAATTGGCATGAGTAGTTAGTTGAAGATTTGTGTCTACCCACTTCACATACTTAACTCAATCATCCTTTCTTTAGTGTATGGGACTTTGTTACATTAAGTCCAACTCCCAACACTAAGGATATCTATGGGTAGCAAAATCATAACTGAACAAAATGCCATGTTGCAGTTAGAAGAGCTTGAAGGTTTAGAAAGAAATACTTACAAGCATGCTAAAACCTCGAGTTATGCAAAGAAAAAATTATTTAAGGTCACAACAAGTTGGTCTGCCCTAATCAGAGCTTTGTAAGTAGAAGAGCTTGTTTGAGTTTTAAAAAGACCAATTATTGCCCATTGCAAGATGAGAGGTAAGTTTGAACCCACATGGGATGGCCTTTTTGCCATAGAACTACCAATCATAATATCAGAAAAATGATGCTTCCAATCAGCTTTATGAAATATTATCCATGAAATAATGTTCAAAATAATTTGTATCAATAAATTTATATTTCAAATCAAAATCTCTCTTCAAATTAAAACTTTCCATTTGCTTAATTTTCATGGTGTGTTTAGGGTAGGTGTAAGAGAACTTGACATCATCCTCATTAAATAACACAAATGAGACCAAAAAAAATTCAAACCAGAATATTGCTACTTTTAGATAGTCCATTGGCAATCATTCTCTAATAGGTTGGGTTTGATCTACTACCTAAGTAGTGTGTAACCCTAGTAATTTCATTTGGAGGATGTGGTCCACATTGCTTTGTTCAACTTGACTACTTTAAGTGATGAATGCCTTTTGTGGTATGTCTTTTGCATGGCTTAAGTGTTGAACTCATTCATGGTTAGGTTAAGTATTCAATCACTAGAATGTCTTAAGACTAAACTTAGTTAAGAGAAGTCATCACCAAAATGGAGGTATAGACTTAGAAGAGTTAGCCACAGGAATAGGTTATGCCTTAGGGGTGTTAAGAAAATTTGCCTACCACATAGGTTGAACTAAATCCTCACTTCCTTCATTCAAGTCAAATTTCAAAATTCAAATCAAACTTCAAATTCAAATCAACTTCAAACTCAAATCAATTGCAACTTATTGGATTTTCTCAAATCATGAATCAATTCAAAGTGAGTGAAACCCATGATTGAATTCCAAATTCCAAAATATCTTTCTTAAGTCACTTTGATTCTATCTTATGAACTTTGCCTAAATCAAATCCAAATCAATTCAAATTCAAGAAATTTTCTCATAAACCTTTTATATTCTCATTTATATTCACAAATATAAATGGAATATAAATTAAAATATCCAAAAATCAATTCAAAAATCAAATCCAAATTCAACCAAAATTCCTAAGCCTTTCAGTCAAATTCTTGAACTTAGCCAAATCAAATTCAAATCAAGACAAACTTGATTTTCTTGATGATTCAATCAATCCTTCAATCAAAAAAATAATATAAAACTTCAATCATCACCAAAATCAATTCAAAATCAAATCTAAAATTCAATAAGACTTTTGTCAAATTCTTGAACTAGCAAATCAAATTCAAATTAAGCCAAACCCTTAATTTTTCCTCATGATTCAATCAACCCTTCAATCATGAATCTAGATATAAACACAAACTTCAATCTTCAAACCAAAACTAAATTCAAAAATCAAACCCAAGTCAAACTCATGTTCACCCTTGAACTTGAAATTGTCAAGTGAATCAAAACCCATTTGACTCCAAATCGCTTGTAAATGGATTTATATTTCAATCATAAGTCCATAAGTGAGTTCAATCAAACTTGAATCAAGGGTTGATCAATTGACCCATAGGCTCACAAGTGACTGGTATATGAGCTAAATTCTAATCCTACCCAAATTGGATTGAACTAAGCCCACCAGCCGACATTATGAGCAACAATCATCATGAGATGATCATTGAAATTAGGTCAAACAAGTCAAACTAGAGTTGTCCAAGTCAACACTTAGCCAAAATGAATTAGTAAAATCCACCAGGACAAATTGATTGAAACCATTGATCAAAACCAATTCATGACAATGTTTGAACAGAGAATTTTAACCTATTGGCCCTTGACCCAAGTTGACCCAACTTGACATAAAAGGAAAAAATGTGTCAAAACTTGATCTAAGCTAAATTGTTGAAATGGGTCAAGTTCATCCAAATTACTTGTTGAACTTGACAAAGCCTCAATTGGCCAACTAGACCCACTAGCCCTTGACCATGACCTTAAAGGTCAAATTGAGCCAAAATCATATTAAACCAAAATTGATTGAAAACAAAGATACCAAATAATTTCAAATAACCAATGAAATCTAAAACAACCCATGACCTAGCTCAATTAGGTCAAATGGGTCAAATTGGTCAACTTGACCCATTTGGCCTAAATGAAATCAAATGTATCAAATCCAAATGTAAACCAAATTGGACCAAACCAATGATGCCAAAACATTTCAAATGGTCATATGAACTTGACCCAACCCTTGGTTTGACCCAATTTGACCAATTGGTCAACTTGACCCAAGTTGACCTATTTTGACCTAAATGGATCAACATGATCCAAATGACATCAAATCAACTCCAAATTCTTTGAAAGTTGGACCAACGTAATTTCAAACTATTCTAAATCTGTATAAAGTGAAATCAAAGTCAAATGACCATTTTAACCCTAGGTCAAGGGGTAACTTATGGCCAATTTCATTTAAAATTTTGTCATATTCTTTTTAAAGACACTTGACATCCTCTTAGTGGACCAAATGGACACTAATGATCATGGTGCACATGACCCAATGGGTTTGGGTCAGCCAAACTCAACCTAATGGCCAAACTGACCACCCACATAGAAATTGAGCACATGGGATCACTCCTCCACTCAATTAAGCACATGGTAACTTCTCCACTACATCCCTTTGCCAAAAATGAACCATTTACAAGTTCAAACAACAAAAATAACCCATTAAATTAGGCTAATTTATCCAAAATGGTAAAGCCATGCTTGAGTAGATCAGGAGAAATACTCCCCTAATTTCACTTCATTCCGACATTCACACTATTGATTAGGAGACCAAGGCAAGCTTGCTCCCCAAGTAATCAAACCATTTGAATTCTCTTCTTCTCGGTTTCTTCAAGTCAAAAATAGGGGAGCTCAAGCATTTTTCCAACTCATCTAATACTCAACTTCAATCCAATTGCTCTTTTAAGCACCCTCATGGGACATAATGAACTCATCTAAAATTCCAAGGAAGCAGGGAGGTGGGAGCTAAACCAAGGCAAGAATTTGAGGAGGAGCTTGGTCCATGGAAGATCCACCTTTACCCTTTCAATGGGCTTTGTCTCTTAGAAGCTACCATAGTTGGGAGCATCAGTGATAGCCTTTGGTGAGTTATGCCTTCAAACTAATCCTAAAATAGGAAGTGTTTGGTCCTTTGTGAAGGGAATTTTCATCCCGAGTAAAATTGGCTGTTAAATCTACTTATGCTTATTCCTAAATGGTGTGGGTAAAGTTTGAGCTCAATCTAAGCTCAATCAAGCTTGAATCATGCCCTAAAGAGTGGACATATTCCCTCTCCCACAGGAGAGCTCATTGTCAGATCATGGACCGTCCATCCATGCATTTTGGATACATGATCAGCGCGTAGATCCTCGATTTATTCATTAGAACCCGCTTAATCATTTGTCAGATCTTTGATTGGGCGGTTGAAGAGCGTATACATGCAGCAACATTGGATGTGACTACTTAAATAGCGAATCCCATCACACCATGGAAGCATGCGTTTTCCATGGCGTATGATTAGCGTATAATTAGGCTATATAATTATGTTTTAATCATGGAATCTTCAAATATTCATAACTAAATGTAAAATAATCAGAAAAATACAAAATAAAATTCATTATGAAGATATTTTAAAGGGAATAATATAAAATTAAGTTTGATGAATTTTGACAATGAATTTTATGTAATTAAAGTTTTATGGGGAATGTAATTATATTAATTACTCCCTAATTATTTCACTGATTAATTCCAAACTTCCTAGGATTGATCAATGGGATGACCACCACCTCATGATGGAATTTATTAATTGTTTAATTAGGATAATTGCTTGATCCACTCTTAATCACTCCCTTAATCAATTAAATGATTAATTAACCTATTAAATAGTGATAAATAAATAAATTAAGTTTGTTAATTACCTTAGAATAGTGAATCGACTTAGGGAATGATATTAGGAATTCTTTCCCAAATATTTTCCTCTAAGTTTATTTCATTGGGATAAAAATCTAACTAAAGTGCAAATTAATTAAATAATTTAATCAATTATTTAAATGGCTTAATTAATCAAAATTTTCTAAGTCAAAATATTCCAAAACTTAATCGATTCCTTTTTGGGTAGATGCTTAGGTGTTTAATAACCTAAGTAGCTTAAAGAAATCATACTTAACCCATATGTGTGGGAAAAGTTATGAAAGTACATAAATTAAACTTTTTAGCTTAATTAATCATTAATTATGAGCCAAATGCATTAGGCTCCTTTGTTTCTTAGGTGCATTGCTAATTTAAGTTCCTTATGATTTTATGTCATACATTGGCTTATAATTATTTGGTTAAATATGTTAATGAGGTGTAGGTCAGTGGTAATTAATGAACTTAATGTACACCTTAACCTAAGCAAAGTATAAAACTCGCTTCATGGTTCTAAAAATTAAACTAAAATAATATACACATGTGAGAGATGGGTTAGGACTATTAAACCTCTTCACATTTTATAAATCAAATCAAACTCAAACAAAATTTAAAATCTCTTTAAAACAAATTTGATTCACTTTAAATAATCCTAATTCATAAGATTATCTTTAATAATTAATTAGGGTGAACAAATTTACGTTCTTCCTTCACTTTATTTCTTTCTTAGCATGTTAAATGTGTATGTCATATGAAAATCATGAATTCATGCCTTTTAAAAATCAAATTAAAAATGAAATGTTTTCTTTATGTCAAATTGCATATTTTGGCTATAGTAAGTATATGAATGGCTATTATCACTATTAAATCCAAACTTATTTTCAAAACTTATAAATCAAATATTATAATTGAAAGGTATGCTACTTATAATTATTTATAAGCTTGTATGTGAGTATAAATATAAAGATGTGCATTGTGTGACTTTCCTTCTCTTCTCTTTTAGCATAGTTTTGAATAGGATTTTGCAAAGTATATAGTTCATATGAAAAGAACACAACACTTGCTTAAATCCATTTCTATTCATTCCTATGTTATCACTTAAGAAGGATATTCACACTTTTTGCATAAATAAATCAAACAAACAAATATAAACTTTTTGCATGATTCTCTTTCTATGCATTTCTTTTTATACATGCACATGTATTTAAGAAAAGTGGTATATTAGTCTGGAAAATTCCGGGGTTACGAGGCTTTAAGTAGCCCTAAGTAGGTGTTGTACTTTACACCCCTGATGCTAACAATGGCATCGTACTCACTTATGTCTTTTATACAAATGTGTTTATAAAAAATAGATAAAAGAATCTCTCTTTTGAACTTAACAAAATCATGCATACATGAAACATTCAAAATTTTCTTAAACAAACTCTCTTAGCACTCGTCATTAAGGTGTTCTAAACACTTCCATTTGCATGTATATATATGCTTAGGATTCATCCATATGCATGTTACACATGTTGGGAAAGAAATGAAGTGTTCTGTGTTTTATGATAGTATTTCACTTTAGTTAATCTTAAAATGCCTTTCTTTTTGAATAAGTTTGTTTAGGAAAAAAATTTAAACTTAGATTTCATTAAAACACCTAATAAGACATTAACTAAACAAAAATCAAATATGAATCTACCTTAGAAATTACTTAAGGTAGGGAGGAATGGGAAGTTCTCTTCTCTTTTCCTCTCTTTACAACAAGGGTTGCTTTAATTTTTTTAAAATCCACAAAAATGAGGCTTTTGTAAATACCCTCTTTATCCCTAATCCTAACCCCATTCGAGCCACTTGACAGACTCCAATTCACACGTGCTGCAAGCCTCCTCCCTTCCTCTCGATCAAACGAATTGATTTCCTGGATCACAAGATGAATTGCTCTCTGTTTACATCACAGACAGCAGAATGAACGTCCCTCTCATTCATGCATCTGGACACAAATAGAACAAACACTAAACCTCCCTTCCCCTTCGTCTCCTCTGTGCTTCCCCCCTCCCTTCCATGAGAAAGGAACCTCCCTGTGGCTTCCATTCTTTGCTCCATTCATCTCTACGAATCATCTTCCTTCCATGAAATCAATGCATCCATTACATAGTCTCTTTCTAAATAAATAACATGTTAACTAAAGCATATGACTTGCCTAAATATATTTAAAAATCGTAGGAGGAGTTAGCTGGCGGCTACCCCCAGGAGGTTATAAGTCCAAATAGTCAGGTGGTTTATCCTTTTTTGTGGAGGTAAACCAAATACCCATTTTTTACCTTATATTTAGGTCATACTTTTGTCCTTCACCAAAGCTCCCTAGATTTAGGTTCTGAGGTCGCTTCTCCCATTTGCGGGCTACAAGCATAAATCCTCACCTCTTAAGCATTTCCATGAACTTGTATCATGATATTGTAATCCCCTAACTTTCTAATAAAAATTCAACTCAAATAAATAAATCAATTCAATTTCAAAAATATAAAGCCCAACCATAGAATAGTTTGGGGTGCTTACTAGGCTTCCTAGTATCCAAAGCATCCCCTACCCATCTTCATTTGGCTTCGATAAGAACTTTTTCCTCTTGATCGATCCCACTTGATTTTCTAAAAATAAATTAATCGATTCATAGTCCTACCTTTGAAATCTTTGGAGACAACGATCATTTATCTTAATCGAGAGTATTCCTAAGGAATCATGTTCCTTAGGATGTAATTAACTATGGGGGCTTTCCCTTGTAGGGAACTTAACAAACCCAGTTTAAAAACCTTGCTTTACTTTTCCATGTAAAGTAGAGGAAGAATCTTTGGTGCATTCCGAAGACCCATAGTCATTAGGAGTCCTTATTAAGGTGATTAGGTCTATTGTAGGGTGGTGATTTCTATCTTTCAAGATAGTACACACTTCCTCAATGTCATACTCGATCACCTTAATAAGAATATCTACGGATCTACATGGTGTCCCAACAAGGTGTTATATTTCTATTTTCATTTATCCTCTTTTTGAAAGGCATGGATGAAGGCATATATATATATATATATATATATATATATATATATATATATATATATATATATATATATATATATATTCACCACAATAAGCTACCTTGATGTTAGCTTTGTTTAAGAAGATGTGAGTCTCTGTATTTTTTTTTTTCTTAAACTAGCCTCCGTACACTGACTGGGTCTGAGTTTATATCGAGGATTAAGTTAAGTCCCCTAGCGTCTCCTTTTCCTTTTGACTACTTCAAGCTTGGGTTGAGTCCTTCTTTGTGACTCCCCACTTGGTTGTCGCCCTAGGTCGGATAGTAGTTGTCTAGTTGATGACAGATTGTCCCAATGATCAGTTTCGCTTAGAAAGATGTGAGTCCCAAATGCTTTCTTTGTAGATTGATTATTGCAAACTGATGGGAACCTTAGGTTAGCTGGTGTTTTCCTTGCTAACGGTAACCCACCCGATGGATAACATCTCTCAGGCAAATGTGAGTCCCCGCACTTTCTCCTTGAGTAGGGCACTGTATATTTGTAGTCTTCTTTTTTTAGGGATTAGGATAAGACTCCTAGAGGCACCTTCCCTATGGGCATTCTATTTGGATCATGTATTTTATGACCCCATCTATACACTACCTAGATTACTCTTGGATTGGATAGTTCATCTTTCCTAGTAGCCACCCATGTGATTAGAAGTTCTGTACTACGGATGTACGAACTACCCTTTGGGCTAGTAAATCTGAGATAGGCTTAAGCCCCCATGGCTCCTTCTTAGTGCGGTTCTTCACAAACCAACAAGGTCCATGCTAATACAAACAAACAAACAGACAAACAAAATGAAATCTCTTGTGGATTACCCCGAGCACTTCTTTTCAAGTAGGCATCCTATCTTTTGGGCAGTGTCAACAAAACTCCTATAAGAATTGCCTTGACTACACTTGAGTTGAGATAAGACCCTGAGTGGCACTTATTCAATAGTCTCCCTAGGTCAGGATTGACTTATTGTGCTATCAATATGTCACCCCAATGGCTTATTTTATTTTGAAAGATGTGAGTCCTCGAGATTTTTTTCTAGTATAGCCGTTCAAATTGACGGGCAACCTTTAGGTTAGATAGTCTCTACTAATTGTTAGAATACCCCTTTAGGTAGGTAAATCTAAGGTAGGTCTAGACTTTCATAGTTCCTCCTTAATGCGATCTATCGCAAACCGATAGGATCAAAATTAATCAAAATTCAACAAATCAATCGCAATCAAAACAAACTCAAACTCAAACTTACTTCTCGAGTAAAGTTAACAACAAACCAATCAAACCAGATCAAACAAACTTAAACTTACTTTCCCAGTGGATTCATACTAAATCAATCAATTAAATCAACAAACCAAATCAAACAAACGAAACACATGATCCCAGTGATCTAAATCGTCAATCAAACCAAATCAATCAAAATCAAACCAATCAAACTAAATAAAATAAACTCAATCAAACCTTAATCCCAAGTGGATTCTATCTAAATCCAATCATAATCTTAATCCTGAGTGGATTCCAATCAATCTCAATCAAACTCATATCCCTAGTGGATCCCTCTTCCATGAATTAAATTAAAATCAACCAAATTAAACAAACTAAATCAAATCAATCCCCCAGAGGATCTTCCCCCTTTATTCCGTTAGCATAAATAAATCTATAATCAAACCAATTCATGTGTGCATCCCCAGCGGATCTCCCTTCATGTCTTTGAAACGAAATCAATTCTCAACCAATATTAACCAAATCGATTCTTTGCTCCCACACCATTGGCATGAAGCGAATTGCATTATGTTAGGATTTATGGTCCCACTCACCTCTTTGTTTAGGTGTGGATGGCCAACCTTAGTGCTTGTGATCTTTCTTAGACGCTGTTGATCGCCTCGATCAATGCCAATACATACGACGTGCCTTATCAGTTACACCACACCTATTGGGAGTCTTTTTGTTGACCTCACTTTTAGAGTGAGGATTCATCCTTCCTATATGTTGACCTCACTTTTGGAGTCCATTCTCATCCCCTCTTCTTAAACTTAGGAGTCTTCTAGACACTAAGACTTCCTTAGTCATAAGATGCTTCGAGCACTTAGGTGAACACTTAACCTAAACTAGAGATTTAGAAGGGTTAATTATAGGATTAGGCTATGCCTTAGAACTTAGAGAAATATTCCTACCTTATAGCCTAAACCCAATCCATGTTCACCTTCTTAAGCTATAACCAAACCTCAAATTCAATTCAAATACCAAATACCAAATATAAATCTAAATTCCAAGCCAAATGATTGAAATTCATGATCAAATCCAAACTCAAAATCAACTTAAGCCCTATAATTTTATCTTATGGACTTAGCCTTAGCCAAATTCAAATCAATCCAAACTAAATGCTTTTCTCAAATATCAATTCAACCAATCAATTAATCCATTGAACTTATAATCAAACTCAATTCCAAATCCAAATTGCCAAAATCTATAATCATACCAAATCCTACCTAAGCCATGTGACCTTCTTTCATGAACTTAGCTAAAATCCCATCCAAATTAATCCAAAACCAATTGATTTTCTTATAATCAATTTATATCTTCAATCATCTTCCTAAATATAAATCAAATCTACATTCAAATGATCAAAAGTAAACCAAAACTAAATCCAAATCTAAGTCTTATGAATCAATCTCATGAACTTAGCCAAAAATTTCCTTAAAATCAATCCCAACTTAATTGACTTTCTCACAAATCAATCATACCTTCAATCATCTTCGCAAATATAAATGAAATATGCACTTGAATCATCAAAACTAAATCAAACCAAATAAAAATTTAAACTTAAGCCACATGAATAAACTCCATGGACTTAGCTAAATTGTTTCATTCCAACCCAAATTCAATTGATTTTTTGATGAATTAATCATACCTTCAATGATATTCATAGTTATAAATGAAATCTACAATCATCAAGCCAAACCAAAATCAACCCAAGTCAAACCCAACTTAACCCTTGTTGACCTCATTTTTAGAATGAGCACTCAACCCCTCCATCTTAAACATAGGATTTCTCTTAGACTTTAAGGGTTCCTTAGTCTAAAGACACATCGAGTGATTAGGTAGACACTCAACCTAGCCCTAGAGACTTAGAAGAGTTAGCCATAGGAATAGGTCATGCCTTAGGGGTGTTAGGAAAATTTTTTTACCCTTAGCTTGAACCATTCCTCACTTCCTTCCTTCAAGTCAAACTCCAAATAAATCTTATTTGATTTTCTCCAAACTCAAATCAATTCCACATTATTGAAATCCATGATTGAAACCTATGAATGAAATTTCAAATTCCAAAATTTTCCTAAGTCTTTAATCCTCTCTTAAGTACATAGTCTAAATCATCTTCAAATCAATTCAAACTAATGAGATTTTCTCATAACTCATTTGTATTCTCATTTATATTCTCATATATAAATGAAATATAAATTCAAATCAATCGAACAAAACTCAAAATTCAAGTTCTAAACTCCAAAATTTCCTAAGTCCTTTAAATTTCTTCATAAGGACTTAGCCTAGATCATGATCAAATCACTTCAAATTCATGAAAGTTTCTCATGACCCATTTATATTATCATTTATATTCACATATATAAATGAAATGTAAATTCAAACAACCAAAACCAACTCCAAAAATCAAACTCAAATCTACTCAAAATCCAACCTAAGCCTTTCTAGTCAAAATCTTGAAAATCAAGCCAAACTCTTGATTTTTCTTAATGATTCAATCAATCCTTCAATCATGAATCCAAATATAAATATAAACTTCAAACACTTAATCAAAACTCAACTCAAAAATCAAATCGCAAATCCATTCATGTTCCTCCTTTGAATATGAAAATGTCAAGTAAATCAAAACCCATTTGACTTCAAATCACTTGCAAATGAATTTATATTTCAATAAGAAGTCCATATACAAGTTCAATCAAACCCAAATCAAGCTTTGACCAAGCCATTTGACCTACTTAGGCTCACTTGACCCAATGTGACCTAAAGTATCCATTATGAGCCAAATTCTAATCCTAGCCAAATTGGATTGAATTAAACTCGCCTAAGCCTCTCATTATGATCAACATTCATTATGGGATGATCAATCAATCAAACTAGGTCAAACCAAGTCAAACCTAAGGGTTGACCAAGTCAACACTTAGCCAAAATGAAACCCAACCTAGCAAAAATCTACCATAGGCAAAATTGATTCAAACCATTGATCTATGTTCATTCATGAACTATGTTTGAACTTGACATTTGAGCCTAACCTAGCCCAATTGGCCACTTGACCCAAGTTGACCCAACTTGACCTAAAAAGTCAAAATGTGTCAAAACTTGATCTAAGCCAAATTGATTGAAACTTATGGGTCAAGTTCATTCCAAATCACTTGTTGAACTTGACCAAAGCCTCAATTGGCCAATTAGACCTAACCTAGCCCAATTGACCATGAACCCAACTTTACCTAAAGGGTCATTTTGAGCCAAATTAAAACTTAACCAAAATTGATTGGAAACAAAGATACCAATCCACTTTATATGACTAACCAAACCTAAACCTACCTATGACTTAGCTCAAATAGGTCAAATGGGTCAAATTGGTCAACTTGACCCATTTAACCTAAATGAAGTCATATGAACCAAATTCAAACCTAAACTAATTGGAATCAAACTAAAGCCATCAAAACATTTCAAATGGTCATATGAACTTGACCTAACCTTTGGTTTGACCCAATTTGACCAATTGGTCAACTTGACCCAAGTTGACCCATTTTAACCTAATTGAGTCAACATGAGCCAAACCATACCAAATGAACTCCAAATCTAATGAAACTTGGACAAACCAATTTTCTCAGCATACCCAACATATCCAAATTCAAAAATTAGCTAAATGATCATTTTACCCCTAGGCCATAGAACAAATTTTGGTCAAATCCATGGGGAATTTGGTCAATTCCTCTTCATACCTACTTGATACTCTCCTAGTAGATCAAGTGAACCCTAAGGAGGGTGGTGTACCCAACCCAATGAGTTTGGGTTGGCCCAACTTGACTCAAGGGTCAAACCAAGTATATGGATTGAAATTGGCACATGGGAATCACGCATCCACTTATTTTGAGCACATGGGAAGTTCATATTCCCACTCCCTAGCCTAAAATGAATCACATGACACTTCTAACAGCTCAAACAACCCTTTCAATCTTGGCAATTAGATCAAAATGGCAAGCTTATGCTCGATCGCCCGATTGCTAAAGGGGGAGATATACTCCACCTATTCACTTCAATTCATATAGAGCCTAATTCGATTGAGTGTTAGGAAGCTAGTGGAGTGATTTTTGAGTGATCATAAGCTCTATAGAGGGAGATTGAATTGGCCATTCTCAATTTTCCATAAGCAAAAATAGGGGAGCTCCAAGGATTTGCCAACTTTCTCCACACACCAAACCAAGTCAATTCCCTTTGCACACTCCCTCAGGGGACCAAGTCAAGCTTGCCCAAGCTCTTTCTCAAGTTCCAAAGGCAAGGGGAGATCCACTTCAATCAAAATTGAGCTCACTTGGAGGAGGAGTTGGTCCATAGAGCCATCCACTCAACCTCAAGATAAAACTTTCACCAAAGCATCATCTCAACAAGACGAAGCTTCTCCAAGGGAATTGAGCGCCGGTGATCACCTCCGGTGAGGTATGCCATTTTCTGATCACTAAACTCAATGTGGTGTGGAGCTTTGTAAAAGAAATTTTAGTGGCATGAGATTTCAACCGTTATATGTGCTTGCCATTATGTTTAGATGGCATGTGCAAGATTTCATCCCAATCTGAGCTCAATCAAGCTCGAATCAAGGCCTAGAACATGGACAATCTCCATGGATCATAGGCGTTGGCAGGGAAAGATCTCTGGCCATCCATCCACATGTTTTGGATGGACAGTCGAGATTAAACCAGACTATATTTATTTATTTTTATACCCTCTGATCCACGACTTTAATCTTAACCATCCGATCCTTGATTGGGCCGAAAAGCGTCCGCCACCACTACGATGTGACATTTTAGAATACCAACCAGGGGACGACGTGTGTAAAGTGCAGCCACATCAGTTGCATGTGTGTCACGCCGTAGGATTAGGGAATTAATTAAGGTTTAAATAATGCCTAATTAATCACTTAAACTTCTAAAATTCATATCTCTCAGAAGAAAAATCAAAAAATTATGAGGTAAATTGCTATTGAAAGATAATTCAACCTAGAATATTCTAAATTTGATTTTAATAAATATTAAATTGTGTCTTTCTCTAATTTTGGTTCTTATTATAAATCTTAATTTTCTAATTACTCCCTAATTAATCTCCTGATTAATTTCAAACTTCTTGAGTGTATTTTGGGGGATGACCTCTGCCTCCCCTAATTTTCTTGGGATTTATTGGTGGTTTAATTAGGAAAATTGCTAATTCATTTCCTAATTACCCCCATAATGTAATTAAGGTTAATTAAGGATTTTATTAGTGGTTTAATCCTTTATTGAAGTTGATTAAGGTCTGTTTCAGTGAATAAGAGGTTTAGGGAATAATATTTTGGACATTTCCCTTAAGCTATTCCTTAAACCCCCTTTTCTTTCTTAATCCTCTCTTAATTAAGGGATAATTCATTAATTACTCTTTTAATTAATTTCTTAAAATTCAAAAACTTTTCAGAACTTAATTAAGCTACTTGGGGTAGATGCTTAGGTGTTCAAGAGCCTAAGTTCAATTAAGAAATCAAAATTCTACTCATATGTGTGAGGGGTGTTTTGAAATTACTTAAGTTAAATCCCTTAGCTTAATTAATCATTAATCATGAGCCAAATTGCATTAGGCCTCTTTCTTCTTAGGTGCATTGCAAATTTAAATTTCTTGTGAGATTTTATGTCATCTCATTGGCTCATAATTATTTGATTAACTATGCTAAGGTGGTGTAGGAAAGGGGTAATTAACATGTTTAATTCATACCTTAATCTTATCAAAATATAAAATGAATCTAATCACCTAAAATTGAACAAAATTAAAACAAATTTAAAATCAAACAAAAATCATATTAAATAAACTTTGATTTTTCTTTATGGTTTCTTATTTCATAAAATTGTATTTAGGATTTAATTAAAGTG
This sequence comes from Cymbidium sinense, assembly GCA_021442155.1. Lineage (NCBI taxonomy): Eukaryota > Viridiplantae > Streptophyta > Magnoliopsida > Asparagales > Orchidaceae > Cymbidium > Cymbidium sinense. Next base: position 70,350,539 of record CM038225.1, read on the forward strand.
AATGTGTTTACATGCTTTCATTGCTTTAATTCTTCCCCAATATGCTAAATATGTGTGTCATATGGTTTCATGCATCTATACTTTTCAAAAATCAAATTTAAAATAAAAAAGATTTCCTTTATGTCAAATTACATGTGTTTGCTAAAGTAAGAATATGAGTGTCTATTATTACTATTAATTCCAAATTATTTTTAAAATATATGAATCAATTATTAAAATTGAAAGTGTGCTACTTATACTTTACTTATAAGCTTACATGTGAGTAAAATATAAGGATGTGCTTAGTGTGGGTTTTTCTTCTCCTCTCTTTTAGTATAGTTTTGAATAGAATTTGGTAAAGTGTTTGGTTCATTTGAAAAGAACCTAACACTTGCCTAATTCTATTTCCTTTTCATTCCTGTGCTATTCTTAAGGAGGATACCTATACTTGCACATATAAATTGCATAAACAAAAATAAATCAACTAACATAAATTTTTGCATTCTTTCTTTTCCATTCATTTCTTTTTACATATTTTGTATTTAAGAAAGTGGTATACTAGTCCGGACAACCGAGTTGTAGACTTTAAGTAGCCCCAAGCAGGTCTTGTACCTTACACCCCTGGTGCTAACAATGATACTGTACTCACTTATGCCTTCTATACACTCATATGTGCATGTGAAGATTGGATAAGAAATCCCTTTTCTACTTAATGAAAATCATGCATCATAAGCATTTAAATTTTCTTAAGTAACTTACTTAGCATGCATCATAAAGTGTGCTAAACATTCCCATTTGGTATGTATAGATATGCTTAGGATCCACATTCATATGTATGTTATACAAGTTGGGAAAGAAGTGAAGTGATGTGTGTTTTGTGAATTTACTTCATTTTACTTAATCTTAAAATGCCTTTCTTTTGAATAAGTTTGTTTAGAGTTTATCTAAACTTAAGATTAAGTAAAACACATAATAAAATATTCACTAAACAAAACTAAAACATGAATCCATTTTAGAAATTACTTAGGTTAGGGAAGGAAAGAGAAGTTCGCTTCTCTTTCCCTCTCTTTATAACTTAGTAATTCATTGTAGGATTCACTTCAACATAATCAAAACACAAAATAAAATTAACCCAAAATAATTAAACCACTTAAATGAAACCCTCCTCTAAGTTGAACATTCTTCATACTTAGAAAATTCTAACTTAAATCCATAGCTAAGCATACCACATAAACCTCTAAAGCACACACATTAGGCTAAGTCACCACTTCTAGCTTTAGGTTATGGTATGGGTTTGATATTTGCTTTTATTTTATGATGTAATATTTTAGAGGATGTTAGGGTGCATAATGAATGAATGGTAGGGTGATCTTAGTCTAACCATTATCTTCTACAGGGGATTATGCTTAAGGGGCATTGTAATAAATAAAAATATAAATGCTTTTACCGTGCAGGTGCTTATACCCCCAAGCATAATCTAATAGGACAGGTGGACTTAGTCACCCATGTGTGGGGTGATAAGTGCAATATACATGCTTGGGATTTTATGTGGTTTGTTTAACTAATCTCTATCTTGTAGGTGTTAGCTAGATTTACTTTTCATTGTAATTTTTTACAATTAGGATTTTGGAATGATTGTTATGGGGATTAGGATGAACATTGGTCATAAGATCTTATCTTATGCACCATGTGAAACCTTTGGAGAATCCACCTTCCAACCATCCAAAAGAAATAACTAAAGAAGAAAGAAGAAATGAAGAAATGAAGAAGAAAGATGGAAAGAAGAATGAAGAGATGAAACTTAAAGACCCCCATAACAATGAGTTCCTTGCTTAATTGTATGTAATTCATTTGTAATCTGGGTTGTATAAGGGTAGAGCTTGGCTACCCAATCTATTTTTTAGGTTTGTGCGGTGGTGCCCGACCACAATGACTTCTTATTCTTTTACAATTAGTTTTATAAATTGATTGATGATTTATTTAGTTTGTGCATTAAGTGGAATCCTTTTCTTAGTTTATTCCTTGCTTTATGTATGGCCTGGATGATGATTAGGCTCTTAGGGAAAAATAAATCTTCTATCAAATTTAATAATTTAAAAATAAAAAAAATAAAAAACTCATAACCTCACCTAAATCTTAGGCTTAAAATCAAGATAAAGGAATTAGCAACCCCTTAGTTGGATGAGTACATCTTTTATAACATCATGCATAAATGCATCTAATTTCACTCTTGATTGGAGGGCTTCCACCTTTTCCAGAGAAACTTGGCTTGACCTATGAGAGCCATGGTGGAAACACACCTCCTCTCCTCTCACTGATTTTTGCCAATAATCTTACTTCTCATGCATTAGGCATATGAATCCTATTAGCCTGAGTCAAAATGATTATCCATAAATGAAAATAAAAATAAAATCTGAATTGCATTAGATTTAAGTCATTACTCATGCCCTTACATGATCTAGTCTCTTTAGGGAGTGAGTTTAAGGACTCAGTCTCTTTCTAAATAAATAACACCCAAGCTATCTTGCATAAAGCATATGAATTGCCTACATGAATTTAAAATCATAGGAGGAGTTAGTTGGCCACCCCCTGTGGTTGTAAGTCCAAGGTGGTTTGCCTCTCTGTGGAGGCAAACCAAATACCCATTTTTTGCCTTAGATTTAGGTTGTGCTTTTGGCTCTCGCCAAAGCTCCCTAGATTTAAGTTCTGAGGTTGCTTCTCCCATTTGTGGGCGATAAGCATAAATCCTCACCTCTTAGGCATTTCCATAACACTCTATTATAGAAGTATAAGCCTTAAATTTCTAATGAAAAATTTAACTCAAATAAGTCAAATCAATTTCAAAAAAGTAAAGCCCAACCATAGGATAGTTTGAGGTGCTCGCTGGGTTTCCTAGCATCGTGAGCATCTCCTACTTATCTTCATTTGGCTTCGATAATAACTCCCTCTTTGATCAATTCCATTTTATCTTCAAAAATAAGCTAATTGATTGATAGTCCAACCCTATCAAAATCTTTAGAGACAATGATCATTTATCTTAATCGAGAGCTTTCCTAAGGAATCCCCATTCCTTGGGATGTAATTAACCATGGGGGCTTGCCACTATAAGAAACTTAACGAACCTGGTTTAAAGTAAACACTACTTTACTTTTTCATGTAAAGTAGGGGAAGAATCTCTCGTACACTTCAAAGACCCAACGTCCTTAAGAGCCCTTATTTTGGTGATCAGGCCCATTGTAGGGTGGTGACTTCTATCTTTTGATATAGTACACCTTTCCCTCAATGTCATACCCGATCACCCTAATAAGTACATCTATGGATCTGCTTGACATCTGACCAAGGTGATTTATATTCTCTGTGTTCTCATTTATCTTCTTTCCACCTCAGAAAGGAAAGAGGAATAGATGAGGACATCATTAGGAATGTTAAATTTCCCCCACAACCCTTTTGACTTGAAATATTCAAATGAACCAAAATCCATTTGAACCCAAACCAATATCAATTGAATTTATATATCAATCCCAAATCCATATATAAACTCAACTAATTCAAACTCAACCTAAAATTAAGCAAACTTACCTAATTGGTCCACTTGACCTAAAGTGGCTAATTTGACCTATTTGAGCCAAGTTTCAATCCTACCCAAATTGGATTGAACCAAGCTCACCAAAACCTCATATCATGATTGTTGATCACCCTAAGATGATCAATTATCATAAATAGGTCAAACCAAGTCAACTTGGTCATTTGATAAAGTCAATCCCTTTAACTCATAGGAACCTAAATTAGCCAAATTACAATCAAAGCCAAATTAATTGAAACAAATGACCCATACCTATACAAAACCAACATTTGAACATGTCTTGATCTTCAATTGAGCCAAACCAAACCCAATTGGCCCTCTTGACCCAATTTGACCCAAATTGACCTAAAAGACCAATTTGGGTCAAATCAAAATCTAAATAAAATTGATGGCAACCAATGGCTCAAGTTCATTTGAAATTGATTGATGAACTTGACCAAAGCCTCAATTGAGCCCAATTGACCCAATAGACACAAATGACCTATTAAACCAAACTTGACTTATAGTATAAAATCAACCTAAAACCCAATTAAATGCAAATTAAACTCAACCAGATCCCACAACATACTCCAAATGATCAACCAAACCCAAACCAAGCCTAACCCAACCCAATTCGATCAATTTGGTCAAATTGGCCAACTTTACCCATTTGGATAAAGTTGACCAATTTAATCAAAAACCATAACAATCATAGAAAAATCATAAAAATATAAATAAATATTTATTTTAATGGTATTTTAGAGAAGAATTTATTAAAAATGTTCTTAATTAATTTGAAATAGTAATTAAGTCTTAATTAATGTTTAATTATAAAGTTAATTAGCTTAATAATTTCTTAATTACTTGAGTAATTGACCCCAAACTTTGTGGGTTAATCTAATGAGATGACCTCTGTCTCCCATAATTTTTTGGGATTTATTGCTTAATTAATTAAAAAAATTAACTAATTAAGCTTTAATTACTCTCTTAAGTTAATCAATCATTAATTAATCCCATGAACACTAAAAAATAATTAATTAAGTGGTTAATCATTATTCAATAGTGAATGAACCCATGAGATAAGATTTGGGCCTTCTTCCTAATCTATTTCCCTAAGTTTATTTCAATAATTAAATCAATCAAGGCTTAATTTTATTAATTAAACTACTTAATTAGTTAAATTAAAATCATAATTATATCAAATTTTAATTATGTAAATCTTTGGTAGGTCTTTAGGTGTTTAATAACCTAAAGATGTTTAAGAAAATTATGGTTAACCCCATGTGTGGGAAAATTATAATAGTACTTAATTAAGTTTCTTAACTTGATTGACCATTAATTATGAGCCAATTGTATTAGACCATTTTTATTTCTTAGGATCATTGCTAATTTAATTTCCAATTCATATGCATATTATGTTGGTTGATAATTATTTGGATGATTATATTAATGTAACATAGGAAAGGGTTAATCAATGTATTTAATGTATGTTATAATCTAATTAACTCATAAAATCAACTTAATTATATTTTATTAAATTAAATCAATTAACAAATATGGGAATGAGTTAGGATCAGCAAACTTTTTCTCACATCCTTAAATCAAATCAAAATATGAAATTAAAAATGATATTAAGAAAGCTTTGCTTTACTTTAAATGGCTTTATTTAATATGATTGTTCTTACAAATTAATTTGATTGAATGAAATAATGTATTTACTTTTATTTATCCCTTTCAATCATGTTAAATATTGTATGCCATTTGAGATCATACATTCATCTTTTCAAAGTTAATTGAATCAAAAGGTTTTTCTTTATGTAAGCTTGCATGTGTTGGATTAAGTTATAATATGCGTGGCTATTATCACTATTAAATTCAAATTATTTTTCTAAAATTTATAAATCAATTACATTGATTAGAGTGATAGTAGTTATGAATACATATAAGTTTGCATGTGCTTATAACATAGGTATGAGAAGTAAAGCTTTCTTTTCCTTAATTCATGTGTAATTTTATATGTATTTGAATGTTAATAAGTATATAGTCTGGACATCCCAGGAATACGAGGCTTTAGTTAGCCCTAAGGAGGTCATTTGATTATCTCGCTTCCCTGGTTAATAATGACACATACTTATTTGATTTCATTTACATGTGTTTTTACATTAGAATTGGGATGGAATTTTGTTTCACATACATAAATGTCTTAATCAAAGAAAATATGATTTTTGCATGATTTGCTTTCTCTCATTTACATATACATTCATGTGTTGTGAGATAACCAAGTATATAGTCTATAAATCCTAGGAATATGAGACTTTAGCTAAGGAGGTCATTTGATTACCTTTAACAACAAAGGCACGCATTACTTGCTCATTTCTACATGTGTATGTATGTGTGGTTAAAGGATGAAAATTCCCCTTTCATACTGAAAAGGCATGTATCCATAACTGATCAAGTGTTTGGATTAATTTGTCATGTAATTTGGAGCTTTCTTTCTCATATTCATGTATATAGATTTACATATGTTTGAATGCAAATGGGTATATAGTTTGGACATCCCGAGATAACGAGGCTTTAGCTAACCCCAAGGAGGTCATTTGATTACCTAACTTCCTTGGTTAACAATGACATGTACCTAATTAATTTCATTCATATGTATTTTTGTATAAGAATTTAGATATAACTTTAAACTAATATGATTAAATAATTCAATCACATAAAAGAATATAAACTTTAAATACACATATATACATTCATCATATAAGTGTGCTAAAATATATTGCATGTATAGATACAATTAGGATTAGAATCATGTGCATGTTACATGTGATGGAAGGAATGAGTTAATATATGTCATGTGATAGTAATTCAATTAGATTAATCTTAATAAGTCTTTCATATTAAATAGAGTTATTTAAAATGAGGCTAAACTTAGGATTAATTAAAAATCATCTAATAAGCCATTCACTAAAGAGAACTACATCAAATTAATATGCTTTAGAAAGAGACTTAATGTAGGGATGAAAGAGGGCAATCCTCTTCCTTCTCTTTATAACACTTAGTTGGTAAGTGAAAATCAAATGAAATAAAAGAAAACATAAATTAAAATTTTCAAATCAATTAAATAACTTCAAGTGAAATCAACCCTTTATGATAGTTTGAATATTTTCTACACTTAGAAAAGTACAACTCTAATGTCCTAGTTGAGACATACCACACAAGCCTTAACACACACATTAGAACTAAGTCACCACTTCTAGTCCTAAGTGAGGACAGTGCATGATGTGGTGTATGTTTTATTTTGTAATGTATTATTTTAGATTGGATGTTAGGGTGTATGCTTCATAGATTGGATGATAGGCCGATAATAGCCTAATCATGTTTTCTGTAAGGGATTATGCATAAGGGGATGCCTAAAGATAAATATAGATGCTCTCTTTGGAGGTTGCTTAAACCCCTAAGCATAATCCAAGTTAGGACAGGTGGGGCTTGGTTACCCATGTGCAGTGTGCTAAGTCCAATTTATAAATATAACTGCTTGGGAATGTATGTATGTTTAGCTAACCTCTATTTTGTAGGTGTAGTTAGATTTACTTTTCCTATTTTTAATGTAATTATTGCGTTAGAAATTATGATTAGTGCTATGGGGGTTTAGGATGAGCATTGGTCAGAAGCCTTTGTCCTGAGGTGCCATGTGATGCCTTGAAACCTATCAAATCAAAGAAGCAAGGAGGAAAGAAATGAAGACCCCCTCATTGCATTTATTCATTATAAATTGTAATTATTATGTTATAATGTATAAGGCAGATTTCTTATATTTTCCTTGAGGTTGTATGTACCCAGCATCATCCTCTTATTCTTTTGCATTAGTTTTATAAAAATTCTTAAGGATTTATTTAGTTTGCACACTAGAAATGGCATGCTTTCTTAGTTTCTTAAATGAACGATGCTTTAATGTTGGCCTGGATGCATTAGGCTCTTAAGGTAAAATTAATTTTTCTATCTCAATTAATCACTAATAACTAAATTTTAAAATAACTCATAACCTCACCATAGAGCTTAGGTCATAAATAAGATAATTTAAAGAATTAGCAATCCCTTAGCTGAATAGTTGAATATTTTCACAATATGCATATCATATTATTTTGCTCTTGAAAATAGGGGATTTCCATCCTTGCATGATAGAGGAATGCTTGACTTGTGAGGGCATCCCTTGTGATGGAAAATATCCCTTCTTGTTGATTTGGCCATTAATCCATTTCATCATACATTTATGCATATAAAATTCTAAAGCCTTTGGCAAAATGAAGTGTCAAAATTTAAATAAAATTTTAAAAATTTTGCATTAGACTAAGTCATATGCTCATACCACTCATGCTCTAGTATCTTTGGGAGTGAGTTTAAGTACTTTAGTTTCTTTCTAAATTAATAATGGCCCAACTATCTTGCAATTTCATAAACTGGACTACATGATTTTAAAATCGTAGGAAGAGTTAGATGCACTCTAGTCTGAAGTCCGTGGTCGAATTACTCTCTAGGTAAATCACTATGTCCATATTTTGCTTAGATTTAGGTCATGCTTTAGCTTATACTAAAGCTCCCTAGATTTTGGATATAAGGTAGCTATTTCTAAAGGGATACAAGCACAAATGTTCACCTCTTAAGCATTTTCACAATCTTGTGTTGCTGGATTATAAGCCCTAATAATTTAATAAATTTCAACTTAAAACATATTGTTGACCTCAATTTTGGACATGAGATCTCAATATCTTCATTTAGACTTGGAGTATTCTAGACACTAAGACTTCCTTAGTCATAAAAAATTCTAGTGATTAGGTGAACACTTAACCTAAACTTGAAGCCTTAGAAGGGTTAGTAATAGGAGTAGGTTATGGCTTAGAGACTTAGAGAAACTTGCCTACCTATAGCCTAAACCCAATCCTTGTTCTCCTTCCCATTCTCAAACCAAATTTACATTCAAATTCAAGATCAAATTTCCAAAATTCACAACCAATCCCATGATCAAATTAAATTTCCAAATTCTCCCTAAGCCTTATGATTGAATTCCATGGCCTTAACCTTAGCGAAGTCCAATTCAATCCAAATTAAATTGATTTTATCCAATATCATTTCAATCCCTCAATCATTTATCAAATAAATCTAAATTTGATTTCAAATGATTGAAACCTAAAATCAAATCAAAATTCTAAAATCCTTCCAAAGCCATATAATCCACCTCATAAGCTTAGCCAAATCTTAACCCAAATCAACCAAAAATTGATTGATTTTATCATAAATCAATTATATATTCAATCATCTTCACAAATATAAATGAAATCCACATTTAAATGACATAAATTAAATTAAATTAAAGCAAATTCCCTCTTAAGCCCTTTAACCTACCTCCATGAGCTTAGCCAAATTTGCCTCCAAATTACTCCAAACTCAAGTGATTTTCACATGAGTCATTTATATACTCAATGATCTTCCTAAAGATAAATTAAATCTAAATTCAAATAGCCAAAACCAAATCCAAAATCAAATCAAAATCCAATTTAAACCCTTTAAGCCATTTCCTTGAACTTAGCCAAAACCCATCTAAATCAAGCAAAAATCAATGGATTTCCTTTTGAATCAATCATTCCTTCAATCATCTATCCAAATATAAATGAAGCCTACAATCATCTAGATAAATTAAAATCAACCCAAGTCAAACCCAACCTAGCCCTTTTGACTTGAAAATTCCAAATGAACCAAAACCCACCATAGCCCAAACTAATTGCAGTTGGATTTATACTTCAATCATAAACTCATATATAAATTCAACTAAACATTAATCAAACCAAAACCATGCCAATTGACCCATTTATGTCCACTTGACCCAAAGTGGCCTAAGGAACATTTGAAGCAAGTTCTAATCCAACCCAAATTGGATTGAACCAAAACCATTCAAACCTCATATCATGACCATTGATCACCCTAGGATGATCAATTGCCTTGAATTAGGTCAAACCAATTCAACTTGGTCATTTGACCAAGTCAACCCTTAGCCAATATGAAACACAAAATAGCCAAAACTCATCCTACACCAAATCAATCAAAACCATTGATTCACACCAACCCAAAATATTGAACATGACTTGACCTTCAATTGAGCCAAACCAAACCCAGGTTGATTCAAGTTGACCCAAATTGACCTAAATGGTCAAAATGGGTCAAATCAAAATTCAATCCAAAATGATTGTAACCAATGGATCAAGTTCATTTCAAATTGATTATTAAACTCTAAGGCCATAATTGAATCCAAATTACCCAATTGAATCCAATTGACCCACTTAGCCCAAATTGACATAAAGGTCAAATTAGACTAAACCCAAATTAAATCTAAATTAAATCAAATTAAGGCATATAATTCTCTCCAAATGGTTATATGAACTTGACCCAACCCTTTGTTTGACCTTATTTGACCAATTGGTCAACCTAACCCATTTTGACCTAATTTGATCCAAATGGGTCAAATTGGGCCAAACCTAAACAAATGAACTCCAAATGACATGAAATTTGGTCCAACTCACTTTTGACTCATTTCAAATTAGAACAAATTAAATCAATACCAAATGACCATTATACTCTTGGGTCAAGGGCGTCACATAAGATAAAACATAATGTAAATGGTCATTTCTCTTCTTTGGCCACTTGGTAGTCATCCATTGGTCCACCTAGACTCCAAGGACACTGACCAACGTGACCAAAGAGATGGTTGGGTCAGCCATGACTCATGGGGAGGTGAAATCACCTCAGCTCCTTCATTAGAACACTTGGCACCAAGGACCTCCACTTCCCCTTACTATGACACCCACTAATCCCTCTGACAGCCACCTCCCAAGCCTTGACCAACTAAACTATGCCACCTAAGAACGTGCTCGGTTCAACACCACCACCAAAAATTATCCCTAATGAGATAATTCTCAAGTACTTTAGTTGGACATAGGATCTCTTATTTGCTTTAATGTATGCATAATTTTAGGAATTTTCCATAAATTTCTCTTGCATTCTTCTTTTTACATCATCCCCACGCGAATCAGGACATTTTTCAGTGAGAATCGTCATATAATTGGACCATAAATGGGCCAAACTGTGCAGTTTCAATAGTTTTGGCCTCTAGTTTATCGATATTGGGGAAGAAGAGTAGGAGTCGTTCGATCTCGCTTTGTTAGGGATAGAAAGTTAAGATTAGAAGCCAAATCCCTTTAATTTCAGCCCTCAAATCCCCAGATGTGATGTGGATCATCCCATCTACGATCGGACGATCCGATCTATTCCACGCAGATGAACAGTTTCCTGCTCATTTTGGCCATGCATAATCGTAGCTCCAATCTATGGTCAACACATGGGGCTCCCACGTAATGCACGACTAGGTTAAGAAAGAAATTAAGGTATTTTTCTTTTAAAAATTATTTAAATCACCTATAACTTCAAAAATTCTAGAAAATAAAATACTTAAGTAAAGTCACAAATAGGGCTTATTGGATTCATCTTTCTGAGAGAAATCCAATGAACCCAAAATTCCCAAATTTCACTAAATAGTTTGAGCTTAATTTAAGTTTTAGTGAAAATTAAATTTCATCAATTACTCTAAAATGCAAACCGAATGATTTGAAATTTTCATAGATTGAAATTGAGTTTAAAATCTACCTACCATAAAAATTTCAAGTTAAAAATATTTCTGGGTTAGGAGATATTACATTCTCAATCTCAAATAGTCTACTTTAGTAAAAAATAAATTAATAGACTTTATGAAAATTATGAAAAATTGTTTAAAATAGCTGTAACTTTAAAAAATTATAACAAATCCTAAAAAAATCATAAAAATGCAAATAAATACTCATTTTAAAGATATTTTACAGAGGAATCTATTAAAATTATCCTTAATTAGTTTTGAATAATGATTTAGGCTGTTTAACAGTGAGGAGATTTAGGGGATTGGATTGGGGCCTCTCTCTTAATCTTTTTTCTAAGTTTTCTTCATTTTTCAAGAAGAAATTAATTAAGGATTAATGGATTAATTAATAACTTAATTAATTTAATTAATAAAACACATTTAAACCTAATTAACCAATTAAGGGATAGATCTTTAGGTGTTCAATAGTCTAAAGACATTTAAGGAAATTATGATTGGCTCACATGTGTGGGAAAATCATAAATGTACTTATTTAGGTTTCTTAAGCTTAATTAACTATTAATTGTGAGCCAATTACATTAGGCATCTTTCATTTCTTAGGAGCATTGCTAATTTAATTTTCAAATGTATTTTCACATCATGTTGGCTCGTAATTATTTAGTTAATTACCTTAAGCTATCATAGGTAAGGGTTAATTAATTGATTTAATCCATATCACAACTTAATTAACCCATAAAATCAACTTAATTGCTTTTCATTAAACCAAATTAATTTACAAACATGGGAATGGGTTAAGATCAGCAAATGTTTCCTCATTTCTTTAAATCAAATCAAAATATAAACTTAAAATGATGATTAAAAAGCCTTAGTTTTCTTTAAATGCTTCTATTTGAGATGATTATCCTTAGGAATTAGTTTGATTGAATAAAACATGTGTTTTATGTTTAGTTATTCCTTTCCAATCATATTAAATGATGTGTGTCATGTGATTTCATGCATTCATATTAAGCTTGGATGTGTTGAATTAAATTTATATTATGTGTGGCTATTATCACTATTAAATCGAAGTTATTTTCAAATGTTTATAAGTCAACTATAATATTTGGAGTGATAATATTTATAAATGTCTATAAGCTCACATGTGTCTATGGCTTTAGAAAATGTGATATGAAGTTCTCTTTCTTTAGTCTATATGGATTTACATAAAGTTTGAATTCATTCCTATGTATTTCTATGTTAGAATTTAGATAGAACTTTAGCTCACATGTATAGGTAATTCAATTCAAAGAAATATAACTTTTGCAAGATTTTCCATTATTGTAATCATTTGTACATTCATGTGTAATCAAGAATAGTGGGTATATCTATGACATTCATGTGGGCTTTAAGGAGGTCTTTACCTCACTCCCCTTGTTTAATAATGGTGAAGTATCCACTTTAAACTTTTATGCACTTATATGTGCATTTAGCTAATGAATGAAATCTCCTTTTCAACTTTAGCTAACATGTATAAAAAATTCAATTGAAGGAAACACAATTTTTGTATGATTTTCCATCCTTATAGTCGTTTGTACATTCATGTGTATTCAAGAATAGTGGTTATATCTAGTCTGGATATTCCGGGGATGCGAGGCATTAAGTAGCTCCAAGGAGGTGTTTACCTCACTCCCCTGGTTTAACAATGGCGAAGTACTTGCTTAAAACTTTTATACACTTGTATGTGCATTTAGCTAATGAATAAAAATCTCCTTTTCAACTTTAGCTCACATGCATAAATAATTCAATTGAAAAAAATATTAACTTTTACATGATTTTTTATTCTTATAGTCATTTGTACATTCATGTGTATTCAAGAATAGTGGGTATATCTAGTCTATACATTTCAGGGATGCAAGGTTTTAAGTAGCCCCAAGGAGGTCTTTACCTCACTCCCCTAGTTTAACAATGGCGAAGTACTTGTTTAAAACTTTTATACACTTGATTGTGCATTTAGCTATTGAATGAAAATCCCATTTTCTACAAAATACACCTATACATGTTTCATTTAAAGTGTGCTAAAAGAAATATATTGCATGTGTAGGTATACTTAGGTTTTAATATCGTATGCCTATTACATGTGATGGAAAGGAATGATTAAACATATGTCATGTGATAGTAATTCAATCAAATTAATCTTAAGATGCCTTTCATATTGAATGAAATCATTTAAAGTGAACCTAAACTTAGGATTAATTTAAAATGGTTAATAAGCCATTCACTAAAGAGAATAAAATTAAATTAACATGCTTTAAAGAGTGGCTTAGGGTAGGGATAAAAGAGGGTAACCTCTTTTCTTCTCTTTACAATACTTAGTTTCTAAGTGTAGGCTATATGAAACAAAAGAAAATACTAAATAAAACTTTCAAATCATTTAAATCACTTTAAATGAAATCGACTTATTATGACTAAACATCCTTTCACACTTAGAAAATTATAACCTTAATGCCTAGTTAAGACATACCACACAAGCCTTAATACACACACATTAGAATTAAGTCACCACGTTTAGCTTTATGTTATGATGGTGCATGGTGTGATGTATATCTTGTTTTATGATGTATTATTTTAGGTTGGATGTTAGGGTGTATGTTTTGTAGACTGGATGGTAGGTCATGATTAGCCTAATCATATTTTTTGTAGGGGATTATGTTTAAGGGCCACTTAAAAATAAATATAAATGCTCTCTTTGTAGGTTTCTTAAGCCCCTAAGCATAATCCAAGTTAGATATACCCATGGGGATGTTAAGTCTAAATTAAATATAACTATTTGGGATTGTATGTGTGTTTAGCTAACACTTATGTTGTAGGTGTAGTTAGAATTACTTTTTTTATTTTTAATATAATTTTGCATTAGGAATTATGATTAGTGTTATGAGGGATTAGAATGAGCATTGGCCAGAAGGCTTAGTTCTGGGGTGCCATGTGATGCCTTGAAACCTACCACATCAAAGGAGCAAACACATGGAGAAAATGAAGAAGATATGAAGACATGAAGATTTGAAGACCCCACAATAGCATTAATTTTAAATTATAATTATTCTTTTAAGTACCAGGTTGTATAAGCGTAGAGCTCGGCTACCCATTTTTCTTTTCGAGTTGTACGGTGGTACCCGAACTCTCCAACCTTTTATTCTTTTACGTTAGATTTATAAAATTGATGTTATGTTTAAATTGTGCACTAGAAATGATATTCTTTTTTCTAGTTGCTTTATCAATGGTGTTTTAATGTGTGGTGGATGTGATTAGGCTCTTAGGATAAAATATATTTTCTACCCAAGTAATCATCATAACTAAAATTTTCTATAACTTATAACCTCACCACAAAGTTTAGGCTATAAATAAGATAATTAAAAGATTTAGCAACCCCTTACTTGAATATTGTATGTTTCACATCATGCATGCATATTCTTTCTCTCTTGAACATGAAGGATCTCTATCCTTGCACGATAGGAGAATGCTTGACTTATGAGGGCATCCTTGTGATGGGGAACACGTTCTTCTAGCTAATATAGCCCATAATCAACTTCATCATGCATTTAAGCATAAGAAATCCTATGGCCTTGGTCAAAATGAAGTGTCCAAAATCAAATAAAATTGAAAAGATTTGCACTAGATTAAGTCATTGCTTATACCACTCATGCTCTAGTATTTTAGGAAGTGGGTTTAAGACTTTAGTCTCTTTCTAAATAATAACAACCGAAGGTATCTTGCAATTTCATATGACTTGCCTACATGGTTTTAAAGCATATGAGGAGTTAGTTGGCTGCCACTCTAGGTAGTTGTAAGCCCAACAGTCGGGTGATTTACCCTCTATTATGGAGATAAACTTTATGCCCATTTTTGCTTAGATTTAATTTGTGCTTTGGCTTATGCTAAAGATCCCTAGATTTAGGATCTAAGGTAGCTATTTTTTTGGGCTACTAGCATAAATCCTCACCTCTTAGGCATTTTCACAATCTTGTGTTGTTGGATTATAAGTCCTAGCTGTCTAATAAAATTTCAACTCAAATAAATAAATCTCTTTAACTTCAAACATATAAAGCCCAATAATAGGATAGGTTGGAATGCTCACTAGATTTTTTAGTATCATGAGCATTCCCTACTCAGTTCCTTTGGGTTCAATAATATGTCTTCTCCTTGAGTTTTCTCACTTAATTTTCTAATGCAGTTAATCCTTGGATATTCTTGCCTTGAAATCTTTGAAGACTTTAATTTCTACTTTAATCGAGAGTATTCCTAAGGGATTTTATTCCTTAGAATGTAATTAACTATGAGGACTTGCCTCCATAAGGAACTTAATGGACTTGGCTAAAAATAAACCATGCTTTACTTTTCCATGTAAAGTAGGAAAAAAATCTCTGATATTTTTGAAGACCCATCATGACTTAAGAGTCCTTATTAGGTGATTAGGTCCATTTTAAGGTAGTGATTTCTATATTTTGAGATAGTGCACTATTTATTAATTTCATACCTGATGACTTTAATAAGTACCCCCTAAGATCTGCGCGGTGTCTTACCCTCAAAAAATAAACACCATAAATTTTTTTAGCGACTCCGCTGGGGATGGTTCCTCTCTCCATCTTTAGTAGACATTATTGTCTCCAAGCATCGATAGTGGACTTGTATTTTATATAAGCCTGAGACTATCTTTCTTTCTGTTGGAACTTAGCTTATTTCATCCTTAGGCTAAGCTAGCCAACATCCTTTAGGTTTTAAGACCTCACTCCATGTAGGTCTTAAAACTCTATTGGGTCCCCCAATAGGTAAAAAATTAATTAATTAAAAGAGATGACTAAAAATTTGGAACCTCTTTACCATCCTCTTGGTGAGGCAAGGTTCATCCCATACTAAATCCTTTGCAAAAATATTATTTTCAAAAGCACTTTCAAAATTAATGAAAATTTCACATGACACAAGATTTGCATAAATTTTCAAAATATTTAAAGATAACCAAACCTCATTTAACAATGTCTACAATTGTTACATGGAGGTTCTTTTCAAAATCAAAATAAATCAAAAAATTTAAAATCCTTTTTCAAAAGTACATTTTTTGAAAATAGCTATTTCCATACCCAAGTTCGTTGGATGAAGATTCTATTCTCAATTGAAATCTTGACTTAAAATTAAAATTCCATTTAGCACATTCCACATGTGTTAAGTTGGAGTTTCCCTTTTCAAAAAAAAAAAAAAATATCACACACAAAAATCTCATTTTTAAAAATCAAAAAGAAAAATATAATTGACTTTCATTTAACATACCTAAATTTATTGAGTTGAAGTCCCCCTTTTCAAAAATCACAAAATTAAAACACATTTGAATTACATTTGACATACCCAAAATTTTCAAATGAGAATTCCCTTTTCCAAAATCGAAAACAAATTGAACTCTACTTAACATACCCACATTTGCTAAGTAGAGCTCCCTTTTTCAAAATCATCAAAATACATTTGAATTCAATTTGATACTAAAATTTGTCAAATGAGAATTTCCTTTTTCAAAATTAAAACAAAATTGGACTCTACTTAACATACCCACAATTACTAAGTAGAGTTCCTTTTTTGAAATCACAAATAAATCAAACACATTTGAACTCCATTTGTCGTACCCAAATTTGTAAATGAGAGTTCCATTTTTCAAAATTTAAAACAAATTTAACTCCATTTAATATACCACATTTGTTAAATAAGAGTTTCCCTCTTTCAAAATAAAACAAAGCAAATGACATCAAATCCACTTGATCCTTACTTAATATACCCAAATTTGTTAAGTAAAAGTCTTATTTTTTAAATCAAAAATAAAATACATCAAACACATTTAGGCTTTACTTGGCATACCTAAATTTGCTAAGTAAGGATCCCATTTTCAAATCAAATTCAACCAATCAAACACACGACACACATCATTGCAAACAACAAAAATGCTTTCAAAAATTATTTTCAAACAAGCACTTGAATCTCATTTAGCATACCTAAATTTGATAAGTGAAGATTCCAAAATCAAATCCAAAAAAAAATCAATTGACCTCCATTTAACATGCCCAAATTTGTAAAATGAGGGTCCCAAACATAAAATCAAATTCAAACATGAGCCAATAGAAGCATCAATTAAGAGCCTCTCCAAAACATTTGAACCCCATTCAACATACCCAAATTTATTGAATGTGGGTTTTAAAATTAAATAAAATTCAAAGTCTCTCCTCCAAAAATTCAAAATCTCTCCAATATTTGAACCCCATTTAGCATACCTAAATTTGTTAAATGAGGGTTCCAATTCAACAATCAAATCAAGTTAACAATTCAAGTCAACAACATTCAAGTGAAGGTCTGATATGGTTCTCTTTCCAGAATGCAGATTCCATTCCTCTCACACCATCAAGAGGAGGTGGCAAGAAGAAGACACTTCTTAGTTTGACCTACGCTTGATTTTTCTAACCAAAGGAGAGAAAGGCCATAAAAGTTCCTTCAAGAGCCAAGAATAAGATCAATAAGGATTTTTGAGTATGTCTTATCCATTCTAGATAAGTATGATTCAAATGATTTGAATCCTAATTCCCAAAAGAAGACAACTCTCAAAATAACAATCATAATCCATAAAATAGTAGTATTGATGGACTTGATGTTTTAATGATTCCAACTTGGGTAGAGATGCCCCATTCTAAGCTTTCATGGTGTCACTATCGATAAAGAGTTAGAATCATAAGATTTTAAAGGTATAATGGGATAAACTTTGTGCACCAAAAAAAGTGTAGGTAGACATCAATTCTACCTCTCTTTCAAAGATATCACAAAACTAATTGTTGTAGTGGAAGAGTCCTACCACTTTGATCAACACCATAAGAAGAAGAAAACCAGTCATTGGCTATAATCAAATTCTAAATCCTTCTTAAGATACACTTCACAATCCAAAATAAGGGCATCAAACTATTCTGAAGGTTAATCTTAAGGTCCAAAACTATCTTGGAAGGTTGCCCACTAAGCTAAATAGTAAGTGCACCCTCACCTTCTCTAAGGAGATAAATAAGTAATTGATTAAAACTTGACATTATCCTTCCTTCTTAGTTAGTGGTAACCTCCTCAAGTCATACTTAACATAGAACATCTTATGGAAAGAAAGACAAGGAATTTTCTCCAGAGAACACAATGTAAACAAAGACTCAAAAAAAAAGGAGAGAAAGAAAAAATTAAAAAAAAAGAGAGAAAAAAAGAAAAAAAAGAGAAGAAGAGAAAGAAAAGAAGAAAAAGAGAAAAAGTAAAGCACCAATAATGCACATTGATTTGGAATCCAAAGGATAAATCATGTGTATGAGGTGTATATTCAAAGAAAAGGAGAAAAAAGAATATATGAAATAAATTTTGAGACTACTTTTGACAAGTCTTTGGAGTAGATAACAATAAAATAAAAAGTTCTAAAAGGATGATTCATGTATGATATGACTAGAAACTTAGTAGGTATGCGAGCACATTGACTCTAATTTTACTATCTCATGATATTATTATAAGATTGGAAGTTAAGAGTTGCTCCTAACCTCTAACGACATATATATATATATATATATATATATATATATATATATATATATATATATATATATGAGATATCAAATTTCCACTTCATTTCTCTTTCTTTAAGATCGAAAGAGGATTCAACAGTTGTAGATAAACCTTCAAATGAAGTAATAAAATCATCTTTTGCTTAGTCTACCTACTTTGCTTAAAGAATTTTGAAGACTTTCAAGTAGGA
This sequence comes from Cymbidium sinense, assembly GCA_021442155.1. Lineage (NCBI taxonomy): Eukaryota > Viridiplantae > Streptophyta > Magnoliopsida > Asparagales > Orchidaceae > Cymbidium > Cymbidium sinense. The sequence continues at coordinate 70,369,541 of CM038225.1, forward strand.
TACACCCCTCAAGTTGAGAAGAAAATTAGATCATCAACCAATGAGTTTTAAGATTAACCTTAGAACATAAAGGTAGTCCACCCACCCTCCCAACATCCATATATGATAAGTCGAAAGAAAATGCCAATGACTTGTTAGGTTACTTTTGTAGTTTAAATACGCTTACCTAAGACCATAATGAAGTGCCCAATACATCTCTTAAGGTAGCAGTCTACAAACTCAAAATTCAACCTATTGTTATTCCTACTCTGCAAACTTTTGATGTGAACATTTGCACCAAGAAGAGAATCAAAGTTTGAAGTCAACCTTATTAAAGAAGAAATATGTTATCATGATTACCCAACATTATGCCCAGTCAAAAGGAAGGACATTCAAATTTGCACATACATCGATTCTAAAGATTTCAGTTAGGCATGTCTTGAAGATGAATCCACATTACTTATTTCAAATTTGATAGTGGACATAGCCTCTTTACATGTAATCTCCTCATTCAATGATGGGTCAAATGATGCTAGAGGATGAGAAGTCATTTTCACTTATAATTTCCATTGGAATTTACTGCTATAAGGTCATGCCTTTCTCTGGTCACCAAGATTAAAAAAAAGGAAGACCATCTTTACAATCTGAGTAGTTATTTTCGATTGGTTATGACATTATAGCATGAAGTTGAATCCCTTAAAGTATACAATTAGGATGACTTTAGAGGAGTTTCTAAGGCTTGTAGCAAAGCATCATGGGATAACAAGGGTTGACCTAAAAGAGATTGAAGTGATATTAGAGATGCAGCCTCCAAGATTCTACTTAATAAGAGAGAGACTTCAATTAACATTGCATATAGATGGTTTAAACTCTTTCAAAGTTAGTCTATCTCAAAAACTTTCAAAATAAAACACAAACACAAATATCACACAAACACATAAACAAATACACATCTTTTGTCTCAAGTTACTTTAATGTGGGATAACGCCCCCTGCAACACTCACTCATTAGTTGCTCTAGGTTGGGCTGGCGTGTTACCCTGCTAGTGCATCACCCCAATGGTCCCTCGTTCATGAAGATGTAAGTCTGCTACACTTTCTTTTCTGATTTGACTGTTGAACATCGACGAGCACCCTGTCAGCATGGTAGTCCTTACTGTGCGATTGGAAAGTTACCGTCATGTTGGCTTTGTTTAAGAGGATTTAAGTCTTCTACGCCTTTTTCTTAAACTAGCCATCGTGAACTGACTTGGCCGAGTAGAGGATTAGGGTAAGTCTCCCAACGACTACTTTCCTGTTGACTACTTCAAGTTTGGGAGCAGTCCTTCTTTGTGACTCTATACTTAGTATTCACCCTTAGGTTAGGTTGATTTGTTGCGCCATCAACGGCTTGCCCCATCAGTTGATCCCTACTTCGAAGATGTAAGTTTACTATGCCTTCTTCCTGTACCATTACAATGACGGGCCTAGGTCGAATAGCACTCGATTAATGACGACTATCGATGATTAGTTCCGCTTTAGGGAGATGTAAGTCTACACGCCTTCTTCCTAGACTAATCATCGCTCACCGATATGCATCTTAGGTTGGTTGGTGTTTGCTATGCTGACATCGAGCCACATGGTGGATACACCACTCTCGTCAGATGTAAGACTGCTATGCCTTCTCCTTGAGTTGGCCATTGAATACCTATAGGCCTTTTTATTTACAGGGTCCAGGATAACACCCCTAGTGGCACCTCCCATGTGGGCACTTTACTTGGATCATGTCCTTTGTGACCCAATTTAGACACTACCCGGGTTACTCTTGGATTGGACAGTCCCCCTTTCCTAATAACCACTCCTGTGGTTGAAGATTTTATTTCGCGGATGCGCAGATTCTCCCTTGGTCCAGTAAATTTGAGATAGGTCAAGGCTGACATAACCCATTCTCAGTGTGGTCCCTCGCACACCAATAGGGTCCACAAAACTATAGGAATCGCCTGACTACTCTTGAGTTGAGATAAGTCCCCTGTGACACTCTCTCAGTAGTCACCCTTAGGTCAGGTTCAACATGTTGTGCCACTAACTGGTTACCCAGATAGTCATCTTTGCTTTGGAAGATGTAAGTCTACTACACATTCTTTCCAACATGACCGTTGCACATCGACGAGAAGCCCTAGGTCGGGTTCGATTTGTTGTACATCAATGGATCACCCTAGCGTCTGGTCCCTACTCAGGAGGATGTAAGTCAGCTACGCTTTCTTCAGCATAACAGTTGCATACTGAAAGACACCCCTTAGGTTGGGTAGTCATACCCTTCGGTCGGTAGACTACCCCTTTGGATTGGTAAATCTGAGAGAGGTTGAGGCCGACATAAGCACTTCTCAGTGTGGTCCATCACACACCAACAGGGTCCAACAAATTAAAAATGAAATTAATCTTGACTACTCTTGAGTTGGAAAAAGTCCCCAGCAGCAATCACTCAGTAGTCTCCTTAGGTCAAGTTTAATTTGTTGCGCCATCAACAGGTCTCCCTAGCAGTTGTTCCCTTCTTTGGAAGATGTAAGTCTACTACACTTTCTCTTTAGCCTAGTCGTTGAACACTGAAAGGTAACCCTTAGGTCAGATAGTCCTACCTTGTGGCTGGTAGACTACCCCTTTGGATTTATAAATTTGAGATAGGTCATGGCCGACATAGCCCCTTCTCAGTGGGTCCATCGCATGCCGACAGAGTCCACATCATAATACACCAAACTAAATCAAATCATATTAAATTAAAATAAAATTAATTTTGATTGCTCTTGAGTTGAGGTAAGATCCCTGTGGCACTCTTAGTAGGCACCTTAGGTGTTTGATTTATGCATGCAATGGATCACCCTGACTTTTCCCCGAAGATGTAAGTCTACTACGCTTTCTTCCTAGCATAGTCATTATACACTAAAAGGAAACCGTTAGGTCAAATATCCCTACCCTATGGTAGGTGGACTACCCCTTTGGACTTGTGAATCTAAGATAGGCCAAGACCCCCTGTGGCTCCTTCTTAGTGGGTCCATCACACACTTATAGGGTCCATAATAAACCGAAATCAAAACCAACCTCTCCAATGGAGTCAAATAAAATATATCAAGCAAATCAAACTTCTCCCCAGTGAGATGCAAATCAAATTAGTCCCCCTAGTGGAGCCTAAATCTAAATCAAATAAATCTAACGGAGTGTACATCCCCAACAGATATGCCTTCAATCCAAAGCCATTGTCCCTAGTGGAGCCATAACAAATTAAACCAATCTCCCTAGTGGAGTTTAAATCAAAGAAAGTACAATCAAACTTTTATCCCCTAGTGGATACGCCACCAAACAAATTATATTTCAAATTGAATTCTTATCCTCAATGGATAACCCAAACCTGCTTCCCTAGTGGAAGGTTCACATACCCAATCCCTAGCGGATTCGAGCCCATATCCCAAGAGGATATGCCTCCACATCAATTAAAATATAAAAAAAATTGAAATTAATATGATCTTAATCCCTGATGGATTATAGATTGTTATCCCAGTGGATCTCCCTTTTCATAAATCATATTCACAATCAAACTCAAATTATTATCCCTAATAGATAACTTGAACCTGCTTCCCTAGTGGATGGTTCTTGTACTCAATACCCCACAGATTTCTTTTAGCTCTCTTATGCCCTTAACATAAAGAGAGCTACTTTTCACTAAGATCGTGATTGTATCTACCTTTTGGGTTTAGGTATAGATCATTTTCGTTAGCGCTCACAATCTTTTGGATATTTTTGATTGTCTCGGTCAATGTCAATATGTGCGGTGTGCCTTGTCAGTTAAACTATACCTATTGAGGGTCCTTTTGTTGACCTCACTTTTGAAGTGAGTTCTCAATCTATTCATCTTAGACTTAGGAGTCTTCTAGACACTAAGACTTTCTTAGTCATAAGACACTTCTAGTGATTAGGTGAACACTTAACCTAAGCCTAGAGCCTTAGAAGGGTTAGTCATAGGAGTAAGTTATGCTTTAGGAACTTAGAGAGACTTGCCTAACCTATAGCCTAAACCTAATCATTGTTCTCCTTTCCATTCTCAATCCAAATTCACATTCAAATTCAAGGTCAAATTTCCAAAATTCATAATCAATCCCATGATCAAATCAAATTCCCAAAACCTCCCTAAGCCTTATAATTAAATTTTATGGCATTAACCTTAGCTAAGTCCAATTCAATCCAAATTCAATTGATTTTTTCCAAGATCAATTCAATCCCTCAATCATTTATCAAATCCAAATCAAAATTTGATTTCAAATGATTGAAACCCAAAATCAAATCCAAATTCCAAAATCCTTCTTGAGCCATATAATCCACCTTCATAAGCTTAGCCAAATCTTAACACAAATCAACCCAAAATTGATTGATTTTATCATAACTTAATTATATATTGAATAATATTCACAAATATAAATGAAATCCACATCTAAATGATAGAAATAAATCAAACTAAAGCAAATTCTCTCCTAAGCCATTTAACTTACCTCCATGAGCTTAGCTAAATTTTCCTCCAAATCACTCCAAACTCAAGTGATTTTCTCATGAGTCATTTATATACTCAATGATCTTCCCAAATATAAATGAAATATAAATTCAAATAACCAAAATAAAATTAAAACCTAATTTAAACCGTTTAAGCCATTTCCTTGAACTTGGACAAAACCCATCTAAATCATGCCAAAATCAATGGATTTTCTTTTGAATCAATCATTCTTTCAATCATCTATCCAAATATAAATGAAACTTACAATCATCTAGCAAATTAAAATCAACCCAAGTCAAACCCAACCTTTCCCTTTTGACTTAAAAATTCCAAATGAACCAAAACCCATCATAGCCCAAACTGATTGCAGTTGGATTTATATTTCAATCTTAAACTCATATATAAATTCAACTAAACATTAATCAAACCAAAATCAAGCTAATTGACCCATTTAGGTCCACTTGACCCAAAGTGGCCTAAGGAATCCATTTGAACTAAGTTCTAATCCAACCTAAATTGAATTGAACCAAACCCATTCAACCTCATACCATAACCATTGATCACCTCAGGATGATCAATTGCCTTGAATTGGGTCAAACCAATTCAACTTGGTCATTTGACCAAGTCAACCCTTAGCCCATATGAATCCCAAAATAGCCAAAACTCATCCTACACCAAATCAATCAAAACCATTGATTCACACCAACCCAAAATCAATACTTGAACATTACTTGACCTTCAATTGAGTCAAATTAAACCCAATTGGCCCTATTCACTCAAGTTGACTCAAATTGACATAAATGGTCAAAATGGGTCAAATCAAAATCCAATCCAAATTGATTGCAACCAATGGCTCAAGTTCATTCCAAATTGATTGCTAAACTTGACCAAGGCCACAATTGAATCCAATTTGGCCAATTGAACCCAATTGACCCTCTTAGCCTAAATTGACATAAAGGGTCAAATTAGACTAAACCCAAATTAAATCCAAATAAAATCAAACCAAAGCATACAATCCTCTCCAAATGGTCATATGAACTTGACTCAACTCTTTGTTTGACCCAATTAACCAATTGGTCATCCTAACCCATTTTGACTCAATTTGACCCAAATGGGTCAAATTGAGCCAAACCTAACCAAATGAACCAAATGACATGAAATTTGGTCCAACTCACTTTTGACTCATTTCAAATCTGCCCAAATCAAATTCAATACCAAATGGTCCTTCAACCCTTGGTCAAGGGTGTCACATAAGACAAAACACCCATGTAAATGATCATTTCTCTTCCTTTCCACTTAACACTCATCCATTGGTCCACCTAGGCTCCAAGGACATTGACCAACCTAACCCAAGAGGTGGTTGGGTCAGCCATGAATCATGAGAAAGTGAATTCACCTCACATCTCCCATTGGAACACTTGGCATCAAAGACCTCCACTTCCCCTTGCTATGACACCCACTAATCCCTCATGGCAGCCACCTCCCAAGCCTTGACCAACCAAACTAAGCCACTTAGGATGATTCTCAACCATTCCTAACCCCCCAAGCCATAAGACACCCACTAGGAGCAGAAAATTAGCATGAATGGTGAATTTTGGCCACCTTTGTGCACAAGGGAATAAAGGCTTCCAAAATCATTCTCCTACCGTCATTTTTGTCTGCAAGAGCTCTCCAAGCAACCAGCATTTATTCCCAATTTCATTTGGACTGAAAGCCACCAAAATTAAGTAAATTTCAATGAGGAAGTGGTGACTATTGGTGGATACAACATTCTAAGTGGAGGAAAGAGCCTAGTCCATTCCAAAGCTTCTCTCAGATTTAGAACGCTAACACCGCCACCGAAAATCATTCTCGGTGAGGTAATTTTCAAATACTCTAGTTGGCCATAGGATCTCTTATTTGTTTCAATGTATGCACAATTTTAGGAGTTTCTCATAAATTTTCATTGCATTCTTCATTTTACATCATCCCAATGCGAATCGGACCCCAAATAGGCCAAACCATGCAGTTTCGATAGTTTCAGCCTCTGGTTTGTCGGTCGGTGGAAGAAGAGCAACATCTATCCAATCTCCCTTTGTTAGGGATGGACGACTAAGATTATAAGCCAACTCCCTATTATTTCAGCCCTCAGATCCCTAAATGTAATATGGACCGTCCCATCTGTGATCAGATTGTCCGATTTGGTCGCATGGATGAGCAGTTTCTCGCTCATTTTGGGCATGCAGAAGCGCGGCTGCAATCTGTAGTTGACACTTGGTGTTGTGCACCCAATAAGCCCCACGCAGGGTTGACTAGGTTAAGTAAGAAATTATGGTATTTTTCTGCTTTAAAAATTATTTAAATCACTTGGAACTTTAGAAATTTGTAAAAAATAAAATAATTAATTAAAAATTACAAATAAGGGTATGTTGGATTTGTGTTTTCAAGAGAAATCCAACGAATCCAAAATCCTCAAATTTCACTAAAGAGTTTGAGCTTAATTTGAGTTTTAGTAAAAATCAAAATTTATTAATTACTCTAAAAAATATAAATCAGATTGAGTTGAAACTTTTGAAGATTGAAACTGAGTTTAAGATCTGCCAACCATTAAAATTTTAAGCTAAAAGGATTTCTAGATTGGGAGATATTTCATTATGAAGTTCAAATAGTCTACTTTAGTAAAAATAAATTAATAGACTTTATAAAAATCATGAAAATTTGTTTAAATCAGCTAAAACTTTGAAAAATTATAACAAATCATAAAAAATTAAAAAAATGCAAATAAATACTCATTTCGAAGATATTTCAGAGAGGAACCCATTAAAATTATCCTTAATTAATTTTGAACAATGATTTAGGCTTAATTAAAGTTCAATTTAAAATTTAATTAGCTTAATTACTCCATAATTAATTAATTAATTAACCTCAAAATTTTGGGATTGTTTAAGGGATGACCTCTGCCTCCCCTAATTTTCTTGAGATTTATTGGCTAATTAATAAAAAAATTAGCAAATTGAGCCTTAATTGCTCTCTTAATTCAATTAAAGGTTAATTAATCTTGTGAACAATAACTTAATTAATTAATTGGGTCATTTATCACTGTTTAATAGTAAGGAGATTTAGGGGATTGGATTGGGGACTCTTTTCTTATCTTTTCTCTAAATTTCCTTCACTTTTTAAAGAAAAAATTAATTAAAGATTAATGGATTAATTAATTAATTAGTTTAATTTAAATTTAAAACACATGTGAACCTAATTAATCAATTGAAGGGTAGATCTTTAGGTGTTCAATAGCCTAAAGACATTTAAGGAAATTATGGTTAGCTCACATGTGTGGGAAAATCATAAATGTACTTAATTAAGTTTCTTAATCTTAATTAACCTTTAATTGTGAGCCAATTGCATTAGGCCTCTTTTATTTCTTAGGAGCATTGCTAATATAATTTTCAAATGTATTTGCATATCATGTTGGCTCATAATTATTTAGTTAATTACTTTAAGGTGCTATAGGTAAGGGTTAATTAATTGATTTAATCCATATCATAACTTAATTAACCCATAAAATCAACTTAATTACTTTTCATTAAACAAAATTAATTTACAAACATGGGAATGGGTTAAGATCAGCAAACTTTCCTCATTTCTTTAAATCAAATCAAATATGAACTTAAAATGATGATTAAAAGCCTTGGTTTTCTTTAAATGCTTTTATTTGGAATGATTGTCTTTATGAATTAGTTTGATTGAACAAACATGTGTTTTATGTTTATTTATTCCTTTCCAATCATATTAAATGATGTGTGTCATGTGATTTCATGTATTCATGTTTTCAAAATATTTAAATTTAAATGAATTTTCTTTATGTTAAGCTTGCATGTGTTGAATTAAATTTATAATATGTGTGGTTATTATCACTATTAAATCAAAGTTATTTTTAAAAGTTTATAAGTCAAATATAATAATTTGGAGTGATAATAGTTATAAATGTCTATAAGCTTGCATGTGTCTATGGCTAAGAATATGTGATATGAAGTTTTCTTTCTTTAGTATATGTGGATTTACATAAAGTTTGAATGTTAACAAATGTATAGCCCATTTGAAAAGGGCACAACATTTGTTTGAATTCATTCATATGTATTTGTATGGTATAAGTTAGATAGAAATTTAGCCCACATGTATAAATAATTCAATTGAAATAAATATAACTTTTGCATAGTTTTCCATTATTGTAGTCTTTTGTACATTCATGTGTATTCAAGAATAGTGGGTATATCTAGTTTGGACATTCAGAGGATGCAAGGCTTTAAGTAGCCCTAAGGAGGTCTTTATCTTACTCCCCCAATTTAACAATGACAAAGTATCTACTTAAAACTTTTATACACTTGTATGTGCATTTAGCTAATGAATGAAAATATCATTTTCAACTTTAGCTCATATGTATAAATAATTCAATTGAAAGAAACACAACTTTTGCATGAATTTCCATCATTGTAGTCATTTGTACATTCATGTATATTCAAGAATAGTGGGTATATATAGTCTGGATATTCTATAGACGTGAGGCTTTAAGTAGCCCCAAGGAGGTATTTACTCACTCCCCAAGTTTAACAATGGTGAAGTACTTGCTTAAAAATTTTATATACACTTATATGTGCATTTAGCTAATGAATAAAAATCTCTTTTCCCCCTTTAGCTCATATGCATAAATAATTCAATTGAAAGAAATAGAACTTTTACATGATTTTGCATTCTTGTAGTCATTTGTACATTCATGTATATTCAAGAATAGTGGGTATATCTAGTTTGGATATTTTGGGGATGCAAGGCTTTAAGTAGCCCCAAGGAGGTTTTACCTCACTCCCCTGGTTTAATAATGGTGAAGTACTTGCTGAAAACTTTAATACACTTGAATGTCTATTTAGCTAATGACTAAAATTCCATTTTCTACAAAATACACAAATGCATCTTTCATTTAAAGTGTGCTAAAATAAATATATTGCATGTTCAGGTATAATTAAGATTTAATATCATATGCATGTTGCATATGATGGAAATGAATGATTGAACATATATCAAGTCATAGTAATTCAATCAAATTAATCTTAAGATGCTTTTCATATTGAATGGAATCATTTAAAGTGAACCTAAACTTAGAATTAATTTAAAATGGATAATAAGATATCCACTAAAGAGAATTAAATTAAATTAGCATGCTTTAGAAAGTGGCTTAGATTAAGGATGAAAGAGTGCAACCTCTTTTCTTCTCTTTACAACACTTAGCTGCTAAGTGTGGGCCATATGAAACAAGCAAAGAAACACTAAGTAAAATTCTCAAATCAATTAAATCACTTTAAAAAATGAATCTTTTATGATTAAACATCCTTTCACACTTAAAAAATCATAACCTTAATGCCTAGTTAGGACATACCACACAAGCCTTAATACACACAGATTAGAATTAAGTCACCACTTTTAGCTTTATGATAGGACGGTGCATGGTGTGATGTATTTCTAATTTTGTGGTGTATTATTTTAGACTGGATGTTAGGGTGTATATTTTATAGACTGGATGGTAGGCCATGATTATCCTAATCATATTTTCTACAGGGGATTATGCTTAAGGGACGATTAAAAATAAATATAAATGCTTTCTTTGTAGGTTACTTAAGCCCTTAATCATAATCTAAGTTAGACAGGTGGGCTTGGTTATCCATGTGTAGGGTGCTAAGTCCAAATTAAATATAACTGCTTGGGATTGTATGTGTGATTGTCTAACACTTGTGTTGAAGTGTATTTAGAATTATTTTTCCTATTTTTTTAATATAATTTTGCATTAGAAATTAGGATTAGTGTTATGGGGGATTAGGATGAGCATTGGCCAGAAGGCTTAGTCTTGGGGTGCCATGTGATGCCTTGAAGCCTTCCACATTAAAGGAGCAAAGACATGGAGGAAATGAAGAAGAGATGAAGACATGAAGATTTGAAGACCCCCCATAGCATTTATTTGTAAATTATATTTATTCTTTTAAGTACCAGGTTGTATAAGAGTAGAGCTCGGCTACCCATTTTTCTTTTCGGGTTGTATGGCAGTACCTGACCGCACTGAACTTTTATTTTTTTGCATTAAATTTATAAATTTGATTGATGTTATGTTTATATTGCGTAATAGAAATGGCATGCTTTTTTCTAGTTTTTTTTATGAATGATGTTTTAATGTGTGGCCTGGATGCGATTAGACTCTTATAATAAAATAAAGTTTTTACCCAAGTAATCACTCATAAATTAACTTTTTTATAACTCATAACCTCACCACAAAGCTTAGGCTATAAATAAGATAATTAAAAGATTTAGCAACCCCTTAGCTGAATATTGTATGTTACACATTGTGCACGCATATTTTTCTCTCTTGAAGATTAAGGATCTCCATCCTTGCACGATAGAGAATGCTTGACCTGTGAGGGCATCTATTGTAGTGGAGAACACCTTCTTCTAGCTGATTTAGCCATAGTCAACTTCATCATGTATTTATGCATAATAAATCCTATGGCCTTGGTCAAAATGAAGTGTCCAAAATCAAATAAAAATTGAAAAGATTTGCATTAGACTAAGTCATTACTCATACCACCCATGCTCTAGTCTCTTAAGGAGTGAGTTTAAAGACTTTAGTCTCTTTCTAAATAATAATTACCCTAGCTATCTTGGAATTTCATATGACTTGTCTACATGATTTTAAGGCATACGAGGAGTTAGTTGGCTCCCACTCTAGGCAGTTGTTAATCCCAGTAGTCGGGCGGTTTACCTTCTATTGTGGAGATAAACCTTATACTCATTTTTGCTTATATTTAGCTTGTGCTTTGGCTTATGCCAAAGCTCCCTCGATTTAGGATCTAAGGTAGATGTTTCCTTCAGGCTACTAGCATAAATCCTCACCTCTTAGGTATTTCTACAATCTTGTGTTATTGGATTATAAGTCCTAGCTATCTAATAAAATTTCAACTCAAATAAATAAATATCTTTAACTTCAAACATATAAAGACCAATTATAGGATAGGTTGAAATGCTCACTAGGTTTCCTAGTATCATGAGCATTCCTTACTCATTTCCTTTGGCTTCAATAATAAGTCTTCTCTTTGAGTTTTCCCACTTGATTTTCTAATATAACTAATCCTTTGATAGTCTAGCCTTGAAATATTTGGAGACTTTAATTTCTACTTTAATAGAGTGTATTCCTAAAGGATTTCATTCCTTAGGTTGTAATTAACTATGAGAGCTTACCTCCATAGGAAAATTAATTCACCCAGCTTAAAATAAACCTCGCTTTACTTTTCCATATAAAGTAGGAGAAAAATCTCTAGTATATTCGAAGACCCATCATGCCTTAGGAGTCCTTATTAGGTGATTAAGTTCATTATAGGTAGGCCATTTCTATCTTTTGAGATAGTTCACCATTCCTTAATGTCGTATCCAATCACTTCAATAACTACCCTCCTAAGATCTGTGGTGTCCCACACTAAAAAAATAAACACCATATTTTTCTGGTGACTCCACTAGGGATGGTTCCTCTCTCCATCTTTAGCAGACATTATTGTCTCCAAGCATCGATAGTGGACTTGTATTTTATATAAGCTCGAGACTATCTTTCTTTCCATTGGTACTTAGCTTACTTCATCCTTAGGCTAAGCAAGCCAACATCCTTTAGGTTTTAGGCCCTCACTCCATATAGGTCTTAAATCCCTTATTGGGTCCCCCAATAGGTAAAAAATTAATTAATTAAAGGAGATGAATAAAAACTTAGAACCTCTTTACCATCCTTTTGGTGAGGCAGGGTTCATCCCATAATAAATCCTTTGCAAAAAATATTATTTTCGAAAAAGCACTTTTCAAAATTAATCAAAATTTCCCATGACATAATATTTACCGTCGGGGAGGAGGGTATACTCCTTCCCATTCCATTCGAAGCACACAGAGACCTTCAAAGAGGAGAGGCGGCTTTCCCTAGTGAGTTCCTGATCGCCCTTGAGTTCCCCATCAGAAATGAAACCAAGCCTCCACTCCATCCAACTCCTCTTAAACATACCAAATCCAAATTAACTTCACTCACACCTTCCCCTAGCTCCAACGATCAAGAACAAATTTATTTCAAATAGAGACTGTTCCAACACCAACTCCGGCAAGGATTCTGATAGCTTTTTGTCCATAGAGCCACCGATGAGGAGGTAAGGCATGAGCTTCTCAGTAGGGCTTCTTTTCTTCAAGATGAAGCTACCTTGACTGATAGACCACCAGTCCTGAGCTCTGGCAAGGTAAGCTCTGGAAAACCATAGAAAATCCTCTAGGTGTTTGTCTTTTTGTCAAGAATTTTGTAATTTGTGTGAATCCAACTGTAGGATCCATCTAGATCTCCCTCTTGAACGTTTTAGAGTTGATCCTGATGCCTTACGAGCTTTGGTGAGCTCATATCGAGCGGGAGAGGGTGGACGGTGTCCGTCTTCTATCACTCAGGGACAATGGATCATTCTTAGTCCATTCCGGGTGATTGGAATGGATGGCCGTGATTTAATTTGCTAAAATTTGATTTATTCCCTTTAGGAATTGCGGGATAAATCCCACCATCCGATCTAAGATCGGATGGTAGAGAAGTGTCCACCACTCAACTTCTGTTGGACTAAGTGGCCAATTGATGCCATGTGGAAAGCATACACGCCTCCCTCATGGCGGATGATTAGGATTAAAATTAGGTATTAAAATGTGATTAATTGCTTCAAAACTTCATAAAATCATAGCTAATTATAAAAAATCCAAATAATACAAATAAACTCATTTTAGAATGATTAAATAGAGGAGAATTTAATAAAAAAATAATTCTATTATGTTTTGAATAGTGAGTAGAGATTAATTAGGGTTTGAATATTTTCTTAATTAGCTTAATTAAGTCCAAATTAATTGGGAAATTATTCTTAAACTTGGCATGTTGATTTAATGGGATGACCTCTATCTCCCATAATTTTCTTGGGATTTATTGGCTATATAATTAGGAGAATTTAAAATTCAGACCCTAATTACCCTCTTAAGTGATTTAATGATTATTTAAAATCCCAAATAGTAAAATTTAATTAATTAAACTTCATTAATCACTGATTAATAGTGAGTTGATGAGGGAGAGTGATTATGGCCTCTTTTTTAATTATTTCTTCAAATTGATTTCATTAAAGAGAGTTAATTAATGTGTGAACTAATTAAGAAATTAATTAAGCAATCATCAACCAAAATTAGTCAAATTAAAATGGTAATCACTTTAGATAATTTAATTTCAATCCATGGGTTCTTAGTTATGTGTTTAATAATATAAAAACCCTTAACAAAATTATGGTTAACCCATGGGTGCGGAAAATCATAAAAGTACTTAATTAGATTCTTTAATCTAATTAACACTTAAGCATGAGCCCATTGCATTAGGTCTTTGTTGACCTCACTTTTGGAGTAAGCTCTCAACTTCCATATCATAGATCTAGGACTCTCATAGACACTAAGAGTTTTTAATCTAAGACACTTAGTGAGATTAGTGAACACTTAACCAACCCAGACTTGAATAGTTAGCCATTGATTTGTGCCCAAGGATTTAGGAAGACTTGCCTACCCTATAGCCCAAACCAAATCCTTGCTTCATTCTTCCAAATCAATTCTCAAATTCAAATCCAAATTCCAAAATCAAATCCAGCTATCAAATGATTGTAACCCATGCTTAAATTCAAACTCTAAATCATTTCCTAGCCCTTTGATTTTATCTTATGAACTTAGCTTTAAACAAATTCAAACTAACCCCAATCCAATTGATTTTATAAATTATGAAATTCAATCTCCAATCAAATTCCAAATCATAAATCAAATCTAAATGATTGAAACCCAAATCAAATTAATTCCCAAGTCAAGCCCTTTTGACTTACATCCCTAGATTTGGTTAAATTTACTTCTAAATCACTCCAAACTCAAGTGATTTTCTCATAACCCATTTATATCTTCATTTATATTCACAAATATAAATGAAATATAAATTCAAAAGGCCAAAATTAAACCCAAATCAAATAAAATTCTTGATTTTAGCCATATTAGCTAAATTCTTGAATTTGGCTAAATGATACTCAAAGAAACTCAAAACCTATGGATTTCTTCATGATTCAATCACTCCTTCAATCATTGTTTTATATATAAAAATAAACTATAATTATCAAATCAAATCAAATCCAAGTCAACTCAAGTCAAACCCAACCTAGCCCATTTGACTTGAAATATTCAAATGAGCCAAAACTCATTTGAACCTAAGCCAATTGTAATTGCTTTTATATGTCAATCTCAAATCCATTTATAAACTCAACTCAAAATAAAGCTAACTAAACCCAATTAGCTCACTTGACCCAAAGTGGCCAATTTGACCTACATGAACCAAAATCCAATTCAATTTAAATCAAAGTGAATTAAGCCAATCCAAACTTCATGTCATGATTGTTGATCATCCTGGGTTAATCAATTGTCATGAATTGGGTCAAACCAAGTCAACCTAGCCCATTGACCAAGTCAACCCTTTAACCCATATGAACCAAAACTAGTCAAATGGCAACCTAAACCAACTTGATTGCAACCAATGATTCAAGTTCACTCCAAATTGATTGAACTTGACCAAAGCCTCAATTGAGCCTAATTTGACCAATTAGTCAACCTAACCCAACTTAGCCCAATTTGATCTTGAGGGTCAAATCAACCTAAAACACAATCAAATCTAAATTAAACTTAACCAAAGCCTATAATATATTTCAAATGATCAACCAAACCCAAACCAAGCCATGATTCAAGCCAATTTGGCCAATTGGGTGAAATTGGTCAACTTAGCCCAAATTGACCTAAAGGATTAAATTGGCAAAAATACAAATTAAATCCAAATCAAATCAAATTGATCAAAACCAATTTAATCAATATACTCTAAATGATCATTTAAACTTGAATCAACCGTTAGTTTGACCCAATTTAACTAATTGGTCAACCTAACTTATTTTGACCCAATTTGACCCAAATTAAACCAAATGAACTCCAAATGACATGAAATTTGGTCCAACTCACTTTTGACTCATTTTAAATCTGATCAAATTAAATTTAATGCTAAATGACTACTTTGCCCTTAGGTCAAGGGCATCTCATGAGAAAAGATACTTTGCCCAAGTGGTCATTTCTCTTCCTTGGCCACTTAGCACTCATCCATTGGTCCACATAGGCACCAAGGATACTAATTTTCTAATCCAAGGAGTGGTTGGGACAGCCATGACTCATGGGGAGGTGAAATTACCTCACCTCTCCCATTAAAACACTTAGCATGAAGGACTCCCACCTCCCCTTTGCTAGGACACCCATTTGTCCTTCATGATAGGAACTTTCTATGCCTTAGCCAACCAAAATAAGCCACATAGAATGATTCCTTTCCATTCTCAACCACCCCAAGCCAAATGAGAACACTTTGGAGCTAAAAATTTTATAAAAAAGATGGATTTTTGGCCACATTCAAACCAAGAGAGTTAGAAGTAGCAAAACTCATTCTATTCCATTCATTTTTATCCCTTAAACTCATTATATTCCTCTCATTTTTATCCTTTAGAGCTCCCAAACCAACCAATAATCATTCTCACTTAAGTTTGGGGTGTAAAATACAAAAAATAAGTGGATTTCAACAAAGAAGTGGTGGCGATTGGAGAATGCATCATCCCAGAGTGAAAGCAAAGATCTAGGATCATTCAAGGCTTCTTCCCCCACTCAAAAGCATACTCAGATCATCACCAGCGTCAAAAATCATCCCTGGTGAGGTAATCTTCAAAAACCTGTAGCTGGCCTTAGGATTTCTTACTTTTGTGACTATTTCCTTGCGATTTTAATAATTTCCTTAGATAAATCTCACAATTTTCATTTTATTTGATCCCAATATGAAATTAATTTTTTTTAGGTGATGATCGACGTGAAAATGAGCCAATCGCCTCGTCTTTTTTTCTTTTTTCTATCGCTTTGCCAATGGAGAGCGAATCAATCTTGCATTTAAGAGATTGACAGCCATATCGTGGTCAAGCCATTCAATAGATCACGCTGAGCCATCGACGACGATCCGGATCGATGCATGTCACTCTTCCATCTCTTTTCCGCGATGTAATCGTACTAATCGTCGGTGTCACTAAATTAGGTTCAATCAATCCCAAATCATTGGTGTCGCATTGCCACGCTTAATCATGTCGATTAGGTTATGGGGAACTGATTTTTTATTTTAAAATTATTTAAATCACCTAAAAATTCAAAAAATTATAGAAAATAAAATACTTATCAAAAAATTGTAAACAATGGGCTCATTGGATTCGTCATTCTGAGAGGAGTCCAACAAACCCAAAATCCTAAAATTTTATTGAATATTTTGAGCTTAATTTGAGTTTTAATAAAAATTAAATTTCAGTAATTAAAACAAAAATACACATCAAATTAAGTTAAAATTTTCAGAGATTGAAATTGAAGCCGAAATCTACTTACCATAAAAATTTTAAATCAAAATCGCTTATGGATTGAAAGATATTGAATTTTGAAGTTCAAATGATTTATTTTAATAAAATATATTAACAAACTTCATGAAAATTATCTTAATCAACTGAAACTTCCTAAATTCATAACTAACTATAGAAAAATCCAAAAAATATAAACTCAGGTTCATTTTCAAGTTATTTCATAGTAGAATATTGAAAAATTATTATTAATTGAATTTAAATAGTGAATTTGGATTAATTAATGTTTAATTAGAAGTATAATTAGCCTAATTACTCCCTAATTGACCATCCAATTAATCTCAAACTTTGTGTGTATATTTATGGTGATGACTTCAACCTCCTCTATTTTTCTAAGATTTTATTGGTTGCTTAATTAAAATCAATGGATTAAGCCATAATCACCTTCTTAATGTAATTAGTGATAATTAAGCAAATGAACAATAAATTAGTCAATCAATCAAGCTTGTTAACCTCTGTTAATGATGATGAAGTCTAGGGAAATGGATTGGGACTTCTTCTTCCAATCTTTTCTTTTAAGTCTTCTCTAATCCCTCTTAAATAATTAATTAATTAACAACTCTTAATTAATTAATCAACAAAATTAATCAAAACTCAAATCATACTTGAACCTTAATCAATTAATTGAAAGGATTTAGGGATTAAGGCTTAGACTCTCTTATTTATCTCTTTCTTTTAACCTATCTCATTTGAGTTGGTTAAGGTTAATTCAAATTTAATTAACTAATTATTGAACTTTAATTAATTTAATTAAACCTAATTCCTCTAATCTAATCTTGGGTAGCTCTTTGGGTGTTCAATAACTCAAAAGGTCAGATAATGAAATTATGGTTGATTTAAGTTAAATAGGTGTGGCTATTATCACTACTAAATCAAATGTTATTTTTAAAAGCCTATAAATCAATTATTA
Organism: Cymbidium sinense; assembly: GCA_021442155.1. Lineage (NCBI taxonomy): Eukaryota > Viridiplantae > Streptophyta > Magnoliopsida > Asparagales > Orchidaceae > Cymbidium > Cymbidium sinense. The sequence goes on from CM038225.1 coordinate 70,387,505, forward strand.
TAAATGAAGTGATGTCAATAATTTAAGTTTGTATGTGTTGATAATTAAAAATATGAAGTCCTCTTTCCTTATCTTGCATGTGTTTACATAGGATTTGCAATATATAGTTTATTTGAAAAGAACACAACATTTGCATAGATCTATTCCTATACATCCCCATGTCAAGACTTAGGAAGGATTTCACATTACATGTATAAGTCATAAAACAAAATTAAACATAATTTCTTGCATGATTTATTATTCTTGTGGTTCTTTTTATACATTCATATGTATTTGAGAAAAGTGATATATTAATACATCTGGTGAAGGCTTTTATCAAGTAGGTCTTGTACCTTACGCCTTAATGTAGAAAAATAATTTGACTCATTTAAAACTCTTATATATGTGTATGTGTGATGTGGCCAATAAATAAGAATCATAAATCACATAACCAAATTAAACATAATTTCATGTAAGATTTCTTATTCTTGTGGTTCTTTTTGTACATTCATATATTTAAGAAAAAGTGGTGTATTATGACATCTCGTCATGAGGCTTTAAGTAGCCTAAGTAGGTCTTGTACCTTACACCCCTGGTGTAGAAAATAATGCTTGTACTCACTTAGAACTCTTATACATATGTATGTGTGATGTAGCCAATGAATATGAATCATAAATTAAGTAAATTAAATAAAACTTTTGCATGGATTTTTCTATCCTTATAATTATTAATACATCTACATGTATCTAAGAAAGTTGTATATTAGTCTGGACATCCCGGGGCTGTGAGGCTTTAAGTAGTCATAAGTAGGTCTTGTACCTTATGCTATTGGTGTAGAAAATAATGGCGCCGTACTCACTTAAAACTTTTATACATGTGAATGTGTGTTTAACTAATGGATTAAAAGTCCCTCTTTTTTATCAAAAAGGCATGCTTTCATAATTCAATTAAATGAAATATTTGAATTCCAAACATACTTCTTTACATTCATCATTGAAGTGTGTTAAAATTTACATTACATGTATATGTATGCTTTGGATTATTCATATAAATGATATACATGGTATACATGATGGGAAGAAATAAATGAGCATGTGTTATGTGATAGTAATTTATTCTAATTAATCTTAATGTCTTTCTTATTGAATAGGGTCATTTAGAGTGAACCTAAACTTAAGATTAACTAAAACATATAAAAAGCCACACACTAAAGAAAATTGATTAATTAACTTATTTTAGAAGTGACTTAAGATAGGGATAAAAGAGAGACTCTCTCTCTCTCTCTCTCTCTCTCTTCTTCTCTTTATAACACTTAGTTACTAAGTGTAGGCTACATGAAATAAAAGAAAATACTAAGTAAAAATCCACAGATCAACTAAACCACTTAAAGAGAAATCAACCCTTTATAAATTAAATCTCTCACACTTAGTAAATCATAACTCTAAAGCCTAGTTAGGACATGCCACATAAGCTTTAATTCACACACATTAGACTAAGTCACCATTTCTAGCTTTATATTAAGGTGGTGCATAGTTTGATGTATATTTGGTTTTGTGATGTATTATTTTTAGACTGGATGTTAGGGTGTATGTGTAGTCCGGATGTTAGATATATTAGTTTAATCATGCCTTCTAAGGGGTTGTGCTTAAGGGTGCTAAATAAAAATATAAATGTTTTTCTATGGTTGCTTAGCCTCTAAGCATAATCCAAGTTAGACGGTTTTACCCATGTGGGAGTGCCAAGTCCAAATTATTCATATAACTATTTGGGTTGCATGGTGTGTTTGCCTAACATTTATTTTGTAGGTGTAGCTAGATTTACTTTTCTTCTTTTAATGTAATTCTGCATTAGGATTAGGATGAATGTTATGGGAGATTAGGATGAACATTGGTTATAAGACCAAGTCTTATGTACCATGTGATGCCTTTGGAGCAACCATATTCCAATCAAGACAAAAGGAAGAAAGAAAAGAAATAAATGAAAATGAAGAAATAAAAATGAAGAAATGAAGAATGAAGACCCATAGCATTCATCATTTGTAATTATTCTTTTGTAATTCAGGTTGTATAAGGATAGGGCTTAGCTGCCCACATTTCTTTTGTGTTGTACGGTTGTACCCGACCACATTGGCCTCTTATTCTTTTGTGATAATTTTATAAAATTATTTGATGATTTGTTTAGCTTGTGCATTAGGAAAAGTATGCCTTTTCATAGTTTGTTTATGATTGGTGATTATTGTATGGCCTGGATGGTATTAGGCTCTTAGAATAAAAATAATTTTCTATCCCACTAACTAACTCATAACTAAACTTTTAAAATAACTCATAACATCACCTAAAGCTTAGGTTTTAAATCAAGATAATAAAATATTTAACAACCCCTTAGTTGGATGTTGTATGTTTAACAACACACATATCATCTTATTTTACTCATGATTAGAAAGGGCTTCCATCTATGCCATCAGAATGGGCTTAACCTTTTAGAGCCTATGATGGAAGAGCCTTTTTTTCTCTTGATTTGGCCAATAATTAATTTCTCATGCATTTAGGCATACAAAATCCCATAGCATGTCAAAAATAAATTGTCCAAAATCAAATAAAACTTGATAAAGATTTGCATTAGATTTGAGTCATTATTCATACCCCTCATGCTCTAGTCTTTAGGGAATGGGTTTAAAGACTTAGTTTCTTTTCTAAATAATAATAACCTAGCCATCTTGCAAAAATCATATGGCTTGCCTACATGGATTTAAAGCATAGAGTTAGCCACTCAAAGGCGATAATAAGTCCAACAGTCAGTGATTTACTCTCTCTTGTGGAGGTAAATCATATACCCATTTTCACCTTAGATTTAGTTCATGCTTTGGCCCTCATCAAAGCTCCCTAGATTTAGGATTTGATGTTGATGTTTTCCTTTGCAGGCTACAAGTATAAATTCTCACCTCTTAGGAATTTTCCATAATCTTGTATAGTTGTAAACCCTAGATTTCTAATAAAATTTCAACTCAAATAAATAAATCTCCTTAATTTCAAATATATAAAGCTCAACCATAGGATAGATTGGAGTGATCACTAGGCTTCCTAGTATCTTGATCATATCCCACTTAACTCCTTTGGCTTCGCTAATAACTCTCTCTTTTTGATTAATCCCACTTGATTTTCAAAATGCAACCATCCTTTGATAGTCCTATCTTTGAGTTCTTTGGATGCAGCAATCACCTACTTTAATTGAGTGTTTTATTAATAAATTCATTTTTCTTAAGATTAACTATAGAGGCTTGCCTCTATAAGAAACTTAATGAACCCGGTTTAAACAAATCCTTCTTTTACTTTTTCATGTAAAGTAGAAGAAAAATCTCTAGTATATTCTAAGACCCATCATGCCTTAAGAGTCCTTATTAGGTGATTAGGTCCATTGTAAGGTAGTGACTTCTATCTCTTGAGAATGTCATACCTGATCACCTCAATAAGTACATCCTCAGATCTGCATGGTGTCTCTTCACATATACACACACAAACAAATCCAAAAATAAACACCACAATCTTTTAGGAGCATTACAATTTTAATTTCCATTTGCATATCATTTGAGGCTCATAAATAAGTGTTTAATCAAATTAAAGAAACATAGGAAAGGGAACATAAAAACTTAATTAATTCATAAAATTCATTTAATTATCTCTCCTTAAACATATCAAATCACCAACAAGGGATGGGACAAAAATAGAAAGTGTTTCCTCTTCTTTAATTTCATTTAAAATCCAAGATCAAATTTAATATGAAGCTTTGGTTTCCTTTAAATAATTTTATTTTATGTGATTGACCTTAGTAATTAGTGTAGTTGAATAAATTTTGTGGAGATATTTAGCTATTCCTTTTCAATCACCATAAATGTTATATGTCATGTGATATCATGCATTCATATTTTCAAAATCAAATAATCAAATGTATTTATTTATGTAAAATAGCATGTGTTGGCTTAATCTTATTATATGTGTTGCTATTCTCACTAATAAATCTTAAAATTATTTTCAAAAGTTATAAATTGATAATAATAATTGGAGTGATAGTAGTTGTGAATATATATAGGACTTGCATGTGTTTATAGCTTAAACATGTTAAAGTATTTCATTCTTTCTTCTTATAATCATGTATAGGTTTATATAGGTTTGTATGATAATAAATATATAGTATGACATCCCATGAATACGACTTTAAGTTGCCCCAAGGAGGTCATTTGATTATCTCACTTCACTAGTTAATGAAGGCACATACTTATTTAATTCTACTCCTATGTATATTTGTACTAGAATTTAGATAGTGCTTTACTTTACATGTATAAATAATCTTTTGCATGATTTTTATTCTTCTTGTGTTTAAATTCCAAATGTATTTAAGATAGCAAATATATAATATGAATATTTAGAATACAAGGCTTTAAGTAGCCCCAAGGATTTGATTATCTCACTTCCCTAGTTTAAACAATAACACATACTTGCTTACATCTTTTATTCATGTGTGCATGGTATTTGATTAAAAGAATGAAAGTCCCATTTTCTAAAAATATATGCATTCATAATCATCTAAGTATGCCAAAACATATTGCATGAATAGGTATTAAGTGCTAAATCATATGCATGTTATGGGTGATGAAAAGAATAGTGTAACATGCTCCATGTGATGGTAATTCAATCATATTAATCTTAAGATGTCTTTCATGTTGAATAGGATTCTTTAAGATTAACATAAACATGTGACTAATAAAACATTTAATAAATCATTCATAAAAGAAATTAAATTATAAAATGTGCTCTTAGAAAATAATTTAAGGTAGGGATGAAGGAGGTTAAGCCTCCTTCTTCTTTTAACAACACTTAAATGCTAAGTGTAAATTAAATGAAACAAAACCAAAATACAAATTAAAATTTATAAACTTCTAAATAAATTAAAATGAAACCATCCTTTATGTTAAATTAAATATTTCCAAACTTAGAAAATCATAAGTTAAAAGCCTAGCTAAGACATACCATACTAAGCATAAACACACACACTTTAGAATTGTAAGTCACCACTTTTAGCCTTAGGTTACAGTTGTATGTAATGGTGTTATATTTATTTTGTGATGTTAGGAATGTGGATCGTAGACTGGATATTAGGAATGTGAATTATAGACTGGATGTTAGGTTGTTGATAGTTTAATGTTATTTTCTGTAGAGGATTGTGCATGTGGGGCAGCTAAAAATAAATATAAATATTTCGCTTGTGGGTTGTTTAAGTCCCCTAAGCATAATCTACATTAGGACAGGTGGACTTGGTTACCTATGTGCAGGGTGGTAAGTCCAAATTATAAAATATAAATGCTTGGGTTTATATGTATGTTTAACTAACATCTATTTTGCAGGTGTAGTTAGATTTACTTTTCATAAAATTATAAAATTGCAGTAAGAATTAGGATTAGTGCTATGGAGATTAGGATGAGCAGTGGCTAGAAGGCTTAGTCCTGGGGTGCCCTGTGATGCTTTGAAGTAAATCAAAATCAAAGGAAGGAAAGAAGAAAGAAGAATAAATAATGAAGACCCCCATACCATGCATTTAATTCTAAATTATAATATTAATTTATAATCTAGGTTGTATATGGGTAGAGCTCGACAACCCAACTTTTCTCTTTTCTTGGGTGTCTGGTGGTACCTGGCCGCACGCCTTTTATTCTTTCACGGTAGTCTATAAAATGATTGTTGTTTTATTTAGATTGCACAATATAACATCATGATTTTTATTATTTCTTGAGATTGGTGTTTGAATTGTGTGGCATAGATGCATTAGGCTCTTATGATAAAATTAGTTTTTCAATCCAATTAACAACTCATAACCAAAATTTAAAATAATTTTCAACCTCACTTTAAAGCCTAGGATATAATCAAGATAACTAAAAGATTTAGCAACCTCTTAGTTGAATTATGTCTAATATTATATATGTCATATTATGTCACTCTTGTAAAAAATGAGGGCCTCCATTCTTGCACTTTAGGGACTGCTTGACCTATGAGAGCACCTCTTTATGGTGGAAATTCACTCTCTTTCTCTCTAGATTTGGCTAATAATCAAATTTCATCATGCATTTAGACATAAAATCTCCCAAGCCTTTTGTCCAAAATGTTGTGTCAAAATGATCAAAAATTTGTCAAATTTTGTATTTAAGTATACTCATGCTCATGATCTAGTCTCTTAGAAGTGAGTTTATGACTCTATCTCTTTCTAAATTACATAGCTTAAATAGTTTTGAATCATAAGATGTGTTCGCCAGCAAGAAGTCGACGGTTTATCTTATCTTATGGAGATAAACCATCATGTACGCTTTCCTCTTAGATTTAAGTCGTGCTCTAGCTCCTTAGATTTAGGGTTCTAGGTTGCATATTTCCTTCGGGCTACGAGCATAAATCCTCACCTCTTATACATTTTCATAATCTTGTGTTGATGGACTATCAGCCCTATAACTCTAATAAAGTTTCAACTCAAACAAAGTAAATAATCTTTTAAGCATAAAAAGTCTCACCATAGGATAATATTGGAGTGCTTATTAGGCTTCATCATGAATGATTTCTACTTATCTTCCTTTGGATTCTAAAATTTGAACATTCCCATTTGTTTTCTAAAAGTACCAATCCTTTGATAGTTTTAAACTTGAAATCTTTGGAGATAATTGATTGATTACTTTAATTGAGAGTTTTCTTAGGAAATATCATTTCCTATGATGTCATTAACTATGGAGGCTTGCCTCCATAGGGAATTGAAGAACCAGACATAAAATAAACTCTTCTTTACTTTTTCATGTAAAGTAGGGGAAAGATCTATGGTATACTCGAAGACCCATCATGTCTTATGAGTCCTTATTAAGTGATTAGGTTCATTATATGGTGATTTTTTTATCTTTCAAGATAATATATCATACATTAATGTCATCAATTCAATAAATACCCCATAAGATCTGCATGGTGTCCACATGACTCCAAATTAAAATACCACAAAAACTAGGCCATAATGAGAATGATTTAGTTTCTAAATCTCCCAAATTTTATAATCATGATAATTTGTGGTGCCAATCAGTCTGATAAGAGCCTTGGAAGTTGTTGCTAAGATATTGGATTAAAATCTTGTATACATCATGATAATTTTCATGACATGATTAGAAATTTATAAGCTAAAACTATATGTTTTTTAAATGATTTGTTATCTCATGCTTCATCTTCTACTTGCAATCTTGATATAAGTGCTTTATATTCTAAGATTGAATGTTTAGAAAATTAAAATGCTACATTTAAAGAGTGGTTTAAATGATATATCTTCTTTTGCCTTCGAATCATTTCTTTTTTCACCCACACTTTATATTTGTGTTGTAAGCCAAATTTTCAATATAGTACTTCATTTAAAAACAAAAATACAATTATGAAAGTATTTATACATACTCGACCTTAAATTTGATGTATTTGTTATTATGGACTAAGGCATATATGTGCGCGCTTTTAAGATATCTATGAATGTAAATTGTTTAGTAACACACTTCAAACTCTAAAGACATTAGTCATTATTCTCTCTTCTACATAGACAATTCTATTATTAGTGGACACATACTAATTTATGTCTTTAAATATAGGAAGTGAAATTATATTGTAAGATATAATGTTTTGAAAATAGATCAGAGATTGTACTAGAAGGAGAGATTAAAGGTTAAATGGTTAAATCGATTGAAGCAAATGATGTAATAAATATTAAAATTATTTTGATATAATTTAAAGGATACAATAATGATATAAAAATAATTTTTTTATCAATTCAAAATATAATATCTAATATGACTTTTCTTTTTAAAATTTTGAATATACTTTTTAATTAAAATTATAGGGCATATTTTTTCAATTATTTTATTTTTTAATTTAAATATCTTTCAGCCATCTAATGAAAAATAAAAAGTTAAAATTTGATTAATTTTAAAATTGATTGATTTTTTTTTTTAAACTAGTCAATTGGTTTAACCTTGATTGAACACCGACGTTGGTCGGTTCAATATAAAAGCATTTTTGGACTTGAATCAACTAGCTAGAGGACCAGTTTACGATTGAACTGGTCGAATTGATCGGGCCATTTCAATTTTTAAAATCATCGTGAGATGTCTTCATGGAGGACATAAAAGGATATATGTGTAACAACGTAAAGTATATGCAATTCAAAAAGGAATCATCACAAGGTATACATATTCAAAGTTTTAAAGGTATAATTTTAATCTCTTCCTTAAATTATTTTTTATTCTTGATTAGTCACAAAGTTATTAAATTAATTTATAATAAGCTTTAATTATCTATTTTATTAATATATGATATTTTTGTGTTTTAAGCATGTTTAGGGCTATTTGGGATCACTTTCTATTTTTTGTTTTTTTGTTTTTTATTTATCTTTATTTTATTTGAAAACCAAAACATGTTTGGTATTTTTATGAATTTTTGGTTTTAAAAATAAAAGATAAAAAAAAAACATGTTTAGTTTTTTTTTTAATTTTTAATGAAAAAATTAAATAATGAAATTGATTATTATACTCAAAGATTCTGCTTGAGACCACTTTGTGTTTTTTATTTTTTAAATTTTAAAATAAAATAAAAATATGTTTGATATTTTTTTTATTTTAACATAAAACAAATATATATTTGGTGATACAAATGATAATGATGGATGTTGACATGCATATCTATTTTATTGCTCGAATCGAATCAAATGTAATTGAATCGATGATCGATAAAAGTGATTTGTATAAATTAGATTTAAATTATCATTAAAATAACCTGAATAGTACTCGTTTATCAAGAGAACCATTTAGAAGGATTCAAAATGCAAAAATATATCAAACAAGAATTTTTCATAGTTCTCTCAATTGCACATAATAAAATTGGCAAGCTGCAAATGTGACATCACGCGATTCAAATGAATATTATTTTGATCATCACCGACACTACTCAAAAAATGTCTGCTTGTAAGATAAATTGCACCGATGTATTTGGAACATTGAAAATGAAGAAGAAAGACACTCATTTATAGGAATTGATGCATAAATATGAAATATAAAGTATCTACGCATATTTTTAAGATCTATGAGAAAGATAAAATTTATGAGTAGGTATAAATATATTTTAAATAATAATTATTAATGAAGTAAGTTAAATTATTGTTATTATATAACCAAGTAAAATTTAATTAGAATCAATAAAAAATTACTATAAAAATTCAATTTTACATTATATATATACACAAATGATATATTAAAATTAATCTATTATTATCCTGCATTCAAGATAAATTTTATTAGATTAAATTAATTAAAATTAGTGTTAAAAATATCTAACCCAAATCCTTGAAAATCTGAAAACTATGACTAAATGTTTTAAAAACAAAGAAAAATAGGTTTTACATATTTTTAGTATTTTTGAAAAAAAAAATATTGTATAAAAATAAAAAATAAAAAATAATAAAAATAGATAAACAAACATATATTTTTATTATTTATTTATTTTTTAAAATAAAAATGGAAAACATAAAATAAAAATTGATTCTAAACAGGGCCTTTGTATTTAAATTTGAAAATATCACTTATGATGAGAAGAGTATCATCATAAGTTTACTACATCTCATTTAAATTCATGATAAATATTTATTTGAAGACATATAATTAAGTTAATAAAAGAGATCAAAAGAATATGAGTTACCCCATCATCCAAAGCTACTAAGCTCCCTTATATTAATTGCACTTGAGAACACCTCCAAGAGAAACTCTTAATAAGAAAAACTATGCCTTTATTTTGATTTTGTTTTATTAAGTTTATCAAAGAGAACTTCTTATTTAAAATTATCATCTCAATATAACAATCCATACACTAAATGTTGATCCACAAGATAAAGGCTAAATCACTGCAATTAAACAAGATGGTGTCCTAATATATAGAAAGTCTACAATAATAATTACTAAATAACTAAAGACTTGATAAGGAGTATTATGGAAAATTTTATTTTAATATTAACATTTTAATTCAAAAGCGAAGTTCAAATTATTAAAATTAAGTAGTTTTAATTTAAATGATTTAGAAATAAATTTTGGATTAAAATTTCATTTAGATTTAAGTTGAATTTAATGTTTTAAAGGGTGTAAGTAGTAGTAAGCCCTACTTGGGATACGGATCACTTTTTCTTACCCTAGTCCTAAGAGAGTGAAAATTTCAGTAAAGGATTAAGAACCACTTTAAGACTTTAATCTACCAAAATTTTAATTAGTTTAATTAATTATATAATATTTTAATTAATAATTAAGTTGTGAGTTTTAATTTCAATTTTGGTATAAATGACTTCATAAATTTCATGGGATTTGTCCTGAAGTAAGAAAAAATACCAAAAAATGTTTCATAAAATTTTGATTAATCTTTCAATTATTAATAATTTAAAATTATTTATAAATTAATTAGAACAGAAAGTTCTAAACTAACACTAAAATACTTTAAAAATTATGATAATATTCTTCAGATTTGTGCAACTCTAAAGAAAAATATTTGAAATTATTTTGGATTAAATTAGATTTTTAATAATCATTATATTTTTTTATGTTCTAAAAATATTTAAATTATAATATATTTTGAAAAATCATGAAGCTTTGAAGGAGTGTTGGAAATAAGTTCCCAACACTCTCATAAAAGTTTTATGTCATTTGGATTTATTTTGATTCCCTATGATTTATTAATTTATTTTAGTATTTAAATTGTAAAAAATATTTAAATATTTAAAATAAGTAAATTTTATTTTTCCTAAATCTTTTCTATAAATATAAATTTATAAAAAAATTTGAATATTTTTTAAATTATTTTATGTATCATAAATTTTCTAAGTAAAATGAATTAATGTAAATTCTATATTAAAATAAATGGGTATTCATTTGAAATAAGCCTAATCAGTACCAAACTTCATAAAATTATTTTCTAAGGCCAAGACAGATCTCAAAAATATATCATATGAATTTGATAAAATTTTAAAAAAACATATTATTTAATTATTTAAAAATATAAATAATATTAAAATTATTTAATAAATACCTAAGAGGGAACCTTCGATGGCTTATAAGATTATTTTTATAATTTAAATGATTTTTATACATTTTAAATACAAAATAAATAATTATTTAAATTATAAATTTAAAGATATTAGATTAATTTAAAATTATAAAAATATATCTAAAAGTCCCTAGAAGTTTCTAGAACTATCCATGAAAATTTCAAGTAATTTAGATTTAATTTGAATTATTTGTGAAATTTTCAAGTGAGATATCAATTAATTAATTTGTTTAATTAGACCTACTTAAGGTGATTAATAAGTTAATATTGTTCATAGGTGTTTGATATCTTTCTTATGACTTTGTTTATTAATTAAGTGACTTAGATCATTTAAAGTGTAATTTCTATGATTTTTTGGGGTACTATGTAATTTTATGATTTTTTAATTAAGTTAGGGCTTTTGATTTCTTTTCTATAATTTGAGCACATACAGGATCTTTTGATTATTTGGGGTATTGTATGATTTTTTTATGAGTTTTCAAAGTTCTAGCTAATTCAATGGATTAATTAAGGTTTAACTAACCACAAATTGAGGATTTTATGATTTAACAAAAATCAAAGGGCATATTAATTTTTTTTATAAGTTTCTCTATGTTGATAATGTGTTTAGCATTTAAAAATAAATTTTTAGTACTTTTAGTAATTTATGAATTGATTTTTAGGTAATTTTAAGTTTTCACCCTCTAGATTATTAACTTAATATGCATTCATCCAAATGCTACGAGAATTTTATTGGTGGTAGGGAATAACAATGAGAACCATTTGAAAATTTCACACTATGTAGATTTTTATTTTAAGATTAATTTCAAAAATATGTTTTCAATTAAACCCTAAGTACTCTTAAAATACCTAATTAAAATTGAGCCATTTTAGCTATGTATTTTTCTTATGATTTTTTTAATTTTTTTTATTATTTTTAAATCATTCTAATATATATTTATCCATTTATCCACACGTGGGCTGATTCAACATGAGCTTTACATGTGATTCCATACCATTAGGTTGCATGAATCTCATATGTACAGGCTAATTCGCAAGCTTAATCTTGATTGTTTGATCAAAGATTGAATGACCATGATTAAACCTAGAGTTCCTAAGGGATAGTCAAACCAAATGCTATCTGGCTAAATCACGATCATCCATTCTTAACAAAAGAAATGAACGACCAGGATTTTGTCCCCCATCTCCACTTGAAACAAAGATTGTTCGCCTTAAAGCCATTAATCTAATCATTCTAAGCTCGAATCTTATCATATAATGCATTGAAATGGTCTTAAGAATAAATGCATGAGTTTTATTTGTACGGTTTAATCATAACATAATGTGAATCCACTTCATACACCATAAGAGTCCAACAAGTTTTCTAAGTGTTGAGAAATGTACAACACCTAAGCCATGTCAAGTGAATTTGATGATTCAAAATCTTCCATGAGTTAAGGTAAAGTTTTGGGTAAAGTTTCATCATGTCACTCCCTATGGATTGTTAGCACCACCAAAAGCCACTACCTCTCACAAGATTTCATCAATCTGAGCTTTCTGAGTTTAAAGTCAAAAAGAAATTATTCGGTGTGATGCTTAAAGTGTATGGAGTGTTGTGGGTGAGAGAATTTTTTTCTCTCAATGAGTGGGAGCCCATGTTCGAGAAAGAGGTGGATGGTTTTAATGGAGCTTAATGGTGTTCAGGCTGCAAACAAATTGGGGCTCTAGGAATACTTGGGAAAGGTGGCTTGGTTACTTATGAAGGTTTTGATTTGTTAAAGTCCACTTAATTTGAATTATTTAAGGCTCCCCATATGAACAAATATTTGAGCTTAGTTCAACCATGGGGAGGTGGTGGCTATGTGAGCTGGAACTTGGACTAAACAAACCATATGGAGTTCTTCTATTAGTTGGCCAAGTATAGAGGCAAGATATGAAGTGGGCACTTTATGATGAGTGAATTAAGGGTTGTACACTAGTGTATGCCCTATTTGCGTTAAAGGTTGGGGAAACTTTCTTTGGGTAGGGCTTAAGTAAGTTGACTAAGCTCAATTGATTTTTATGGAGCTGCTTAAGCCAAAAATAATGATTGTGTTTTGCTATTTAGGGTTTTTGGACATACTTGAACTATTAGTTCACCTTTACTTGGGCTGACCCTCAGGGACTACGATGTTTAATAATATGATGAGGGACACAACACAAATCTTAGGGACATTTATTAAAATGATAGAGTGTAACATCAAGGAATAATATACTACATCAAAATATAAAAATATCACCCTATAATAAGCTCAATTATCTAATAAGGTGTCCTAAGGATGATGGGTCTATGTATTCCATAGATCTTTCCCTTGCTTTACAAGGATGAATTAAGACATGTTAAATTTTAAGCCAGGTTCTTAAGTTTTCTATAAGAGTAAGCCCCATAATTAATTACATCTCAAGAGATGGGGTTTTTTTAAGAATGCTCTTGATAAAAGTAATCAATCATAGTCTCTATGGATTTCCAAGTTTAGGGCAAAGGATTGGTAACTTTTGGAAGCAAATGGAAAAAATTAATTAAGAAGTGTTCTTAATAGAGTCAAACGAACATAAGTAAGAAGTAATTGTGAAACTAGGAAGCCTAGGTAGTTTATCCTATGGTAAGATTTTATATTTTTGAAATAGAGAATTATTATTTTTAAATTAATATTTTAATAGAATGATAGGACTTACAGTCTCACAATACAAGATTGTGAAGATGCCTAAGAAGTGATGACTTACACCTATTATGGAAGAGAAACAAGTAGCCTCTGAACTTATTATTAATAGTGCTTTGACTTAGTCTAGAAGCTAGATTTAATTCTACTCAAAGAAATAGGAGATAATGGCACATCCTTACTCAATGATGTGAACCCATCTAGACCCTTTTTGACATACAACAAACCAGAGTGATTGATAGCTAACTTCTCCTATGCTTTAAATTCAAGTGAACAAGTCAAGTTAAATATTCAACATTATTATGCATATTATTGCCAGGTAATAAGTAAAGAAACAACAATACTATGCATATTATTTGATGTATATGAAATGCGACTATACAACTACTTGCTTTAATCTTATGATCATACTTCCTAAGTTAAATATTATATAACAATAATCTACATTCAACATTCATAGATAACAACCAACCAAGAATCATATAGAACTATTAGAAGAAGCCCATTCTAATAGGCTATTATGACAAACTCTCTTACCTCAATTAGGAAAACCAAAGTAAAGTGTCATGTGGGGATTAAGTGACTTTACAAGTGATATGAAGTCAGATTTTATATCACTTATTTTTTTAACTTTTAGGTCAAACAATATCCAAATTGAAATGTTAATCATTGAATCAAACAACTAGATAAGAATAATCTAATGAACCTAAGATCATGAAAATCTAAGGTTATCATGCCATTTATATGCTTAAAGAATGATCTATAATTAAAGAATTAACACATACTATTTGATGCATCATTTTAGAATTTTGCCTAAATCTATCAAAATATCACTCTTAAAGCTTTATGAATTAGACCATATTTTCAACATAAAGGGGCATAATAAACCTTAGAGCTAATTTTGAGAGTTTGAAGTCAATAATCACTAGTGATTGATGCCAACCACCACCAGAAGCAATTATAGCCCAACTAGTATGTTATGACTATTATAGCTCAATTATTATTTTCAAGTTTTTATTGCCTAATCATTATAACTCAATTAGCATTATCATTTAATAACCCCTATTTTTATAATAGAAGGACAAGCAAGTATTCATAAATTTATTACCTCCATGTTCTAAATGGGTCTAGCCATATGATTTTCTTTTTGAAATTTTCACATAAAAATGTTGTTGTCTCTTATTATCTTTATTTGTATGTACGTTATATATTCTTATTAATATAAGATGTAGTTTAACCCTAATTATTAATAAATTTCTACCATGTAATGAGCTAATTATTTTGTTAATAAAAGAATAAAAAATTAAAA
The DNA here is from genome assembly GCA_021442155.1 of Cymbidium sinense. Taxonomy (NCBI): domain Eukaryota; kingdom Viridiplantae; phylum Streptophyta; class Magnoliopsida; order Asparagales; family Orchidaceae; genus Cymbidium; species Cymbidium sinense. The sequence goes on from CM038225.1 coordinate 70,402,606, forward strand.
AAATTTAGCATTATACTAAAAAATTACTTTGCAATTGAATAATGATGAATTAATATGTTGAATTGATGTAAAGAGATTAAATATAATATGCACATTACTTTAGACATATATGCTGATTATTTTGTTAATAAAAAATAAAAAATATATAAATGTAAGATAATTTGATTTGGAAATTTTATTTTATAAATGTGTAATGCTAAATTATCATATTCAGAGCCCTAAGAAATTTAATTTGTTGGTAAGCTAGTAGATTAAAGGTATTGGGTGCAATATATAATCACATTAGATTATTATCTCTCTCTCTCTCTATCTCTCTCTCTCTCTCCTCTCCTTTCTTAATATTAGTTATATGACTTGTGTAGTTTACTTTAGTTGATAGTGATCTTAAAAAATATTTTCAAGATCGTAATATTGAATCATGATGATATCAAATTCATCTTTAGCAATCAACATTATAAGAAAATAATTAGAGTGGTTTGTAGTTTTTATCCTTCTCAATTTGGGCATGATAGCTTACACTAACATTATTTAGCATATTTCTAATTTTATCATTCTAATGAAACAAATTAAAAATAAACTAAATTAAAAAAAAAAAGATGCAAATTTTGAAGTCTTATGGGCTTGCCATTCTTCAAATCATTTGCATTTAATTTAGAGCAAGTCCCATCATTGCAATGATAGCCATAACCAAGAAAACAATGGCCATCACTTCAAATTTCATCACTTGAAATTTTCCACATAAAGAGAACTAAAATAGTGTACACAATGCACCTCAACATAGTTGATACTTGATTTTCATCTTAAAATTCAATGAAATTTCATTTTATTAGAAGTCTCTCTAAAAAAATAATTTCATTATAATTATAACTATATAAATTCATTTTGGTTAGTCATCATATTTGAAATTAATCAAATTTTATATAAGTACATAATCACAAATAATGATGTATCATGCTTGTACAAGAAGGCCATTTTGAATAACAAAATGCTTATAATGAAAGTCATATAACCTAATTATTTTCATTATAAAAGAATTAAAATAAGAATTTTGGAGCTTTATTTTAAAATAATACTTTATAAAATCATCATCATGAGTTTGTATAAAGATATTGCATGCAATATACATATGAGGTTAGACATATGAGTTGATTATTTTGTTAATAAAGGAATAAAAATATAACAATATACTAGAATTTAGTTAAAAATAAAATTTAATAAAAATGTAATTTCACATCATCATCATATTTATCGTCCTAAAGAAAAGTTAATATATGGATATGCTGGATGCAATATTCAGTCATATGAAACTATTAAATTCTCTCTTTTTTATCTTGAAAATACTGATAAGACTCCATGTATCACTCCGAAAAGAACATTTGTCAAGGGATGCACTTCACCATCTTTGGATGGTGATGGGGTTGGAGCATGTTCTTTCATGAGTAGATATATATACATATTCAACTGCATTTCTCCTAACATTATGTTAGGATTTATTTAGATATAGGTTGTACTTCCTATGGACACAAGCCTCCATAGTTAATTACCCCTCTGACCACAGTAAGAGTGCACTCTCGATTAAGATTGAAAGTAAACATATCTATCTGATATGCATTGGTGTCTTTAGGTGTGTGTGTGGCATAAATGACTTATATGGAATTCACATAGTAAAAGAGATTGAACTTACATCTCTTTAGAATGCCAACATATAATTTAAATATTTGCACTATGAGAAGTATAAGCATATAATGCATATCATATGGAAAATAATGAATGAAGACATTATGTACCTTAAAGCATATGTGTGGGGAGGGGGGCGATGACGATACGCCCGATCAAGATCACATGGTTCCGTCATCCTAGGCTATCATGGTTCTTAGTCTACTTAGTCAAAGAAATTATTCCTAACTGAAGAATTGTTGTCGAGCCTATAGGTTGCCAAAGATAGTTCTTGTAGACCTGGGGTGAAATTTATCTAAGGAGACAAATTGAAGTCAGACTTAGCTAACATAAGCCTTTTGCTTATTAAATATATTTGTGATTCAAAGCTCAAGGTGCAAAGCCATTAGGGAACATATGAGCTATTGCCATGACTGAAATATAGTGAAGCTATATAAATGTCCACCACCGTAAGGTTCTCATATATACACATTTCGGTGCCTTTTGACGCATAACCACGATAGATGACATATATCATGTCCTCGACATGAGATTATTTAAGTATGAGCATAAATATATTTATTTGGCATAGGCTCTTTTGATAGCAAAGGTTTTCTTAGCTTATCATCTCTGATAAATAATGATGGATGGATAGATGATTGGTTGCTTTAAGTTATATTGCATGATGAACTACATTGAACTAAAATATATATATATCCCCTCTATAAATTTTGTAATCGGCACAACCATCATCGGGAAAGATTAGGTTTTGGTACAATAAGTTATAAGACCCAACCGAGGAAATATCTTACACAACATCTTGCGAGTTAGATTTTTATGCATATGTTGATCACAAGTGGGTAATTCAAGCTTATTTTTAATGTGTGAAGCATCCTCAATCAAAAGATTTAGATGATTATTATTATGTTGGGCCCATGTGGAAAATTCAAGCTTATATTAAGAATAGTGCCTGTCGTAAACATGACCTCGACCGCATGGTCAATGCCATGGTGCTGATGTCATTTATCTTGTTGATCACCTTACTGGCACCTCGGCCTTGATATTATAGGGTCAATCAAAAGTCTGTTCAAGATAACTAACAAACGTTCTGGCTATTTAATGATATGGAATGAACTTTTTTACTAGTGTCGCGTCTGGTATCAGTGGTGCTACATCAATGTGACACATCATTTTTGTTCAAAAATTTATGGTAATTAATGTCCCTTTTGACTAGCGTAGTAACCTCCTTGACCATCCGACTAGTGTTGCGCGTGCATGTGAGTGCCACACAGCCGCTATCTTAGAAAATGAGAGGATAACACATTGGCGCTGCCTTTGCAGCACCACGACACTAGGTTCAGCTTATAAATATATCCCTTGGGCAGCCAAAATTTTTATTCTACATTCCCTCGAGAACCTTTCCTTAGAATTCTCTCTCTCTCTCTCTCTCTCTCTCTCTCTCTCTCTCTCTCTTCTAACTTATATTTTCTCATACACCATGCTGATAAAATATGTTGGTAAGGGCAATAAGAGGGCGGCTATTAGTGATACTAACAGGTTTGTTAGTTTAAAGGCCGAGGAGAGCTACCACCACACCCTCATACACAAGCATCTAATCTCGGAGAGGAGCTTTTATAATCTGGGTGGGCATGTGGAGAGAATCATCTTGGAGCGAGGCTGGGCAAAGTTGGCCTACGACAATAAATCGGTGTCATCCCCATGGTGCAAGAGTTCTTTGAAGGAGCACCGAATAATCAAGTCTTCATTTGGGAAAACTAGTAATATTTGCTACTATCATTAATGCATATTACGGTCACCAATGTAGATTATGATGATCTTTTTTATTTTAATGATCATTCGACTTGATGAAATCCTTAGTTTCTTCATTGTTAGGAATTCTAATACGTAGTGGAAAAGACAAGAGGAGAAAATCATCAATTTTTCATCCTCCTACCTCTGAGGCTAAAGTTTGGCATTACTTTTTTTGTTGTCGATACCCACTAGGAATATGAATGAGGTATCTAGGGATATGGCCGATTTGAATTTCACAATTCAAAAGGGTTTTACTATGGATGTAGGAAAGATTATTTATAATTCTATATATAATATGCTTGAGGGTAGTACTATAATAGGTTTAGGTCATCTTTCTCTTATTTATTATTTGTTTGTTGACGTGAGTGCAGCAGGGGTTCCTGATGAGGAAGTCTTTATACAAAAGGCTCCCATGACCAAAAATGTTATTGATGGATTTAGTTCTAAGACCGAGGTAGAGGAAAGCTCATGTTCCCCTTTGTCTCAAGCCAAATCCTCCAAAACTCTAAATGAGCAACTCCAAGAAATTAGAGGATAAGTCTCAAATCTAAGAAAAATGATTAATGAGACTAGTTGGTGCCAACAGGAACTAGAGAAGAAATTCGACCATCACATGGATCAACAATAGCTTTTCATACATGACCGAGTTTAACACCTTATTTGTACACATATTTAAAATTATGATTTTATGCAGTCCCGTGAGGCTTCTTTTCATGGAATCTCACTAGCATCCTTATGTAAGTGCCTCACTGGAGTGGAGGAGGAGGATGATGACTATGACTACTAGTTTTCCCCTATTTTTTTTTTATTTTATACAATTTATGTAACTTCCCCTTTCTTTTTTATATTAATAAATTCATCAATTTTCTTTTATGTATTTATTTTTCTACTATGTAAATTTGTGATTTCTTGTCATCTCCAAGATTAAAATAATAAATTTTTTTACTTAAAAATTGACATGAGAGAGAGAGAGAAAGAGAGGAAGGGAGAGCGAGTGTTGCTTGATGCACCTAGTGCTCTCATGCAATAGAGATTAGTTTTATAACTGGAGAGTGTGGTGTCTCAGCCCGATATTCAGCACCACGGTGCCCACAATGGGTTCATTTCTGCTTATTTACTTGAGAGGATGGTGCCTCGGCTCGATGTTCAACGTCGAGGTGCCGTTAGAGAGTTTATTTTTAAATTTTACATAATGGGCAATGCCTCGACACTATAGTTCCAGCACTCGATGTTGTTGTCCTATAGGACTTAAGCTTATAACCTGAGAGAATGACGTCTTGGAGGCTAATATTCAGTGTCGTAATGCCCTTTATGGGTTGATTTCATTTACCCGAGAGGATGGCACCTTGACATTATAGTTTCAGCACCTTGGCTATTGTCCTGCAAGTCTTAGGCTCATAACTTCGAGAGGGTGTGCCATGGTGCCCCTATGGATTAATTTCGCTTATTTACCTGAGAGGATGGCACCTTGACACTATTGTTTTATAGGATTTAGGCTTATAATCCGAGAGGGTGGTGCCTGATATTCAGCATTGAAAATTAATGATATTCTCTATAAGGACTGAACTTGAGAGGATAGCGGTGCTCTGGGTATAGTGTTGAGTTGACGCTTTAATGATAAAATTAAAAATTTGGTAGCGTAACATCCTAGCAATGCTATTTTTTTGTTACAGTGCAAGACACTCTTCTCCCTTAGTTTGAATCAAGATCAATGGGGTGAGGGTTTTGCTTCATGCCGGAACTAAGCTCGGTAGTGGAATATGTTGCAAGGGGTAAAGAAATGGTGTTGTGGCTCTAATGCAATGAACGAGGAGTGGTACCTTGGCCCTTATAGTCAGACCATGAACTAGGGAAGAGACATACAACTATATTTCCTGAGAGCATGACACCTCGACATTGGGATTGTGGCATTATGAGTCGGGAATGTATAGTTTATCGAGAAATTCTTGTGGAATCCAGTAATTTTTTATAAAAATTTGGGCAAAGAATAATTTTAGCATTGCTAAGTTCTCGCATTTTGGTGTCATCTCGCTTATTCTGGATTTAATATCAATGAGGGATGTTTCTTTTCTTCTCACGTCAGAACTAAGTTCAACCATTTCTTTTATCAAAACTCATGTAAAGGAGAAAAGCTAGGTAAAAGAATACAAGAAAACATAGTTCCAGTGAATCTTTTACCTTTAATAGGCAAGAGATGATTTTCATAAGAGAGATAGTCGATCTTGCAACTAATCTGGTTCTCGAAAGCAAGAACTGCTAGAAAATTCAGAGAGCATTTGTCAAAGTGGAGAGAGAAAGTGGAAGAAGAAGGGAGGAAAGCAATTTTTCCCCTTTTCATAGAGTTCTTTCCACTAATGGGGTGACTTTCCACCCCATAACTATTTCACCATGCTCTAGGATGTTAGAAGTCATAAGGAGGGAACGCGCTTCTTTCTTGCTTATTTAAATTGCATCATGGTCGTAGCTCCTCGATGTCTGTCATGGTAGCACCATGACGCACCATGGCACCACAACGCCAAGCCATCTACCATCTACCAACTGAACTAAGATATATTCTTTTGGAAGGATTATTTTAGCGTCGTGGTGATGTCCAAATAATTTATTATTTGTATTTTTTCGACGCCAACACTCCATTAAAGCTATTGGTAGATACATTTTTTATGCTAATAAATTGAGTAATAAAGACCTTAGAAATTATATTGAAAGTTTTGAGATAGAATATATTATGGCTACATCAAACTTGTCACGAGTATTATTTAACATTTATGCTTTATATGCTCACTATTTAAAAGTAATTTTAAATACAAAGAATTTTTTATAAAAATGATATAATGCTAGAAATATGAAGGCCATGTTATTCTTAAATTAGCTACAACAAAGCTCAAGTAGAGCCTTCCCCTATGATAATAACTGAGGAATTTACAATGATCACTCAAAACACTGACACATGACCTTAATTATCTACACATACAAGTGAAATGAAATCACACCTAGGTTAAATCCAACTATTCTACAAGGAAACTTGCTAGATTTATTAATAAATTTATTGTCGCAAGAAACTTGAAAAATCTTTAAAAGAAACATATCAATACATTTATTAATAATAATAAATTTATTTATTTTAATAAATGTTAGATCTTATTTAAATATATGAGATTATATTTTTCTAAATTTTTTCCTAATATTTATTGAGATTTATTGGTAGGTTCTTTGGTTTCAAAGATTCAATGAGAATATTTTTTTATGAGATTAAATGGGTGTGTGGGTTGATGTTTTGTTCTATATTGAAATATTTTTTTCCATCTATGTTTTATAAAACCAATTTGCTTTCCATTCATAGTTTCGTAACACTTATAATTTTTTTTATTTCATCAATTTCTTCTTAAGGCTATAACATTGCATTTTCTATTCAGAGGAATGGAGACTAGATTCAAAACATTAAATACCTTGGATCTTCTACCACTGGTTCTTTATTCAATGTATACTAAAATTTAGTCCCTACTTATATTAAAATAAAAAATTTATTTTTAAGAATTCTATCTCTCTATAAATTGTGATATAAATCTATTATATTATACACAAAAAGAATTAAACAAATAAATTTAACTCTCTTTGAACAACAATGAAGAAAATCTTTGCATGTTGTGGCCGCAAATCTGAGCCCAAAGTGGAGTTGGCGCGCCTTCCGTTACGACGCCCGAAAAAACTTTGGAGCGATCTTCAGAACAGGCATCAGAGCAGAGTAAGCAATTTTGTGGGCAGAGGTTCTCAAATTGTTACTTCGTCTCAGGTGTTGTCTTCTTACCTGATGACTTTCATAAGATTATGATAAGCTTTGAAGGAGAGGAAGAATCACAAATGAAATTTATAATAGACGATGAGATGATTTATGAGGTGGATACTAAGCAACAACATGCAGGAGAGTTTGAGCTTCATACGAGTTATGGAGTAGTGGTTGACTGTTTCTGGGATCTTTCTGAGATCCCAAAAGTCTTTAAATTCCATACAAGGAAGTATTATTCATCCCATACAAGAATTGTTGGTAGCAGCAGTCATGGTGAAGGCGATGATGATAATCCTGACTATTATCATATTCATTCCCTTGAGATCAGGGGGGACTAATGAAATATGAAATATATAATAAGATTCTTAAGTATCTTATTTTTAAAGTGTAAGATAAATGATTATATTTGAAGGGTATGTAAACATAAATATACACTAATCAAATTTTATCTTAAAACAAAATGGGTACCGTTTATCAAATATCCTTCTATGCCAATCACTTATCTTCTATTAGATTAAGTGAAAACTTATGGTGCTTTATTTTTTTATTGTATTGAGTGCTTCTTCAATAATAATGATTGTAATAATATCTTTCAATAATATAAAAAAAAGAATCAAGTAATTTGTGGATCTAATAATTTTTTAGCTCTATGTGATTTAAAATATTCTTATGTATGTGAACTATATTGTTATGATTTAATTTCAATTATGCTAATTTTTTTAAAGTTATTCGAATGCCAATTAATGTCATTGTTGGTCTCACTTTTGGAGTGAGGATTGATCTTTCCCATCTTAGATCTAGGAACCTTCTAGGCACTTGAATTTCCTTAGTGATAGGACACTTCTAGTGATTAAGAAAACACTAAACTCAAGCCTAAAGACTTAGAGTGCATAACCCTGTGCCTAGAGTTTACCTTATGACAAATAGGTTTCACCCCTCCTAAGGTCTGAACCAAAACTCATACATATTCACTCATCCAAACTTAAGCTCATATAGATGAAGCTAAACCAACCCCAAGCTTATTCAATTGATCTTGCTTGAATTTGGTTTTCTAATCCAAGCTCCAAGCCAAATTACTTAGACCTTAACCCAAGTTAATACACCATAATCCTATGACTCAATTAAGTTGGAACTTAACCCAAGTTAATACACCTTAACCCAACTTAAGTTTCTCAACCATTCTAATTATCCAATAAATCATTTCAAACCACTCCAACACTAGCAATCAAGCCAATTGAAATAAAGGAAGGTGACCAACTCAAGTTAGCCCATTTGACCTAAAGAGTTTAAATGAGCCAAAACCTAATTAAGATCAAATCAATTGCACTCAAAATCACCAATCAACCTCAAATCTATCATTAAATTCATCCTAACCATTCATAACAACAATTGGTCCATGTTGCTTGACCAAGTCATTTACCCAAAGTTACCCAAGAGAGGTAATTTAGCCAAACTATAATCAAACTCCCATTAAATCAAATCAAGTCATCTAATACCTTCATTGATTATTGTAGGTTATTATTGAACACTACACTACAATCAATTGAACATAATCAAGCCAATTGGATCCTTTGACCCAAGTTGACCTAATTTGGCCTAAAGGGTCAAATTGAACCAAACCAAATCTTAGACCAAATTGATTGAAACCAATGCTTCCAATCAATCACTAACTCAATATTAGACATGATCCAATCTTCAATTGAACTCAATTTGGTCAACAACCCACTAGCCCATTTAGCCAAATTTTACCTGGTCAAATTGAACCACCACTCCATGATCCAAATCAATTAGGTCAACTTCTCCAATCAATCACGAATGATCAATTGAACATAGACCTAACCCATGCTCAAGAAAATTTGACCAGTTTGATCAAATTGGTCAACATGACCCATTTGACCCAAATTAAATCATATGATACAAATTCAAATATAATCCAAATTGAATCAAACCAATTGCACCCATTCACTCCAAAAGACCAACTGAACTCACCCAAGTCACCACTTTGACCCAATTTAGCCACAATGGATAACTTAGTCCAACTCGACCCATTTGACCCATATGGGTCAAATTGAGCCAAACCCAACCAAACTAAGTCTAAACCCAACTAAACTTGGCATGACTCATCCTTGGGTCACCATGGGCCTGCCCAAGTGGGCACAACACATGATGAACCTACTTTGGGTCAAACCCATTGAACCAAACCACCCAAATGGGATAAAATCTCCATTTTGGTGGGTTCTCCACCTCCTTACCTCATGGCAGCCACTTTGTCTCTTTTGGATAGAGGATCACGACCAACCTAACCCAAAACTGTTGGGCTCAGCCTTTGGCCAAGAGAGGGTGAGTTCACCCATGGGCATCCATTAGTCCACCTAAGGGAAAGTATACACCTCATGCTAGCCCACTACACTCTCTTAGCCTCTCATCCTCAAGCACCTCAGCAGTCCCCTGCCATCTCCAGCCACCTACACCAGTCGGATGGCTGCCAAAGGTGGAACAAATCCCAGCCTTTAGTTCAGCTGGGGAGAAGAGTATACTCCTCCCCATCCATTCAAACTGAATAAAGAGCTTCCCTAGAGAATTCGCAGCCTCATATACCTTCTCAAGCTCCTCGTACACTCCCCAGAGAGGGCCGATCGGATTTGAGGGCTCGTCAAATTTCTCAAAACTCCACCAAACTCAAATTAACTCTCACCTTCACCTCACCGAGCCAAAATGAATTGTTTCCCAGATTCATCGCTTGGAAGATGTCCCAAGACCAACTGGTGAGCTTTGATGATGTTTAGTCCACACGATAGGAGCTCGTGATATTTTAGCAAGGTTTCATCTCTTTAAGATGAACCTTTTTCCTCACCGGTCTTTAGCTGGTGATAAAATCCAACAACCATAGTGTTAGTTCTAGGTGTTGGTCTTTTTTTAAAATGAATCATGTTTTCATGCATTTCCATAGGATCTTAGATTCATTCTCGATCATTTTGGAGTCAATTTTGCTATGAAGGAGTTCTGGAGCTAAATCGGAAAGGGATTTTGTCTTCCAACGCTCGTGGGATGACGAATCACCAGCCGTTTGTTCTGCATAATTAGAATGTATGGCTGTGATTAGTCATGTTAGAAATTTTGATTTAATCCCATTAAAATCACAAAATTAATCTTCCCAACCGAGAGATCGAGATCAAAATCACTGCTGCCACTAAGTCAATTGAGTTAAATAGCCAACAGCACCACATGGAAAGCACTATCATCAACATCGTAGTACCAGATGATTCAAATGGTTAATTAGTCTTTTAAAATGTGATTAAATGACCAAACTTTAAAAAATCATAACTAATAGAAAAATTTATAAAATGCAAATAACCTCATTTTGAAAAGGTTAGATGAGGAGAATTTTAAAAAATCCTTAATTAATAATAATTAAAGTTTGAAGCATAATTTCCTTAATTAAGGCTAAATTACTTAGCTAATTAATTCGAAATTTAGGAGGATGATTCTATGGGATGTCCTCTACCTCCCATAATTTTCTTAGAATTATTTGTGATGTAATTTAAAGAATTTGTAATTTCAATCCTAATTATCCTTTTTAAGCCATTAAATAATTATTTAAATTTGTGAACATTAAAAACTAAATAATTAATGATAATTAATCAAGGTGGATAGTGGAAATAATGAGAAGAAATAATTAGGACCCCTTTGTTAATTATTTTTCAAATGTATTTCCTTAAGAGGATTAATTAACATGTTTAATAATTAGAAAATAATTAGAAAAATTAATAATAAAGTAAAAGACAAAATTAATAATTAGTTCAGGTAAGTCAAGTATGATCCATTAATTTTCTTTTATGTGTTCAATAACATAAAGTTATTAAAGAAATTATAATTATCCTATTAGTGTGAGAAAATCATAAGAGTATTTAACTTAGATTCTTTCTTTGTTTAATCTAATTAACTCTTAAGCATGAGTCTAATTGCATTAGACTTTTGGTACATTGCTAATTTTACTTTTATAAAGGCATATCATTGAAGGCTCATGATCAAGTATTTAATTGAATTAAAAGCTTATGGAAGATAATTAAATTGATGTGTTTAATGGCTTGAACCTAATCAACTCATAAAATTTATTTTCTTTTTAAATATGTCAAATCACCAATATATGGTGGAGTAAATACTAAACATCATTTCTCCTCCTTAGGTTTTAACAACTTAAACATTAAAATCAAATCTTATAAGAACTTTGATTTAGTCTTAAGGAATATTTATTTGGCTTAATTATCCTAGGATTTAATCTAATTGAGTATATTATGTAGCAATATTTAATTACTTCTCTTCAATCATTATAAATATGCATGCCATTTTCTTAACATGTTCATGCTTTTAAAAAGAAAAGAGAATTGAAAGAATATGATTGCATTTAAGTTGTATATGTTGGACAAATATTATTATATGGTGTGGCTATTATCACTAAAAAATCTCAAATTATTTTTTAAAAAAAATTGTAAGTTAATAATGAGTAAGAATGTAAAATTTAGGTTAATGTTGGCTCTAAATGCTTAATTAAATTTTCCATTTAATTATAATTTCAAAATAGTAAATGATTGTTTTATTTTTATGTTTCATGGATATGTTTACATATGTTTGAAGAATTATATTCGGACATCCTGAAACATGAGATTTTAAGTAGCCCCAAGAAGGTCTTAGATAATCTCACTTCCCTAGTTTAACAACGGCACATACTTTCTTAATTTCATCCATGTGTATGCATGAACTAGAATTTGGGATAAAACTTTACTTTTCATGTCACTAAACCTTACATGAATAAAAGATTTGCTTTTATATAACCATTGCATGATTTCCATTTCTATGCTTGTGTATATGTTTACATGTATTTAAGTTGGCAAGTATAGTCTAAACATCTCAAAAAACACGAGGCTTTAAGTAGCCCCAAGGAGGTCTTAGATAATCTCACTTCCTTGGTTTAATAATGACATGTATTTGCTTAAAACTCTAATACATGTTTGCATATACTATGAAATAAAATTTTTCTTTTTTCTACCAAATTCATGCATTAATGATCATTAAGCATTCAAAATATGGATATGTATTGCATGTACAAATACATATATTAAATCAAATATTTAAGAAGAAAAGAAGAAGATAAAAGGAAGAAATGAAAGAGAGTGTATGCTATTAATATTGAAAAGAAGTAGTGGAGTGTTACTCATGTGATGGTGATTTAATTTCATTAATCTTAAGATGTCTTTCATGCTTGAATAAGATTTCTTAAAATTAATCCAAACTTAGGCTTAATAAAATGTTCATAAATTGTTCATTAAAGAAACCAAAGTCATAATTATATACCTTTAGAAAATAACCTAGGGTAGAGATGAAGGGGATCAAACCTCTTTCTTCTCTTCATAATAATTAGACGTTAAGTAAACATCAAATGGAACAAGAAAATGGAAATCAAAATTAATCAATTCATTAAAAAAAAATTGAAGTGAAACTACCCTCAATGTTTAACTTAAACAATTCTAAACTTAAGACAATCATACTCTTAAAGCTTAATCCAGACACACTACACTAAATCATTAGAAGGCTAAGCCACCAATTATAGTGTTAAATTAGGTTGATGTATGTTATGGTGTTATGTTTTATTTTATGATGTAATATTTTAGACTAGATATTAAGATTATTTATAATGTAGACTAGATGTTAGGTAATTAGTAGCTTAATGATATTTTATGTTGGGATTATCCTAAACACTCAATCGTAATAAGTAAATATAAATATTCTTTTCAGTTTGCTTATGCCCCTAAGCATAATCCAATTAGAACACATGAGCTTGGCTCCACAAGTGTAGGGTGCTAAGCTCAAATGTGTGAAATATAATTACTTGGCTTGTATGTTTATGTAGCTAACGACTATTTTGTAGGTTCAGTTAGACTTTCTTTTTCATAAATATGTAATTTTTGTAATAAGATTAGGATTAATGCTTTAGGGTTTAAGATGAGCAGTGGCTAGATGACAAAGACCTAGGAGGCCCTATGAAGCTTAGAATAAACTAATCCAAAGAAAATAAAGAAGAGCACCGAATTGAGGACCCCATTAACATTTATTTTAATTGTAACATTCAATTATAATCCGGGTTGTATAAGGGTAGAGCTCGAACCCAACTTTTTTTATTTTTAAGATGTACAACGGTACCTGGCCGCATCGACCTCTTATTCTTTTACAAAATTCATATGTTTGATCATTGTGTTTATTTTGTGCAATAGAAATGACATGTTTTTCATAGGTTTCTTAATGCATGATGATTTGATATGTGGCATGGATGCGGTAGGCTCTTTAAGATAAAATTAAATTCTCTATCCTCACTAAAAATTCATAACTAAATTTTTATATAACCCATAACCTCATTTTAAAGCCTAGGTTTATAATTAAGACAAATAAAAGATTTAGAAACCCCTTAGCTGAATGTTGTATGCTATCACACCATGCATTCCATATTGTGTCACTCTTGAATATGTAGGGTCTCCACTCTTGCACGATAAGGAATATGCTTGACCTTTGAAGGCGATCCCTTGTAGTGGAGAACACATCATCTAATTGATTTATCCCATGACTTAATTTTATCATGCATATATGTATAATTATCCCAAGCCCTTGTCCAAAATGAATGTTAGCTGGTGACCACTCCAGAAAGTTGTAAGTCTAGAAGAGTCGGGATGTGTCTATTCTCTCTTATTGAGGTAAATTATTATATCCCATTTTTTTTAATTAGACTTAGGTTGTGCTTCTAGCTTGTGCTAAAGAATTTTTTATTTAGGTTTCGAGACTGCTTAGTTCTCTTGGACTATAAGTATAAGTCCTCACCTCTTAGGCATTTTCACAATCTTGTCTTGTTGGATTATAAGCCGTAGCATTCTAATGAAAGCCTCATTATAGGGTAGATTAAAGCACTTACTAGGTTTCTTAGTATCATGTGTTTTTTTTACTTATTATCTTTTGGAATCCATAAATAAGTCTTTCTAGTTGACTTTCCCACTTATTTTTTGAAAAATACATAATCCTTTGATAGCCTAACTTTGAAATCATTGGAGATACTTATTAACTACTTTAATCGAGAGTGTTCTTAGATAATTCTAATTTCCTAAGATGTAATTAACTATGGAAGCTTGCTTCCATAGGGAACTACAGAACCTAGCATAAAATTAACCCTGATTTACTTCTCATTATAAAGTGAGGGAAAGATCTCTAGTACATATGTAGACCCATCTGCATTAGGTGTTCTTATTAGGTGTTTAGGTCTATTGTAGGATGATATTTTTATCTTATGAAAAAGTAACTCATATCTTAAAGTCACACACATTCACTTCAATAAGTATCCCCTAAGATCTGTGTGGTATCCCTACGACTCCAAATTTAAACACCATAGTTACTAAATCTAAAAAGTTAATTTTAAAAAGTATATGATACATAGATGTTGATCTCACTTTAGGGAGGTTGACATATCTCCCTCTTTAGTCAATAATATCTCATCTTTACATATAACCTCTTCACCTAGATCCAGGTTGCTAATACAAAACCAAATCAAACTAAATAAAACCAAAGCTATTAAGCCATATTGGGCAAGTGAGGCTGACACTAATCCAAAAGTCAATTTTAAAAAGTATATGATACATAGATGTTGATCTCACTTTATGGAGGTTGACATATCTCCCTCTTTAATCAATAATATCTTGTCTTAACATATAACCTCTTCACCTAGATCCTCAGCCCACTTGGCCAATAATAACCCAAGTCAATTAAGTTAACCTAAGCATCATCTTTCAAAACCAAACTAACATAATAACCCTTAGGATCAATCTCAACCAAGGTGAAATAAGGTCAAACCCAATTAGGGTTCACTTTGATCAATTAAGCCACTTAACTTAATTTCACCCAATTGAACCTTTTTGAGTCAAATTCGAATTAAATTCAAATTAATCAAAATTGAACACTCCTTAATATCTCAAATTAATAGTTAAAAAAAATTGAAGCCTTTCAAGGACTCAATTTGATATATTATCCCACTTAACCAAAGTTAACCTAATTTAATCCCATTAAATACAAATAAAATTAAAACTAATTTAAATCAAAGTGAACCTTTCAAAACTTTATAATCATTTAATCAATCTAATTAAACACAGCTCATGCTTAATTATAGTCCAATTTAACCATTTGAGTTAAGTGACCCAATTGAACCATATTAAGTCAAAAATTAAATTAAGCCCAAATTAAACCAAACCAATAATGTTAAATCATTTTAAAATAAAATATTCACTTAATCCAACACCCATTTGATCCCAATTTGGCCAAGGGTTCAAATTGACCTAAATAAGTCTTCAAGGCCAAAACCCTAACCAAACTAAGCTCAAACCTAATGAGACTTGGATGGACTGTTCCTTGGGTCCCCATAGGTCTGCCAAAGTTAGCTTTAACCTATTGTAAACCCATTTCAACCTGAACTAAGGTGAACCAAGCCTTTGAATGAAACTAAAATCTTAAAATAGTAAAGTCCAACCTAAACATCATTTGAGCTTAATCAAGCTATTTAAACTTGACTAAAGTTGGTTGAGCTAGCCTTTCGATCCAAATGAGATAAAACCACAAATCTAAAAATCTTGGTTTAATCACCATGGTTTGTCACTTTTACTTCTTTGCTCAAGACTTGACAGGCTAATAGGAGTTGGCTTAGAGATTAGTCCTAGTTATTTTGAGACCAAGGGACTAAGCCACAACATCCCCATGCTTGAACCAAGCCAAAAAATTTGGTTATATGTGGAGGGAAATCCACTTTAAATGAGACCACAAGCACCAAAAATACTCATTTTTCCCTTAGAAACAATATTCTTAGAGCCTCACTCCCCTTAGAACCCAAGCCACCATTGGTGAACCTCTCGACCAAGCACCATCACCAACCATTTACATACCTAGTCCCCAAATGATAAATTTTCTTCACCCAAAATGTTCACCATGCACCTAAGAGAATAATCGAACCATCCCCCACCCTTTGTAAACATGGGATGTATGAAATTGACCAAGATCTAGCGAACAATGGTAGTTTTGTGGTCTTTAGAACAATTGACAAAGAGACAAGTGGTGAAACTCCTGCTAGAGGCTAGTCTTGACTCAAGCAAGCTTCCTAATGTGTTAATTCCATTGGACAATGGCTCCAATGAGGTAATTTTGACAAACATGATAAATAGTATATCTCCATAATTTGTTAAACATGCATGCATGATTTAAGATCCAAAAGCTTAAAACCCCATGTTTACCTCATTTTTAGTGAGGTTGATGCCTATCACTTCTTAGACCTAAGATTTGATCTAGGTACTAAAGTCTCCCTTAACTTAGACACTAAGGCACATCTAGTGGTGAAGTAGAAGCCTAAACAAACCCAAAGACTCAAAGGGTCAACCTTAGAGCCAATCCCATTGAACTAGTGGACCCCATTTGGCCCAATTAATTTAATCCCTCATATGCTACACTCAATTGGTCTTGAGTTAATTTTAACACCAATCACAATCACCTAAGCACAAAATGAAATATAGTTGTCCCAAAATATGTCATTTGACTCGATCCAAGTTATCCCACATAAAACTTATAGGGCCAATCTTGATCAAGCTTGAGTCATGCCAAGTTTGTCTGACCTGCCATCTCAAAATTATCACAAACACATGACCAAACATATCCCATGCTAATTTGTAACCCAATTTGGTCAATTGGTTAATCTTGCCCATGTTAACTTAATTGAACCTTTTAGGGTCAAAACTTAATTCCAATTCTTTGACCAAAATTGAACCAACCCAATTGTTTCAAATTAAACTTAATTTGGTTAATAGACCCAAATTGATCAAATCGCCTATTTAACCCTACATGATCCAATTAAGCCAACACTAAGCCTAAGTCAAATTTAACCAAACTAATACCTATAATCAATCCTAAGCTGATTAATAAATGCAATTCAATGATTAGTTGAACCCAATTTGGTCAACCCGACCAAATTAATCCCATTTAGCCTAATTTGACCTAAAAGGTCAAATTGAATCAAAATTCAACTTAATCCAAAATTAATCAAACTGATACTGAGAACCCTTGGTTTTCTTTACTTATTAATGGTGAAGTTTATGGTTTTTCTTCTTCTCATAAGGGGATCCTCTTTCTTCTACTCTTTTCATTATAGCTGTGAAATATCTCTTTAGAAGTATTGAGCAGATGTTTTGCAAAATGCCTAACATGTACGACAAAACAAGGGGTGGCTTTCCCATTTCCCACCTCAGCTTCGCTAATGATTTCATTATATTTTGCAATGGTTCTACTCTTTACATTAAAAGTTATGTAAGTTCCTTACTTTGTTTGGGAGAGAAAGTGGTTTGAAGATTAATCCTGAAAAAAGTTATTTTATTTCTAGCTTGTCTATTTCCTTATATAGGATTAATGCTATTAAGAATATTACGGGATTTGTTCATCAAACCCTGCCTATCAAGTATTTGGGTACTCCTTTATATTGAGGAATGAAAAGATCTTCTTATTTGATGAAGTTATTTAGAAAATAAATAAGAAAATTTCCTCTTGGGAGTTCCACTTATTTTCCTTTGGTGCTAGACTTATCCTGATCAAAAGTACCCTTTGCTCTTTGCCGTTGTATCTTTTGTCTACTATTGTGCCTACCTGCTCTATTATTAAAAAGATAAATAGACTTACTACCTCTTCTTCCAGGAAAGTTCATTAGGCTAGTTGGCATAAATGTTGTGGGCCTTTTAATGAAGGTGGTTTGGTTGCAAAACTTTAGAAGACTCCTATATTTATCATACGAAATGTGGTAGAATTTTAGAAACAATCATAGTTACTAGTCTCAATTTATGCTTGCTAAATCAGGGGAAACACCCCCTCACTTATACTTTCAAACTTGGGGGCTCGCCGGTGTGGAGAAGACTTTGTAACATCAAGTGGAATGTTGAGAACCTTATCTCTTGGGGTGTGAATTCGGGCTCCTCCTTCTTTTAGCAAGACAATTGGTTAGGACAAAGTTCTATTGATTCTTTGCTTAATACTCATTCCACTGTGAGGAATAAGGTTAATCAGTTCATTACTCAAAATAATTGGGATGTGGCTCAATTAATTTCCATCGTCCCTAATGTGAAAGTTGATAAAATCCTTATAATTTGTCCATTCCTAATAAATTTGACCAAATCCTCTTCAAAAAATTCCTCATATGGAGAATTTATTTTTAAGAATGTTTGGCATTCTTTCAGACTTAAAACTCAAGAGTCTTTTGATTTCACTAAAATCTGGAATATTTTTGTCCCGATCTCCTTTTCGGTTTTAACTTGGCGCATTTTAAAGCACTACATTCCTGTTGATGCTACCCTTTAAAAAAAAGCTCCACCTCCCCTCTAAATGCCAATGTTGCTTTCACATTGAAATTGTGGATCATGTGTTCGTGAATGACCCTATTGTTGTTAAGATTTGGAGCTGGTATGATAGTATGTTTAATACTTTTCATTTTGATGGATCATTTTCTATTATGCAACTTCTTGAAAATTTGTTCTCCTGTACTCCTAAAGGTCATGTGAAAGTTGTTTTAGCCACTACTCTTCTGTGGTATATTTGGTTGGAAAGAAATGATGCTAAGCATCGTGATATACCTATGAACTATCATCATATTATTGCTAGAGAAAAATATAAAATTATGTCTCTTTATAAAGATGATCTTCTTACTTCCTTTAGTTTTAAAGGGTACAAATATATGGCCTTGAACTTTGGGATTAATCTTCCTTCTTGTGGAATTGCTCATAACCATAAAATTATATATCGGATAAAGTCAATTATCATGTGATTAAGGTTAACACCGATGGCTCACTTTATAATGGCTTTATGGTTATGGGGGGATTAAGAGATTATAGTGGTCAAGTTATCTCTGCTTTTGCTGCTCCTTTAGAACCTTATTGATTATTTGTCGAGCTTAAAGGTGCACTATGGGATTTCTGTACTTACGAAAAGGATTTTAAGATTTGGTTTGAAGTTGATGCTCTCCTTCTTCTTGAATTATTAAATTTGAGAGCTCAAGGAAATGCTAAAGTGTATTGTTTACTTAACCAGACTAGGAGACTTCTTAATAACTTAGATTATCAAATTTCTCATATTTATTGGGAAGACAATTCTTGTGCTGGTTTTCTTACTAATTGAGGAGCCAAGTCCTGCTCTTTGAATTTGTTCTCTAATAATGATATTCCTTCACTTTTAAGGGGCCTTGTGAATCTTGATAAAACTGGATTGCCTTATGTTAGAAATTTTTAAGCCTTTTATGCTTCTTTTTCCTGTGGTGATATGGCTCTTTCTTAAGTTTTTGTATCTATATTTGTATTTATGTATGTGTTTGTATTTGATTATGTCATTTTTTTATCTTTTATTGGTTTGGGTTTTATTTATCCCTTCTCATGAACCATAACTTATGTTATTCTCTAGATGTGTCCCAGTTTATGGATGGGATGGGGTTAATCTTCCATTCTATGGTTGTTTGCTATTTTTGTCCATTTTCCTTTCTATTTTGCATTCTCTACTATTCTAGTAGAGTTTTGTAGATGGAAGTCACTGGGACCTTCCTGGATCTTTCTGCAATCCCTTTTTAATGCTTCCCATTTTCAGTTTGGTTGTTTGCTGCTACTGAATAGCGGTGGGTTTGCTTGTTTCACTGGGCTAGTTGGGTTATGATGCTCTTTTTCTTAACCCTCATGGATGACTTAGTTAATTTGCTGATTATGCTCACTATTTCCCGTTCTCTTCTTATTTTCTTGATTTCTGCTACTCCCCGGCACAGTTGGGACTTCTTTTGGTCTCCTTCTCATACTATTTTTACTATTGCTATTTACTTAGCAGTTCGGCTATTTTCCCTTAATAGGATATATTTTTCGGCTGTTTATTATTTGATTTCTAACATGGCTCACTTCTGGAATGACACTGTCTACCTTCTCCTCTGTTGATTACATTATTTGTTTTGATGTATTGTCTATTGGCTGAATGGATTAGTGGGTTATTATGTTCAGCAGGTTGATTATTTTTGGTGGATTTCAGCTTGCTTTTTTGTTCTGTTGATTGCCGTTTGGTTAGCCTCTTTACTGGTGCCTTTGTTGTATGTGTTTATATGTTGGCTAAGGCTATTTTTGCCACTATTAGACCTGTATAATTAATGTTCTGATATAGCTATTACTAGGTGGTTGTTGCTCCTGATTGGCTTTCATCACTATGGGGGTGTTTTCCTTGCCTTGATGTTTCATCTAGGTTGGGGTTTTTGTTGGCTATTCATTCTCATGCTCTGGTGGAATACTAAGGTGATGCTTCTCTTATAAGGGATTGGTGCCATCCCTTTGCAATGTTAAATAGTGTTTCATTCTATAGTGTATTATTGTTTGGTATGCGTGTATTAAAGATCATATGATTTTCCTCCATTATACCGCTTTCCGTATGTAGGCTATGATGGCTGGGATGACTTCACTCATAATTTGGATGGTAGTAGCACTTGTGATGTAACCCTTCTTTTGAAGTTTGGATGCTCATGTTTGCGGCTGCCCCATTTTGTTGTGAGCCTGAGCCTTCTTTCACACACTTCTCTAAATTTCTCACACTTTCATTTATTTTCTCAGTTAATTTTATTTGTATCTCTTTACATGTGCTAATTCTTTCTTTTATCTTTTTGCAAGTTATGTGTTGTTTCCTTGCAGGTTCCTTCTCTCGAGGTGATAATTACTTCTCTCATCTTTTCAAGCTTCTGTTGAGGTTGCCCTCTAGCTTTCCTTTTTTTTTTTTTTGCTACTTTTGTATCTTTTGTTGTATTTCTTTTCGCTTTTCTTTTTCCTTCCTTTTTGGTTGTACCTAGATAGAGTATTCACTCTCTAGGCTGATTGTAGCTCTTCGAGTAGTAGTTCTTGAGTTTATCCCCTCTTAATAATCTTGTAACCTCCCTTTTTTCTGGCAACAAAATTCCCCTACATGGGGTTTTCCAAAAATCAAACTGATACTTAAAATCATTTATAAATTGATGATCAAACATTTTCCAACCCTCAATTGAATTCAATTAAACTAAATTGACCAAGTTGGTTAACTTAGCCCAATTTGGCTTAAAGAGTCAAATTGAATCAAATCTCAATCCAATTCAAATTAAATCAAACTGATCACTGTAGTTAATTCTAAAATGATCATTAATCATTATTTAACATCTAATTGAATTTAATTAACCCAATAGACCTACTTAAGCCCATTTGATTCAATTTAACCTAAAAAGAACATATTTGATCAAGTTCCAATCCATCCTAAATTGATTCCAATCAATGCATGTAATTTACTCTAAATCTAATGTTGAACATGACTCAACCTTAAATTAAGCCCAATTTGATCAAATTGATTAAATTGGTTCACATGACCCATTTGACCTATATGAACCATATGAGCCAAATTCAAACCACTTCAAATTAAATCAAATCATTTACACTAATAAGTTTCAAATCATTTGAACATAACTCAATAGCCCTTTGGGCCCAATTTGGTCAATTGGCCAACCTATCCCAAGTGAATCCAAATTCACCTAAATAAGTCACCATGAGCCAAACCTAACCAAATTTGGCATGACTCACCCTCACAAATCCTTTGAAGGTCTAACCCCTCTCTTTGACTAAGGCAACACTCTTAGCATGTGCTGAGCTCACCTCATCTGAACTAAGATAATCTAAAGCTAGCATGCTTATCAATTGACCAAGGTAAAGCCTCCTTCACCTTATACAATGCTTAGTTCACAAACTATGGGCTATCTGCTTTACCACTGGCCACCAAACTCCTCCATCCATTAGAGGAGGTCCACCTCATCAATCTCATGCTATTTCTAGCCAACTCCATTGCCCAACTAGAAAATAAAGACTAAACCAACCCAAATAGGTGGTTCTCATTGAGAGGAGAGTATACTCCTTCCCAACCATCCAAACCTCACACACACCTTCACAACACTCTTAGACCTAGTCTAAAGCAATCCCCAAAGCCCCTTGAACATCCCATCTAATGAGAATAACCCCTTGCTTTCTCGTCCATGCCACAAAATCAACCTCACCAAAATTCAAGCCTAATAAAATTCCTTCTTCAAACACCCTTCTCTCACTCTAGCAACTCAAGAGAGAAACACTTGATTCGAACACTAGAGATAGGTTTTCGATCAAACTTCAGTGAGTAGCAGTGGAGCTTGGTCTTGGGAATGATTAACAAAGAGGCAAAGTGGGACTTTAACATTAGGGCTTTGTCTTTTCAAGGTGAAGCTACCTTGCACATTGATCCTATGATCCTAGCTTTGAAGAGGTAATTTCCCCTCAACCCATAGATAACCCCTTAAGCTCAAGGCTTTTGTGAAGTTAAATCACGTTTTATCTTGATCAAGCCATAGAAATCATTTGGAAATTCCTCTTTGATGCTTTTGGATCCTTCTTCCTCAAATATTTGAGTTATAGTAGCTTAAATCAAGTAACAAAAGGTGGATGGTCCCTGGCTCTTATCGAAGGAAGAAGATGAATCAAGAACCGTCCATCCCACATGATTAGAATGGACAACCTTGATTAATACGCGCAAATATTTCTGATTTAATATATTTACGCCATGAGATTAATTAGAGTTATTCACTCTTTGATCAAACGGATTGAACATCTTTAGTGAAAGCATGTCCATTGCTAGTTGAGTTAGCTACCATGCAGGATAGTTTAAATAATCAGCATTGATTGTGTAATCTAATTAATTAATTAACCTAAATTTAAAAAAAATCTGAACTAATTATAGATATTTTAAACGTACAAATAAATACTCTTTAAAAACCTTATAAATAGAAGAATCAATGAAAAATAAAAGGCCTAACTTTATTAAATAGAAAAAGACTAATTAGGGTTTAAAGGTCTTATCTAATGTTGAAATTAAATCGTAATGACTTAGCTAGATGATTTGAAATTTTGGGTAAACATTCCATGCCATGACATTTGACTACCATTATTATTTCAAGTCAATTGGGTAAGTGAATTAGAGTATCCATGTTTTCAAACTTTAGTTAGCCATTTTGGTTATTTAATAAATCTAATTACAAATAAAAATTATAAAAATTCTCTTGATTGTTTAAATTTGTTTAATAGACTTAATGGTAATCATGAAAATTATTATGACCTTTGATCTTAATTAATTTTCAAAATCACCATTATGGGGCATTTATTTAATTAATAAAACCTTTAATTGGCCTAGAACTTGAGAAATTCATAAGTAAATGCCGAGGTCTCCAAAAATTATGATCAACCCTTCTTGGGCTTAGTTAATAGAGGGGTTTCCAATGAAATCAAAATATCTAATTTATTTAAGGCATTTTGTGAGTAATTGATGATTTTAAAGTTTTTTTATTTATTTAATTAGTCATAAAATATAAGACCATTTTCATTAGAACTTTTAGGGTATGCTTATTTCATATATATATATATATATATATATATTGTAATGTTTTAAATAATTTTTAGGTTTATATTTGATGTCTACTTGAATTTTTTAAGGTCTTTTGGGTTTAATTAGATTAAATAATTATTAAATCTTAATTAAATCACTAAAATAATTTATGTCACTCTTAAACTATCTAATGAATAGAGAGAGAGAGAGAGAGTTAAGGAATAATTTTTTAAATATTTGATGTCTTTAATAGGCCTAATTAATTTTTATTGTAATATGTTTAATAAGGAGCTTAACTAAGTTTAAAGTATGTTATTTTCATATATTTAACCTTAGGGCTTAATTTCTTAAGTAGTTTGCTTTATAATATTCAATCACCCTTCTTTATAAGCTTATAAACGTATGGCTTGATTCATGATTTACTTGCATCTATATTTAAAATTGAAATTTCTAAATGTATGTTTTATTGAAAGTATGGCTATTATCACTAGCAAATCTCCAAAAAAAAAGTCTTTATATAAATAATAAAAAATATGTGTATATATGCATATTCATGTGTGTAGTTTAATGAAGATAATTAAATTATATATATATATATATACATATGCATCTTAAATATATCTTAAGGATATAGTTTGGATAGCCATGGGGACGGAGCTATTGGTCTGAAAGATGTCTTAGATTCCTTGACTCTTTGGTTTAACAATGATATGTACCTAAAGATTGTATAGATAAATGTATGTGAATTGAATGTCTTTTTTTTTAAATGCATATGCATTCATGTAATTGTGTTTATACATGTATTATTTATATAAATCTTAAATTAAAATCAACATAAGAAATATACATGCATGCATGCATGAATGAGTTGAATATCTCAAACAAAAGTGATATGTAAATTAAATAAGTATTCTTTATATCTAACATCTATTTTGTAAGTTTAGTTAGGATTTTGTTTTTGAAATTTGCAAATGTAATATTAACAATAGTATTAGGGTTAGAGCTAGAAGATTTAAGATGAGCAAAGGCTAAAAATCATATATTGAGGAGAACTTGTGATGCCTGGAGGATCCAAGATCATGAAGACAAATGAACATGAAAATCCCAATGGATTACTCTTTATTTCATCTAGTTATAATTTGTGCTATATAAGAGTTGAGCTCGAAAACCTAATTTTTTTATGGGTGTATAACGGTATCCTACTGCACCAACCTATTCTCAATTATTTCAATTTAAATTATGTGGTTGTTTACTTAGTGTGCACAATAAAACTGCATGCTTTTT
Source organism: Cymbidium sinense (assembly GCA_021442155.1). NCBI lineage: Eukaryota > Viridiplantae > Streptophyta > Magnoliopsida > Asparagales > Orchidaceae > Cymbidium > Cymbidium sinense. The sequence goes on from CM038225.1 coordinate 70,427,630, forward strand.
CTAGTTTTTCTTAAATGTGATAATTGTTGAACAGCATAGATTTTAGTAAGCACTTTATGACTTAAATTTTCTATCCTAACCTATTGATTAAATTGATAATTAACCCAACTCATATCCTCACTTTAAAGCTTATGGATTAATCAACTAAAAGATTTATAAATCATAAGTCTATGATGGATGTATAACAATCATGCATATAGATTGATTTTTCTTCATGAATATATGGGATCTTCACTAATTTCATAATAAAAGAGAGTGCATGACCTTTGACAGTAACACCCTTGAGTGATGAAGACCCTTCTCATTGATTTGACTCATAACTTAGGATGCATTTATGATAGCTTTTTGGCCTCTTTGCTTTTCACAAAGCAGCCACAATTATGTTTGGCTACCAACTTTTTGGCTACTTTTAGAAAGTTTTATGATAAAAATCTATTTTTGAAAACCAGAGTTGTTAGAGAGTGGTGGCTGTCAGAAAGTTGTTATTTGAGTTTTTTAAAAAAGAAAATATTTCTAACACCCACAATAACTTTTCAAAAGTTGTTAACACCCACAACAACTTTTCAAAAGTTATTTTCTCCATAGTAGCTTTACAACCAGTTTTACAAAAAGCTACAACTACCCCAAACGGACTCTTAATTTTATCATGCATATAAGCATGTTGGTTCACCTTAGCCTAAGTCAAATTGATGAGTCAAAATGAATAATAAAATGTATTTTTATTGCATTAGTCAATGATATGATTTCATACTAGTCATAGTCAAGTTTCTTAAGGAGTGAGTTTAAGATCTTAAACTTTTTCTAAATAAATAATAATCAAGCTATTTTATATTGACATGTGACTTTATCACATAGTTTTAAAGCATAAAAGGTGTTAGCTTACAGCCACTCCAAGCAGTTGTAAGTCCAAAAGAGATGAGATTGATTCATATCCTTAAATAAGGATGTTCCATTATATCCAATTTCTTGAAGAAAAATTAGGCCGAGATTCTAACTTATATCGAAGGGTTATTAATCATAGGATAAGGGGTTGCTTATTTCTCACTTACTATGAGTCTAAGTTCTCACTACTTAAACATTTTCACAATCTTATGTTGTAAGATGATAAGTCCTAACATTATAATAAAATATCAAGTAAATAATAATAATCCATTTTAAAATATAGTCTCATCTTAGGATAGACTGAAGTGCTCACTAGGCTTCCCAGTATCACGAGCATTCCCTACTTACTTTTCTTTGGACTTCCTTAAGAACTCTTCTTGATTGAGCTCTCCCACTTGACTTTCTTTAAAACCAATCCTTTGATTTAAAGCCTTGAAATTCATAGATATGTTAGCCAATCACTTTAATCAAGAGTTTCTTAGGAAATTCATGTCCCTTAAGATGTATATAAAATTTTGTTGGCTTGCCCTTGTAGGGAACTTAAGAACCTGGCTTAAAATAAATCTTGTCATACTTCATCCATGAAAGGTAAGGGAAAAATATCTAGTATATGTAAATTTATCAGCCTTAAGAATTCTTATTAGATAATTGAGTCCATTTGTAGGATGTTATTTCTACCTTTCTAGATAGTATATTATGGGCTTTGAAAATTTGTGTCTGGCCTCTTGATGAAAGAGAGTTTAGATTTGTGCTGAGTGTAATTTATTTTATTTTTGGATTAGGCACTATTAGAGATTTCATTCTCATTTTGTGAGGACTCAAATATAATTCTAGGTTTCCTATAAGCACAAGCACTTATAGTTATTTACCTCTCCAAAGAATGAGAGAGAACTTTTGATTAAGGCTAGCTGTTAGGTTATTAATTACTTAGTGTATAGTAACAGTAAGTGGAGTACTTATAATTTATTAAATTCATCATTTTAGGTTATTAATTATTTAGTTGTTAAGTTATTAAATTCATCATTTTTATAATAAAGCATATGGTTAACAAAGTGGTTATATGCCCGATCAAGATCCCATGGTTCCGTCATCCCAGGCTATTATGGTCCCTGATCTACTTGGTCAAAGGAGGTAGTTGACCCAACTTAGCCAGAAGACTCTTGTTAGCAACCATGTGTTGGATCATCCAAAGTAATCATTGTAGACTTAGCTTGATGTTTGTCTAAAGAGATAATCTTAAGCCTATTTTAATTGGCGAAGGATTTTATATTTATCAAACATATCCTATGAATCATAACTCCAAGGCCAAAGCCATTGGAGAACAGACTAGTTATAGTTATGACTATAACATAGTGGAGCCATTTAGGAGTCAAAATATCCGGTTAGAGAACTTTGATCGTAACTGCATTTTATGTGGTGTTATTTAAGGCAAAATCACATGAACAAAGGGCACTGGTCACATCTTTACAGGCATGAGATTATTTGAGTTTGAACTTAGTAATTTATTTATCATGACATTAGCTCCTTTGTAAGCTAATATTTTCTTAATATATCATCTTCAACAATCAATAGTGGATGAGTGGATGAATTATTTGCTTTAAGTTATTTATAATAAAAAACTTCATTTAATTTGAATTTTATATTTAATTGAAACTTAATTTCATATTATTATTTTTAATTCAAATGAGTTTTGATACTAGCATCCCCTTTGGTTGTAATACTCGTTCAACACGACCATTATTGGGATAGACTTTATTAACTTTCCATAGAAAAGGATTATATCTATGATGTTTGGAACCAATCATGTCAACTCATATCTTTATAAGAGAGAGGATTGAATTAGTTGAATGGAGACTTACAATCTAATCCATATAGAAATATATAGCAACCAGATATAGAAATATATAGCAACCAGGTTTAATTGTGAAAACTAAACATTATTATTACTTATTTAAATCATTCATTCAACTTTTGAGGCCAATAATAGATTTAGATTGATCTAAATTTTAAGCTTGCACATCATTCTCAGACCTTAAGATTGAATGCTTAACATATAGGTTGGAGCACATGCAACCAATTCATATGTATTTTATATTATCCCATGAAGCATCTTCTAATACTAAGTTTAAGTATTTAAGAGTGTTGGGGACCATGCAAGCTATTTAGAATATTTGTACAAGTTTTGGAAAGATCAAGTTGAATTGAATATTATTTTATATTTCATACAAAAATTCATCTCTTTTAAATATTTACACAATTTATGAAGCACTTAAATTAAGTAATAATTGGCTTCATAATTTGTGCAAGATCGACTTATTTAAACACTTAAATCAACGCTTACATGCGATAGCATAAATGTGGTGCGATTAATTGAAGGTGTTTTAATTTCATTTTGTAATTTGAAATAACATGTCATGATTTGCATTTGCTTCTTTAGTAGTCAAGCTTGAAAAATACAAAGCTATTTCTTATGCTTATTAAAAAGAGCCTTCAAATTCATTATTTATGAACTCTTTGAATTTTTAAATTTATTTTGAGTGAGTTATAATTTGATTCTAAGTTCATAAGAGTATCTATTTATACTCAATGATTAACTATTAGATTTAATTCAAATCCTCTGCAAAATTCATTTGGATTGAATTTATATTTGAAAGATAGAATTCAATCCCAACTCATGTCTTTAACAATCCTATTATATGTATTCAATTAGATTTCATTTAGTTCATGTGAATGATATATTGCAAGGCTATATTTATATTCATTAATAAAAAAATCACTACCTCTATTTAGCAATCTAACAACCAATCATCTCACAAGCTTCTTGTATTTAATTTTATAGCTAATTGAAATGCCTTTAGTTATTCCAATGTAGGTTGCAAAATAATCTAAATATTTGATAAAAATATTTTATTTATATATAATAGTGAGCATCTCAATCATTTTGATTTCAATTAAATTCAAATTTAGTAGATCTATTTTTGTCTTCAAATTTGATAATTTGAATTTAATTTGAGAAAATCAATTTGATTCTCAATTTGAAGCTTCAAATATTATTTTATTTTATCTTGTCCCACTTTACATTAATTTAATTTCAATTTAAAGTCAAACAAAATTTCAACAACATTCTGGTGTAGTCCCCAAATAGGAGGTTTTGTGTGGCTTTTCATCGCGCTTAAAGAGGTGTACAGGTTAACTTTTAACCTGACCTAAAAGAGCTCCAAGCCTACTATGCTTATAAGGCGTGCATGGTCTTGGATGTACTGCATAGCTCAATTACAATTAGTATCTCAAATTCATCTTTATCAATTACATTCAAGCTCTTCTAATAATATAAAAAAATTAGTCAGAATTTTAGTAGTATTTCGGTAGCTTCTCAGCATCATCTTCACATAGGGGCTACTATGAGAATGGTTTGGCCTACTCGATACGCTCTAATAAGCATAATAATTTGTATCTTGCGACAATATGACCGAGTCTTTCATCCTGATACGCCATGATGAGCATAACAATCTCTTCAATCTCGCTACACCTTAATGAGCATAATTAGATTTTCAATCACCTTTGTAAGAATCGCAACAAATTTTCTCGTTAGGTGTGAGTACTTAAATTTCATAATATTTCCTCGAGAGGTCATATGTCGACAGCTGCGAGTGCTTAAATTTCACAATTTTTTTTTCTGTGTTAGAGTAAATTTCCCAATGTGTTGAAACAGCACAAACAAATATTTAAAATTTTACCCTTTGTACCTTCGCTGTGCAAATTAAAATGACGAGAGTAGCACAAATTTTGAGGTGGTGCAAATTTCAAGGTAAGAGGGGAATTTGATCGGGCTGGAGGTCGATTACATTAGATTAGAGCTCTTAGGTTGGGTTTTGGTGGATTTTGGCGGAGACGAATTAAGGTTATAGGAGAATGATGGGCTGCTTGGGACAAATTGGGCTCGGTTATGCGATTCTTGGGAGTAGTCGGAGCAAGAGATTAGCACAGTGAGGGGTGAAATGGGGAGTTCGGTTATAGTGGGTAGGGGTGTATATTTGATTTATTTAGATGATTTAGATGATAAATTTTATAAATCAATTAATTTTAGATTCCTAAAAAATTAGATCAAATCGATCAAATAGAATACAAGACTAAATAAATAAAATAGTAATTTAGTTCAATTATTTTTATTTGATTTTGAATAAATTAAGTTTATTATAATTAAAAACTATTTATAAAATTTATATTTAATATATTTATATTTTTATATAATCAACAAGTAATATGTAAAATAATATATATATATTGTTGCGTGCTAGAATTTTATTCGGTAGATCACGAGATCTTCGTCGTGGCAAAATTATCAAACACAAGCGGGGGATATGAACCACGGGGTTATCGTGGAAAACCCGTTAAGGGAAAAAAAACGCTGCCGTCTGCGGCTTTATATGTGTTCAAAGATAGAGGTCGCTTTCGTTAGTTGGGAGAAGAAGGTGTTTCTGAGGCGATATTAGTGTAGAAAAGTACAATATCGTTCCTCGGAGAAGTTTCCCAAAAGCGGAGGCGATCTTACGGGAGCAACCTCTTGATCTTAGGAGAAAGGGCGTCAAACTAGTCTTTTCTAGTCCTCACGAGGCGATCTCCCAGGCGACTCACGATCTTGAGCCTTCTTGGTGGTAGCGGTGGTGATAGATGCTCGGCGTCGAAGGTGTGGTTCTCGAGCTCTCGGTCTTCAAATCATTCGGTCAAGGTGAGAATGAAGGCTCTATTTATAGATTTTGGGAGTGGCGGCCTTGTAAATTCGTGGAAAACTCCAACCACTCCCAGCCGGACCCAGTCGATCCCCGATCGACGGTGTATTTTGATGATCGGTGCCTTAATGATGTCGGAATTGGGTGATCTTGGATTCGTTGGATTCGTCTTGACGAGCCTTCGATCGACTATAAATATGTCGGTTTGGTGACCATTTGGCGGATCGGGATCCATTTTCATGCTCGATAACTTGATCGAGTGTCGAGCTCGGACGGACTATGATGTTCTTATGTTCGTCTCAGCGGTCAATTTATAAGTTGCTGAAATCGGTGATTAGATCGAAGCATTTACATGCCTTGAGATTCGTCTTGATCAGTTAATTTTACGAGGATGTATCGATTTCTATTTTGGATGATATTATCTCAATCATCAAAAAATATGTCAAAATACTTGAAAATAGTAAATTCTTCAATCTAAAATCACACGCATTTTGAGAGAGCAGTCTTCATACAACAATATTATAGCTGGAAGGCGTCACGGGGCATAAATATGTAAAATATGCGTGGGAATTTGAATTCTGGATCGATCAGGGGAGCTCAGCGGGTGCGTGAAGCGCCATGGCGCGTCAGGCGCAGCGCCTGGCGTAACAGCTTGTATGAGCTCAGCCGAATTCGTGGGACAGCCTTAATTTGAAGCAGCGAATCTGTGGGTTGAATTGAGTATGAAATCACCTGGCAAAATTTGAAACAGGTAGCATGCGATTGACCATGAAGCGGTTCTGACATTCTGATTCGCGACCCATGACCACAGCCAGTATATGATCAGCCAGTTCGGCCCATGGCCGTGTCTGGCCGGTTGACATGACAGCAGTTCAGCCCTGGCAGTTGCCATGACCAGATGCGGCCCGTGAACAGTTCAACCCAGCCTTATATGTATGTATCTTACCACATGGCTGTGGTGGCGAGACCTGAGCAGCGGTTTTAGCAGTTTGGCGGTTTTGAGCGATTTTACCTTTGCCTATAAGGGGTTTATAAAACCCCAGGTAGAGGAAAGGCACACTTTTCTCATCTCCTCTTCTCCTCTTAGAGTGCATAGCCCTCCCCCTGGTGGGAGTTTGGGCACTCTTTTTGGATCAACCTCTACCTCTTCATCTCCACCAAGCCAGAGTGCATAGCCCTCCCCCTGGTGGGAGTTTGGGCACTCTCTTTGGAATAATTTTCATCTCGAAGAGCGTCAGTGGCAGGGGCCGTCCGGGTTTGGAGCGATGAAGGGCGATAACCAGGTGGGGTTGCGATGCACGGCGATGGTGGCCCATAGTGGTCAGCGGCAGTAACCGATGATAATTTTTCAGTGTGAGATACCGGCGATGATGTAGTGCAGCGAATTACCGGCGCAGCGGTAAATCCGCAACAGTAAGTGGTGATTAATGGCAGCCGAGGTGTGGTCGCAACAGCGGAAAAGCGGCAGTGGCGACAAGCGTCGATAGTGGGTGTCGGTGATAGTCAGGCGGTGACCGGCGGCAGTATGCAATGTGGCGGCGCGTCGATAGTCAGCATGAATGGCCGGCGATAATGGTGATAAGCGAAGATGCCGGCCGGTCAGCAGTAGTAATGGCGGCAGTAGTCAGCGGCGGTTATGGGGATCTTTGACTATCAGTTTTATCGAGTGTGACGATGGCACCTGTATGGAAGAGTCAATTAATTCGGCGAGATCTTTGGCCGTCAGGGTTGTTTGTCGAGTGTTTGCTCGATAGCGATGGCGTAATGGAGTAGGTATAAAGTTTTGAACTATCAGGGTTGTTTGTCGAGGGTTGCAGATGGCGTTAACTTGTTATGGAGAAAGTTGTAAGCGATCTATAGGATTTTATCAGGTTGCTTATCGAGCGTTACTGAAGTTAACTTGTATGGAAGAGGTGGTGGGAAGTCCACTGGGACCTTTGACTATCACAGGTTGTGTATCGGGCGTTTACTCGATGATGTTAACTTGTTATGGAAAGTTGTAGGCGATATGAATTACCAACTTATCGAGTTGTTTATCAGGCGTTCGCGATGTTAACGTATAGGAAGATCTCGAATTGAATCCGAGGATTTTTGACTATCGAGGTTGTGTATCGGGCGTTTTCGATGATGTTAACTATTATGGAGAAAGTTGTGATTATAGAATTGCCAACTTATCAAGTTGTTTATCGAGCGTTACTCGTGATGTTAACTTGTATGGAAGTGGAAGTCTACTAAGGACCTTTTGACTATCACAGGTTGTGTATGTTTTCGATGATGTTAATTGTTATGGAGAAAGTTGTAGCGTCTATAGAGGATTGCCAACTTATCAAGGTTGTTTATCGAGGCGTTACTCGGCGATGTTAACTGTATGGAAGAGGTGGGAGTCCACTAAGGACCTTTTGACTATCGAGGTTGTTTGCGTTTTCGATGATGTTAACTGTTATGGAAAGTTGTAGGCGGTCTATAGAGGATTGCCAACTTATCAAGGTTGTTTATCGAGCGTTACTCGGCGATGTTAACTATGGAAGAGATCGAATTGAATCGGGGATTTTGACTATCGAGGTTGTTTATGGGCGTTTACTCGATGATGTTAACTGTTATGGAAAGTTGTAGGCTATAGAGGATTGCCAACTTATCAAGGTTGTTTATCGAGGCGTTACTCGGCGATGTTAACTATGGAAGAGGTCAATTGAATCGGCGAGATTTTTTATCAGGGTTGTTTATCGGGCGTTTACTCGATGATGTTAACTGTTATGGAGAAAGTTGTAGGCGTCTATAGAGGATTGCCAACTTATCAGGTTGTTTATCGGTTACTCGATGTTAACTGCTATGGAAGAGGTCAAATTAAATCCCGAGGATTTTGACCTATCGAGGTTGTTTATGGGCGTTTTCGATGATGTTAACACTATGGAAAGTTGTAAGCGGTAGAGGATTGCCAACTTATCAAGGTTGTTTATCAGGCGTTACTTGATGTTAACTTATGGAAGAGGTGCGTGGGAAGTCCATAAGGACCTTTTGACTATCCAGGGGTTATCATTTACCGATGATGTTAACTTGTTATGGAGAAAGTTGGCACCTATGAGGATTGCCAACTTATCCAAGGTTGTTTATCGAGGCGTTACTCGGCATGTTAACGTATGAAGAGGTGGTGAAGTCTAAGGACCTTTTGACTATCACGGGTTGATTGTAGCGAAGGCATCCATGAAGCTCGGCATCAATGTCGATGTCGCATCAACTAGTTGGTCGATCGAGGAAGGGAAGCTATCTTTTGGGCGATCAAGGTCGGTGTAATTCATTCTCCAGGGAACGTTGGCGCTTCTTGACTAACACTCGTTAGACCGGGTGGGGTAGTAGACTTCTCGAATGAACTTGACTTCCGAAGTTTAGTGTTTTCTTGTTCATGACTGTCGTTGAGCGAAGGTTCTTTTCTTACATCAGGCTTGTAGGTTGAGTCAACTTTGAGGGAGTGCGTAATGACTTAGGGTCAATGGAGAATATCGGTCGCTCGGGCAAAGATATCTTGATTTTTTGAGAAAATTACGTATTCTCATTTACGTCGGTGACACGATCCCACCTTCACCTTTCGCGATGGATCAACTTAGAGATGGAAGACAAATTACATCTTCAATTTGGAGAAGCCCTTTGAGGCATCCTCATCTCGTAGGTCGAAGTTCTCGATGTTGAGGTTCTTGGCGTAAATGGTGGGCTTGCTTGATATAGCGCTTGTCTATCTGATTCCACACCATGTGATGCGGTGTGTGAATTTCATCTTGAGGTGAGACGATGTTGGCCAGAATATATTGGAGAGGTCTCCCAAATATTATGCGGACTCGGACTTGACCTGTATTGTGTCAAGTGGGTTGCGTGTTGAAATTCTCAAGAGTTACTGTCCCTTATCTGGTCGATTATCAAATCCATCATTGGGAGGCTGGGTTGAAGCTTCTCTCTTTTCTATACCCATCTTGGAAAGTGGGTAAAAGAACATCAAGAACTCCCATTGTCGATCAATATCCTTTTAATATTGAAGCATGGATCACACACTTGCGATGACAAGGGTCTTGATGTGGGATCAGCCCCTAGATCTAAATCATCAAAGGTGATAGAATGGTCAAAGACTTCTTGGCTCTTGAAGGCGAATGAATATTTATGATAACGGCCCTCATTGTTTCTATCTCTCCGGAGCTTGGCGGTTTCCCATTTGGTTGACATTCTTTGGGCGGGTTGGTTTTGTATAAAGCGGCCTAGACGGCGTATTCAATCTCCTCCTTGGTTGGTGGCACTCTTGATGGTGTGCCCTCTTTTGATTTCTCAGGCTTTAAAATTCGAGCATCCTCTTCTGAATAGCATGGATGTTGCATGGCGTGTGAGTATATTTCTCTGATGAGAGTGAGGTTTTGGGGGAGGTTCTTTGCCTCTCTGTTTGAACATGTTTGGGAACCTTCTTCGCGCTTTGGTTCAAGCTTTGATGACAGCGATAAGCCTCTATTGAGGGCCTCATGGTGGACTCCCATTAATGATGAATAGAAGTATCTGCGAGTCCTCAGAAGCCCTCAAAGTTCGGATCCTCAGGGTACAGGCTTGAGAGGAGAACCTCACGGAAGTATTCTTTGAGGACTCTCCATCGTTACGGCGGATTCAGGAGAGATGTGATGAATCACGATGATTCTCTTCTTGTTAGCTACAAAAAATCTGGCGAGCTCTCCAAATGATCCGGACGGGCGAATAGAACCAAGTATGAGCACGTCCTTTGAGTCAGGAATACGACCAAGAGTCATTTTACTGAATGTGCATGATCGTTGAAAGTGATCGATATCGGTCGGTTGTGCCATCGTAGAGTCCATCTTTGGGAAGCTTGAATCTCGTCGGAATCGGGTATTGCGAGATGATCTCGGCGAGGATGAGTTTTGGAAGAGGCGGCGGAGAATGGATCATTGATGTTTTAGAACTCTTCACACCGTCGTGTAGTTCATCAGCGTATAAGGTGGCGTGGAGTTTTCTGAGGCGACCATTCGTGTGGGGGTGAGTAGAGCTGGCGGTATCAGAGTTCGACATCACGGATGTGGTGCCAAGGGTTCTCTACTTGTTGATCCGGCATTCGGGTAATCATTCTCGGAAGAAAATGGATTATCTTTGAGGCGTGGGAACTGTGGCTCTTCCAGTTGGAGCGTTTTTGCGGTCCTCTCGCGAGTCGAAGTATTTTCGTTGGAATCCTCCATCCTTTGAGCGATCTTCCAAAGAGGGCGGCGGACCCTCACGAGACAAGTGCTTATGTAGAGAAGTGTTGGAGACTTGGCGTCTTGATCCACGAGAATGAGAGGCGTTGGGCGCAAACCCGTTTACCAACCATATTGGAGATATAGCAATGGGGCTTGTTCCCAGGTGGCATAAACATTGCGTCTTGAGAATTTTATTTAGGTAGATCGAGATCTTGTCGTAGCCAAAATTATCAACACCTGGCGGGGATATGAACCACGGGGTTATCGTGGAAAACCCGTTAAGGAAAAATCACGGGGCCTTGCGTCGTAGAACTTTCACTATGTGTTCAAAGATCTGGTCCTTGCTTCGTTAGTTGGAGAAGAAGGTGTTTCTGAGGCGGAAACAATATTAGAGTGTAGAAAATACAATATCGGTCAACTCAAGGGAGAAGTTTCCCAAAAGCGGCGAGCGATCTTAGCAACCTCTTGATCTTGGAGAAAAGGCGGCAACTAGTCTTTTCTAGTCCTCAGAGCGATCTCAGAGGCGACTCACGATCTTGAGGACTTCTTGGTGGTGGCGGTGGTGATAGATGCGTCGGCGTCCAGGTTGGTGGTTCTCGAGCTCTCGGTCTTCAAATCATTCTCGGTCCCCAAGGTGAGAATGAGGCTCTATTTATAGATTTTTGGGAGTGGCCTTGTAAATTCGTGGAAAACTCCAACCACTCCCATCGGACGGCGAGTCACGATCCCCGATCGAGCGGTGTATTTTGATGATCAGGTGCCTTAATGATGTCGAATTGGGTGATCTTGGATTCGTTGGATTCGTCTTGGCGAGCTCGATCGACTATAAATATGTCGGTTTGGTGACCATTTGGCGGATCGGATCCATTTCATGTCTCGATAAAACGATCAGTCGATTCGAGCCGGATGGTATCTTTGATGTTCTATGTTAGATCTCGTGAGGCGGTCGATTTATAAGTTTCTTTGAAATGGTGATTAGATGAAGCATTTACGAAAATCGCGAGATTACGTCTTGTCAGATTAATTTTTGAGGATGTATCATATATATATATATATATATAAATAATTAATTATTTTTATACATTAAAAATATTTAAATATTTATGATAATCGAAAAAAATTTATCATTCAATTTATTTGATTCCATTTAAATTTTTATTTAACAAATTGGTCTAAAAATCAAAAATTAAAGTTTTTATTAATTAAAATCAAAATCTAAATTATTAAGTTCAAAATCTAATTAAATTATTCAAAAATTTTGATTCGATTTAATTGTTGATTAAAATTAAATAATGCACATCCCTAATAGTTAGTGGGTTCGATGGCTGCTAGATCGCTGGCGGGAAGAGACGGCTGGAATCAGGATTTTGGAGTTCTCGACTTCAGTGAGGAACAACTGGCGGTTGGGTTTGAATGGACAACTGGGTCGGCAGATACTGTAGCCGGTAGACGGAATTAGAGCTGCCGACGGCTAGGTTCGAACGGCACAATGAGTTTGGCTCAGAAGGTATGGCTGGCAGGAGGAGAATCACGGGAAGCTGGGTTGATTGGCGAGATCCGGTCGGATGGGACTGGCTTGCGAGAGGCTGGACAGGTTTAGGATTGACGTCCGGCTCATGCTGGACGGCCGAATGGGGTGATTGCCGGCTATAGATGAATTGCGACGGGATTCTTGGATGGATGGAGAGGGATTATGGCAAGGGAATTCTTGTTCCGAAGAGGTGAGAACGAGAGGGATTGTGAATAGGTTTTCCTCAGGCCAGTTAGCCGATTAGCAGGAACAGGGAATGTGGCCCGCGGGGATAGAGTCAGAGAATCAGGATGGGTTCGCTAGAGGAAAATAAGGAAGGAATTCGAAACTAAATTTCAAGCGAGATTTTCATGATTTTCAAATGAAATTAAACTCAAATTAATTGCATATTATTTATGATCAAATTTTGACTTAAATGTTAAATAATTTACCTGCTTGAGTTGAATTCAATTAAATTAAGATGAATATTTAAATTTTTTTTTTTTAATATGACTTGGTTGCATTGAAATTTATGTGAATTTTGTCGAAATTAGATATCTAAGTATCGTTTAAATAATTTCGTCATTATGAATGCATTAGTGTGATCTTTTGGTGATCAATAGTCATTTGAAAGCGTTGATGCGAACTTCGAGCTCAATTCGCATGTCGCTCAAAAAAACTTACCATTTATGCCACAATCAGCTTTAAACGAGAAGGTGTCGATGGGTTTCTCCATTTCAACAACAATGACTCAATTTGTTTCAAAAAAATAAGTCGTTTGGATTGCGTCGAGCCTCCCGACTCTGATATGTGTGAAACTACTTTTGCGGCTAATCTTCCATTATCATATGTTAATTGGTTGATGCGAAATGTCAATTTTAATTAATTTTAATATTGTGGATGCATCGATGCAGTCAATTTTATGACCAAAGGATATCTTGATCGCTTTCGGTCACGATCAAGATGTTTCAACTCAAATCTGTTAGACGTCGCACTTAATTTTCAACAATTTCAATTTATTTGCATAATTTCGTTTATGAAACATATTTAAATAATATATCATTATTGATGTAAATACGTGATTATTATCCTCTAAAATCTACATTGATTTCTCTACACATTTTCAAATAATGCACCCCATATTTTCTTTCAAGATCATTTTTAGTGCATTAGTTTCAAAAAATTAAGCTTAAATGGCTCGGATCAAGCTTCTCAAAGTAGATGGCTTCGTGTCTCACTAGTGGCGACAGAGACGAATCATGCATTGTTTAACTTATTTGATTAAAATGGATGGTCGTGATCTCTTCACATGATAGATTATTATGGTCCTAGCTCGTCAGGACCATGGGTTCGATTTGAGATCAAAACCACATTAGGTGTTGTCCATGCGGGATCCACCTAGGTCATGGTTTCAGCCAATCAAAGTGTGCACCTCATTAGCAACATATGGATAAGTAAGAAAACTAGAATTAAATTGAATTGAGAATACCATAAAATTTAAATTATATAAAAATAAAATACTTAGCTAAAAAATACAAATGACCCACCCCACTCTCAAATTAGCATTAAGAGAGGAATCTAATGAATCCATATGCCCTAATTTTTATTAGATAATTTAGAAGTAATTAGAGCATTAAGTTAATTCTAATTTTTGAAATTACTCTTAACTCATAAGGCCAATCGACTTGAAATTTTTATGAGACACTCTTCAACATATTCATCACCTTTGGTAATTTTATCAAGAAAATTTGATAAGTTTATAATTAATCATTAAATTTTAAACTTACTATAAAGAAAATAACTAAATAATTAAATTATGGGAAATTATAAAAATTTTGATTTATTTAGATAGGTATTTTAAAATCATAAAATTATCCATAAAAACAATAATGAAAATTCCAAAAATAATAAATAATGTTAAAGTAATCTTGAAAATTATCCATGATGGTCCTCTTACTGTCCTAAGTTAGAGAAGATATTTTAAGCATTTATTAAATTTATTTTAATATTATTTGAATTTTCTCTAGAAAATAATTAAATAAAATATATTAAATGATAAACAATTTCAACATTCAGCCAAACTTATGTTTCTGAGGGCCCTTTCGATTTAGAAAATAATTTCAGGAGATTTGGATATGAGTAGAATTGTTATAATTAATAATTAATAACAATTCATTTTGGCATTAAATTAATTAAATTTCCACTTAAAATTTATAATAAATAAAATAAGATTGAAAATTTTTCCAAATTTTTTTATAAACTCAAATAAACAATTATGACTTAGGAAAATTTTATAAAAAAATAAGAATGTCTTTCAAATGACATGAAATTTTTGTGAGAGTGTTCAATCCTTGTTTCTAGTGCCCTTATCAAGTTTTGATTTTATAAACTATATTTAATTCTGCACGAACCATGGGTCCGGTCTATTGGGGGCTTTGCCCTCAACGGGGCGACGCACGTTTAAGCATTGGGTGTGTGCATATTATCTTAGGGCTCAACAGTGCAAAAAAGAAAAAAAGACTATTTAATTTAAATATTTTCTGAAAGAAAAAATAGTATAATAATTATATAAAATCTAGATTAATTCAAAATTATCCCAAGTTTTTATGGAATGTTTCTCTCGCACTTCCTAACTCTAAAGAATATTTTCATAATTCTTTGAAAACAATTTTTTGTTAATTTAAAATGTTCTCATTTAATTAAATAATAATTAATAATTAGTAATTCAAAGTGGATCAAAATTTCATGAAACCGCTTTAAGAGTGTCATCTAATCTTAGGACATCATCAATGATGTCTATAAAGTCACCTAAACTTAAATTGAAATCAAAGATAATTAAAACCTATAATTTAATGGATAATTAAAATAGAATGTCAACAATCAAATAAAATCCATAACAAATTACTTTGATTATAACTCTATCTAGGATGGCCCTTCATCTTTTAGTAAGGTGTTTATCCTACTTAAGATTATGGTGTTAGAAAGAATAGGCTCTAGTCCTCACACTTTTTTAAACTTTAGGTTCAACATAAATTTAATCAAAGCTTGAAATTCACTTTTTAAATAATTAATCTTTTGAATCGAAATGACCAAATAGTAATAAATTAAATTTCAAACATGAATTAAAACTTAAAAGTCTAATATTGACTCACCACACTAGCCTTATACATTAACTAGACTGTTAGGTCATCGATCCTAGACTTAGGTTAGAACGGTATTTGATTGTGATGTATTGCCTTTTCTTATTTTGTGGTATAATGTTTAGAATAAATGGTAGGATTTTGCTCACTTGTAAATTGGTTGTTAGGGCTTTATTTATTAGAAGTAATTATGTCTTCTATAAGAAGCTATGCTTACAGAGGGAAGGCCACTGTAATAACCTTAAAATTGATAATTTTGCTTATAGGTGTTTGCCATTTAAACCCCTTAAGTGTGGCTCATCTGGACAAGGGGACTTGACACCTACTAGTTCTAAGTTTAATGTTTTAATCATAATTACTTATGTGTGTTTGTTAACCTCTATGTTATAAACCATAGGATTACTCTTTGAATTTGAAAGTAATTTGCAACTAGAATTAGGTTAAGACCTATGAGGTTTAGAATAAGCAGAATTAAAGTGTGTGATCTAGGAGGCTCTGTGATGACTATAGTGCTTGGATCGGGAAGAATAAATGAGAGATGAAGATTGAAGCCATGACGACACTCATAAATTATTTCCATTCTAAGTTTTAGGTTGGGTTGCATAAGGGCGGTACTCAGCTACTCATTTTTCTTTTCTTCTAGGTTGTATAGTGGAACCCAACCATATAAGTAATTTATTATATTAATTTGATTATTGTTTTATTGTTTACTTTGTGCTATGCATTATAATAAAATGTATTTTTTTAGGCTTTTTTATGATGTGTTATTTATTGTATGTGTGAAAGCTTATATAATCATTAGGCTATTGAGAAAAACAAATATTCTATCCAATTAAATTAATCAACTTATAACTTAAAGTAAAATAACTCATAATATATCATATTTAAAATTTTATTCATAAATAATAAAATCCATTATAAACTCCTATGATTGTGACATCATAAGCATATTATTTTATCTCCATGTATAGACCCTTCACCCATTGCACTTAAAAGGGCATCTATCTATGAGGATGATTACCCATCTTGGGGTAGTCTACCTTCCAAAATCTAATTTAGCCTTCAAAATAAATTCAATGTCTATAAAATACATCAAATAATTTAAATTATTGTATTAGCTAGGAGGATAACATTCTAGTCATTTCATTCTTAGTGACCAAGGTTAGGTTCTTATATCTCATTATTAATTAAATAATATACTAAACTATCTTGCATAAGACTAGACTCATGGATTTGAAGCATACGAGGTGTTAACTGGCAGCCCATCTAGGTGAATTGTAAGTCCATAGGATTTATGATAAGTTCATACTCCTTGGTGGGTTCAAACATATAAATGTCATTTTCCCTCATTATACTAGGTCTAGTTTCTATCTTGTGCTAGAAGCACCATTAGTTTTATGGTTGGAGATGACCTGTCTCCCTTTTGTTATTAGAATAAGTCTTCACCACTTAGGCTTCTCTACTATCTTATGTTGTGAGAGTATAAGTCATAGTCAACTCAAAATAAAAGTTAATATGAGTAATCTAAAGCCTAAATCATAAAATAGGTTGAAATGTTTACTAAGAATCCTAGTATCTAAACAATTTTTACTTCTCCTTCTGTGCAGTCCAAAAAGAATTATTTCTATTTTGAGTCATCCCAGAATTCCAAATTAAGCAAATCTTGATATAAACTTTGAAATTTATATAAACAATTGATGAGTACTTTAGTCGAGAGTTTTCATAGGAGATCCTTTCTCTTAATATATAAGTAACTATAAGGGCATATTATTATAGAGTACTTGAAACTTAGGTTAAAATAAACCCTATTTGTACATTCTTCTATATAGGATAAGAGAAAAATCTCTATTACATATAGACTCATTAGTCTCAGGAGTTATTATTAAGTGATAAATCCATCATGAGGTGATATTTATATGTTTTGGATGGTATATTATTCTATGAAGTTATATTCAACCACTAAAATAAGAACCCCGAGATGTTTGTGGTGTCACGCATTTAAATCACCAAAGTAGAATAGTTTCATAACACATTTTTATTGTGCATTTTCAAAGCATATTATATTTATGTAGATATACATGTGTATTACATTTGATTATATATATATATATATATATATATATATATATATATATATATGATTTGATTTATATTAAAAGTTGATAATTGTGATATTATTTTATAAAATTTAAAGAATTAAGTGTTATATAAGTAAATAACAAAGTTTAGATACTAAATATATAAAAACTTAAGAATTATGTGATATGTATGTAAATCTCTTTATTATTTATTATGCCTCTCAAATATAGTATTTTTAATTCCCCTATGTTTTCATTCTATTATTACTTCTTAGCTGTGGTCACTTTCATCACCTATTATCATTTAAGTATATCTATTATTTTAATATTTATTTGTCACAAAAGAATAATTTTATGCAATGTATTTGAGAATAAAAAATTTGAGATTTTGTGCATCCCACAAATTTATTTATTTATTTTTATTTTATAAAATGGTATTATGTTAAAATCATCATTTAATTTTCTGACCAATCATGCTAGTGATAAATAAGGTTAGAAGGATAAGTTCATGTGTTTAATCATAAAACTCACCTAAATTTTTTTTAACTCTTCACTCAAATTTTTTTTTATAATAATTAAAAATAGAACAATGATTTAACATGTCTAAACTATAAGCAAATGTAAGACACAAAGGCTATTCATAGCCAACATCACTTTAAATCTTCATCATTAGTTTATAATTTTGAAAAATAATTTTAGATTTATTAGTGATACTAGTCACGTCATATAGTTAGATTAATTCAACACATGCAATTTATGCATATATAACTATATTCATTTAATTTCTTTTATTTGAAAACATGGATACATGATGTAAATGGAATACAAGTTTATAATGATTGAAAATGAATGATTAAACATTGATACATAATACATTCAATCACATTACTTCCTAAGGACAATCAAGTTAAATAAAATCATTTAGGATTAACCAAAGTTGTTATGAAGTTTAATTTTTAAATTTAAATTATTAAATCTTAAAGAGGACAGATGATATTTGCTATTTTGCCCCATACCATGTTAGTGACTTAATGTATTTAAGGAGTAATAATTAAGTGAATTTTATGGATTGATTAAATTCAAATCGTTAAGTAATCAACTTAATTTTCCTTTCCTAAACCTTTTTAATTTAATTAACTACTTAATCATGAGCCTCCAATGACATGCTTATAAGAAACTAAAATTTGCAATGCTCTTAGAGGAACCTAATACAATTAGGCTCATGCTTAAGGGTTAATTAAGTTAGAGAAGAATGTAAGTTAAGTACTTGTATGATTTCCCTACACTCATGGGTTAACCACATGTTCCTTAAGATTCTTTATGTTATTAAACACATAAAGGGAAACTCATGAATTAAATTTAAATTATCTGACCTAATTATCATTTGAATTTGATTTTTAGTTTATCATTAATTGCCATTAATCCTTAATTAAGCCATGAATTAATTAACCCTCCTAAGAAAATATATTTAGGAAAATAGTTGAGAAAGAGGCCCTAATTATTTTCCCTCATCATTCTCACTATGAATAGAGATTAATCATCATTAATAATTTAATTTTTATTGTTTAGCAATTTTAATAATTATTAAATTAATTGAGGGTGATTAGAATTAGAATTTCAAATTCTTATGGCTAATAAATCCAAAAAAAAATTATGGGAGTTAGAGAACATCCCATGGAATCAACCTATCTAATTTGAGGTCAATTGGCCAAGTAATTAAACCTTAATTATGGTAATTAGCCTAAACTTCAAACTCTAATTAAGCACTCCTCATTAATCAAATCTTAGAGATTTTTTTTTAATTAAATTCTCCTCTGTTTACCCTTTCCAAAATAGGTTTACTTATATTTTTTAGATTTTTCTACAATTAGTTATGAATTTTTAAAGTTCTGGCTATTTAATGACATTTTAATCATTAATCCCTAAACCACCAAGGGAAAGGCGGCACTTTCTATATGGCCCATAGGTTATTTAAAACATTCGATGTAGCTGGGTGTGTTCGAGAGCGAACCATAGTCATCAATCGGCTCGAAAATGGGTATCAGCTCGAGTATTGGCTAAATTCGAGTTGGCCGTCGGATTCGAATCGAGCTCTATCATCGATTGGAAATGAGTCGGCTCAAAATCAAGCGGGTTCTCCAAACGAGCAAACAAAATGCAAACGAGCTGGTTCGAAATAAAATCAGGAATTTTAATAGCAAATTTTTGGCATATGTAATAATGTAAATTGCAATTAATAGCAAACTATAATTTTATAAATTACAAATACAAATCTAGAAAATGATACAATTGGCATAACATTTAAAATAAACAAAAAAAATTAAAAATATGAAAATGTCTTTTGTTTGTGGGACTCAGAGTCAGAGAAAGTAATATCCATCTTCAAGTATTCGCAATTAGCAAAAATTTATAATTTCTATATTTTACTTCAATAATTGTATGCTCAAACCTCCAAGTTGCCAAAGCCATCCATTAGAGCCTTAAAGATAGAAAAATAAATCCTAACAAAAGTGAAACCTCTCAAAATATCATGCATTAATATAGTTGAGTCGAAAAGTAGAATAAAGGTTGCCATCCAATGAGAGGCTTGATACCACCAATAATGAAGCAAAACAAATGAATTTGCCCAAATTACAAATATATTCTCTTCTCATCATCGTCAAAAATTAAAAAAACAAAAATTCTCCATGATAAGCCCACTAGCCCAATTGAGGTTGACTATGGGTCTCACACGAGTTGTGATAAGTAGAAGTCTAGAATCCAAAACGAAAATAGTAGAAGATAAGTAGCATTAGGGAGAGAAAAGCTATAGTAAAGAGAGATGAAGATGGGATCCAGAAATTACCATTAAAACCACCACTAAGTTAGCCAAAAGGAAAGAAAATCCACCACCAAGGCACCAACCAAGAGAAAAATATTATAAAATAAGTAGAGCTAACTAAACCAAATGGAGTAAATACCAATAGCTAACATAAATCTCAAAACACCAAGCCATGGAATAAGCATCCAAAGCAAGATAGTATACAAAACCCCACAAAAAGACCACTAGATCTCATGTCCCACGGCCACCACCAACAAAATAACAAATAAAAAAGACAGCATCAACAGATGAGTATGAAGAGGCCTAAAGCTAAGAGCATCAATCAGAACACATCCACCCAACCACACATCCACCACCAAACCAAATAGCCACAAGTGAACCAACCACCAAAATAGCCAACTACTCTTGGTTAAACAAAACTAACCAATAGATGAGCCAATATAAAGCCTAAAGAAAGAAAAAATAATAGCACAAAGCCATAGCGACCAGGTGGAGATCTCCAAAATAACCGACCAAAGGAATAGGTTAGAGCCTGCAAACAAAACCCTTCAAATTCAAAGGCTGAGTAGACTATCACTACAAAGGGAAAATGCAAAGACAACAAACAACCATGTAAGAATGTAGAAATCTCCAAGCCAAACCAGAAAAGAGAATAACAACCACCAAAAAAATCCAATTCAAAAGGCCACCAAAATAGCAACAACCAATAGACCAACCATGGTATCAAATCCAATTCAAAAAAGGCCACAACAAGATAAAACCATAGACAAAGACAAATTTGTTTGACAACTCTTGAGTTGATATAAGTCTAAATAAGACAACCACATATGATCGAAAGATAGGATATCTGCATGGTTGGCTCCACATAATCTTGAATGAAACTTGGCTAAAGCATTTGCTACAATATTCTCTCCTCAAGAAATCTTATAAATGGTAACCTCTACGACTTGTGCCCTCAAAAAAGCGAGTAGAGTTCTTTATTTTAGGGTGACTAACTAAGCAAGCAAAATGCCAAAATAAGGCTTGAATGTAAGAATGTAGAATGCACATAAAATATAGTAAGAATGTAAGTATGTAACTATGTAAGATGACAAGATGAAGCAAATAGGTTTGTAAAGTCAAAATAAAATTTCAAACCAAAATTTTTTTATTTTTTTAATATTATGCATCAGTAGATAAAATATAGTAAGAATGTAAGATGAAGCAATATGTTTGTAATGTCAAACCAAAATTTCAAATCTAGATAGAAACTTACAGACAATTTCAAGTAATATACTAATATGTCACCCCAATCGATGAAATGGCCTCAAAGTTAGATCATCGACCAAATCATTCCACTATTAATATAAAAAATCAATCACCAAAGCCTCCATTAATCAATCTCAGTTCAATTTTATCATTGGGCATCATATCCCCATCTAACATAAAATATTAAAGCACAAAAGCAGCAAAAAATATAATGTGATGCTACATAGCCTACATTGTTGAAAGAAAATAGTCTCCAAAAATATATACAAACTATATTAGTCACATAAAAATGATAAAATAGTCTGCTGATAGAAAAGTCTCCAAAAATAAAGAGAGCATAACCGAAATGATATCACCTGATTTTCATATTTTTGATTCCGTGGATAAGCTTTCAGGTACATTTATAACCAAGTTCTCTTCCACAAGAACATCAAACTGAAATTACAATAGATAAAAAATGAAACTCATATATGAATAGAAGAGAATTGTACTATAAAATAAAAAAGTAAGATAATATTACCAATGGATCTTTTGATGATTTATATGCTCCAGAATCCGGTTCCACTACACACTAAAGCATCTAATGTTCTTGGTGAAATTGAACTTCTATAATCTTAGTACATGACCACCGGCACTAAAAGCTGATTCAGAAGCAACGGTGGTTACTGGGATGGCAAAAATATCTTTGGCCATCTTTGAGAGAGTCTTATATTTTATAGTGGACATTTTCCACCATTCTAAAATGTCAAATTCGAATCTGGCATTTCACATCTTCATCAAGATATATCTCCGGATCGGACCGGTACTAAGAGGCCGAGAATCTATGAAGTCATACAAACCCATCAAATCATCATGTGAAGCATTACCACCTTCAATTGTGTTTCTTTTCAGTTGAGAGGTGGTGCTTGATAGTTTCTTTTTTGTAGGCATATCAAGTAATAAGAGTATAGCTCAAAAGTTTTTATTTCGTTGCCTTCTTCTCATTCACAATGTCAACATCATATATTTGTGGGTAGTAATAATTGATAGCAAAAGTTTCATTCTAGGATCTAAAATGCAAGCAATCAATAATAATGAACACTCATCATTTTATCAAATTTAGTCTTCATGCTACTTGTCATGTTTGAAATAAAAACAGTACTAGATAAGCATTCTCGATCCAATATTCTCTTGATCAACTAGATTGGGAAGCAATCTATTCCGTAGGATAGGATGAACGAAAAATTTGATGCGATGAAAAATCAGCAACTCTCTTACTTTCTCAAAATTAACCCAATCTTCTTGAGAGGGCAACCATATATAATTCGAGATCATGCAAAGCATATTCGAAATACATTCTTATAATAAAAGCACTCTAACATCTTGTATGTGGAGTTCCAGTGAGTTAATCAATGCAAAGTGCCTTTGACGTGGATAAGCCAATCTGTCTTGCTATCTCTCCAAATTTATGTAAGCGACCTGGAGATCTTTTTATAAATAAAATAGACTCTCTTACCCTTTCAATTATTGAATTTCTTTCATTCCATCACCATTAAGTTTAAAATATGAGCGTCACATCGAACATGAAAGAAATCACCCATCAATAGAAAACCCGGATCTTCTAATGAATAAAGCTTTTCATTTTCTGCGCATCATTAGATGATGCATTGTCCAAAGTTATGGTACTAACTTTGTTTTGTTAGTTGCAACAAACTTTCAGAAATTGCCTCAGAAATCACAGCCCCACTATGAGGAGGATCCAAATCAGTAAAACTAATTATCCTATTATAATTTTCAATCGTAATGTAATGCAGTAAGACATATAACCAATGGTTTGATTTGATGTCCAGTCACTAGTAATCAAACTCTCTCAACAACTTTCAAACTTTTTTTCAACTTATCTTTTTCAGCTTCATAAACTTTCATACACTCCTCTTTGATGCCAAATCTTGAAATTTTATGATAATTTGGATTCATCGATTTCATCAGAATATTGAACCATAAATGTTCAACTATCATAAATGGATATTCATGAACAATAATCATCTTAGCCACAATATTCTTTATTCTAGAATGATCATAGGCAGACGAAACACATAAACTAGATATTGAACCAATTTCCTCTAAATCCTCTACTACTGGATCAAATAGTTTTTGCTTCTTTCCTTTATTATCAATCTTGCTATAGTGATTTGATTTGAAGTGTCTACTTAACTGAGATGTTGTTCCAATTTTTTTATTTCACATATGATTTTACACAATAATTACATTTAAACTTACGCACCATTTTTCCCTTTTATTCTGATTTCATTTGAAGTGTTGCCAAACTTGGATCATTGTCTTTTACCCTTGATCTTAACGGTCGAATTTCACCCACACTCTCATTTTGAGTTGTTGCATTATCATCAATAGGTAGGCTTGATTCACTTGAACAACTAATAGATTTACTTTGAGAAGGACTTGTCATTGTGTCTATAAGAAATGAAACAAAAGCGATGCATAGAATCACTCAAAAAAACATAAATACCCAGATCAATAACTATTAATTTGAACAACAAATCATGCTAGACCAATTAATTAAAGACTAGATTAGAAGAAAGATCAAAACCAACCAAGAAATGCTTAAAATGGATTATACATAAAAGATCCATATATTTACAAAGAAATCTGCATCTATCAACATCTACCAATAGTCAATAGAACAACCAAGTTATCAAAGCGGCAAAGGCATGTGAACATCATAACATGTCCCATGAATGCACAACAACACCAGAAATAAGTAAACAACCTTTATAGCACCAAATAACCTCCAACAGCATGAGAAGCGTGATGAAAGTCAGTAAGTACCAATCGTGAGAGGAGCCTGACATTCAATGAGAGACTGTGATGAGTGAAACAAATACAATTAGGAAATGAAATAATGGCCAATGGGGAAGTATTTCTAATCGAATTACAAAGTTTGAACCCGAGGAAGGCGAGGAGCAGATAGTGAAATAGTCGGAGGGTAAGTTACAGCAGTGTAATGAGATCAAAAAACAACATCATCCGCAATTGTAAGTTTGCAACTGCCACAACATTCAACAGGCAACAATCGTTACAAACCCAGATGGCTAACCCAAACGGGCTAGAACCAAAACAACCCCAACATGCTAACCTAAAATAGTAAAATAAGAGACAATTGAAACCCCAAATTGCAAATCGTACAAAAAAATATAGATACACATGAATGATTAAAGAAGAAACATCCCCAAATCAACTGCACCAGAAACATCCCCAAATCCAATAGGCAAACCTCAAATAATGGAATAATGAAATAATTGAATATACCAACATCATGATTCCATGAAATACTTACAGTCGGAAATGAAGCGAGAATCGAGAGAAAGTATTTAGACGGGAAACAAACCAAGACATACGGATTGTCTACCAACCAACTCGATCAAATGAAGCAAACCGCTCGGCGGTCGACGATATCTGGCGGCGCGGCCGCATGATCGAAACTAGACGCACGGAGAAGTGAGAACGGAGAGAAGTGGAGAAGGAGAAGCGAGAAGTGAGAAGTGAGAAGAGTCGTGGTGGGGTCGAGTCGATATTAGAATAGGGATTTTAGGGAATCTCGCCGTCAATTAATCGGACGGCACGATCTGCTTTTTGGACTCATTAGCCCATCCATTCGATCGCTTGAGCATAAGCGCCAGTTTGGCTAAAAGTCAGCTCGAAATAAATTCGAGCCACATTTCTGGCTTTAAAATCGGCTCGTTTGCTTCAAGTTGATCTCAATTTGAGCCCAGGTTCGAGTCGACTTTAGAGCGAGCTATGATCTTCGAGCTAATTTCTCAACCTTAGATGTGGCAGCAGACTCAATGGCGGCGGATGCAATTTCATCCCCTTCATTCGATCTCAGATCAGATGATAGAGATTAAGCATGTGGTTCCTATTGGATTAAATTGAATTATATAACGAACTAAATGATGGTCGTCTATTCTAATCATGCAGAATGGACGACCGATGATCCGTCGTTCCCCGAGCGCAGGAAGACAGACACAATCTTCCTTCCACTGCTTGATCCAAGTTCGTTAGAGCTCGTAGGATGTCAGGATTGACTCCAAAATATGCGCGTCGAAAATCTAAGGAGATCATACAGTGGAAAACTCATGCAATCACACTTTTCTTAACAAAAGACAAACACCTAAGGGATTTTCTACGATTTATTAGAGTTTTATCTCACCGAAGCTAAAGAATGATGGTCCGTTGACTGAATAATCTTCATTTTGGAGAGACGAAGTCCTATTCAGAAGAAATCGAGCTACCTCCCCACCGATGCCTTTGTGGACCAAGTGTCTCCACTAAGCTCGCTAGAATTGGTCTTGGAGTCTTCTGGTGATCAAATCATTTGGGGATCGATTCGTTTCAACTCTTCCGAGCTAGGGGAAGGTGTGGAAAGAGTTAATTTAAGTTTGGTGGAGTTTATGCAAGGTTGGATGGACGGGGTTCTCGATTTCGAATGGAGGTTGGTCTCGTCGGCAATAAAGAGCATGAGGGAATCGGGAAAAGCTCTAGGACTGCTCGAAACACACTAAGGAAGCTCTATTTGAAGTTTGAATGAATGGGGAGGAGTATACTCTCCTCCCTAAGTGAACCAAGAGCTGAGATTGGCTCAGTCTTTGGCAGTCGTTCGGCCAGGGTAGGTGGCCAAAGATAACTGCGGACTGCTAAGGTGGAGGAGCTTGAGAGGCTGATGCAGTGGCATGGGCTGGCATGGGGTGTATCTCCTCCTCCAAGTGAACCAATGGGGTGCCTTAGGTGAGTTCACCCTCTCATGACCCAAGGCTAAACTCAACAGCCTTAGGTCAGGTTCGGTCAATGGTCCTAGTGTCTAAGAATGGCCAAAGGTGGTTGTCATGGCTTGGAGAGTGGGTGAGCCCCTCTAAATGGGGATTTTATCTCATTTGGTTGGGTTGGTTCATGGGTTTTGACCCAAATTAGGTTCACCATGAGTTGGGTCCACTTGGGCTAACCCATGATGACCTAAGGATGAGTCATGTCATGTTTGGTTGGGTTTGGATTTGGTTTGAATGGGTTTGGCTCAATTTGACCCATATGGGTCAAATGGGGTTCAATTGGGTTAGGTTGACCAATTGGTCAAATTTGGTCAAACCAAGGGTTTGGGTCTGTTTAAATGATCATTTGAGATGTATTGGTACCATTGGTTTGATTTAATTTGAAGTGGATTTGATTTTAGCTCATATGGGTTCATTGGGTCAGTGGGTTAAGTTGACCAATTTGGTCAAATTGGCCAAATTGGTTTGGGTGGAAGGTTGGTTTAGGTTCAATTGATCATTTGGGAATGATTGTGTGTGTTGGTTTGAATTAATTTAGATTTGGAAAGGATTTGGTTCAATTGAATCCTTTAGCCAACCCTTTAGGTTAATTTGGGCTAAAGGGGTCAATTGAGTTTGGTTGATCAAAATGAGTTCAATTGAAGGTTGGATCATGTTCAATAATCAATTTATGAGTGATTAGAGGCATTGGTTTCAATCAATTGGAGTTAGGATTTGACTTAATTTGTCCCTTTAAGTCAAATTGGGTCAAATTTGGTCAAGAGACCAAATTGGCTTAGTTTGGACTAACTGGTGGTTGTCATGTTCAATAATCAAATTATAATTAATAAGAGTCGTTGATTTCAATCAATTGAAGTTAGAATGAGATTTGGTTCATTTTGTTCCATGGGTTAATTGGGTCAACTTGGATCAAGTAATCAAATTGGTTTTGTTTGACCTAATTGATTGTAATTAGTCAATCAAGAATAATCAACAATTATTATAGAGAGTATTGAAGGGGTTGATTTAATCTAATTTTAGTTGGATTGAAGTTTGAATTGATTTGGTCACTTATGCCACTTTGGGTCAAGTGGACCAAGTGGGATGATTGGGTTGAATTGGATTGAATTGAGTATTGAGAAGAGTTCAATGATGGATTTAGGGTTGATTGTGGCTTTGATTGCAATTGATTTGGGTTTGATTTAATTTTGGCTCATTTGGACCTTTTAGATCAAATGGGTCAACTTGGGTTAATCAAATTTAATTGGTTTAATTGGTTTGATTATAAGTCTTGGGAGGGTTTGAAATAGAGTATTGAATTATTGGAGTGCTTTTATGAAAATCAATTGGATTTAGTTTTAACTGAATGGGCTTGGGTTGAATCCATAGGATGATGGCAGAATTGATTTAGGTTAAGGGTTAAGTTAATTTGGCTTGGAGCTTGGATGTAAGACAAAATCCAATTAAGATTAGTTGTGTTGGCTTGAGGTTGATTTTGGATGAGTGGACAAGCATGGGTTTTGATTTAGGCCATAGGTTAGGTAGAACTTATTTGCTCTAGGGTATAACTTAAGTTTAGGGTATACCTCCCTAAATCTCTAGACTTGAGTTTAGTGTTCCCTTAATCACTAAAAGTGTCCTATGACTTGGGAAATCCAAGTGCCTAGAAGATTCCTAAGCTTAAGGAAGGATGAGTCCTCACTCCAAAAGTGAGTTCAACAATGGGGTTTGGTATGAGATTAGGGTCATTGGGTGTCACACGTAGTCTGAGTCAGGGTCCAGCCTTTGGTTTGAGCCTTATAAGTGGTTTGAGCCTTTGGTTTGAGTCAGGGTCCAGCCTTTGGTTTTGGATGAGTAGACAAGCATGGGTTCTGATTTAGGCCATAGGTTAGGTAGAACCTATTTGCTCTAGGGTATAACTTAAGTTTAGGGTATACCTCCCTAAATCTCTAGACTTAGTGTTCCCTTAATCACTAGAAGTGTTCTATGACTAGGGAAATCCAAGTGCCTAGAAGATTCCTAAGTTTAAGGAAGGATGAGTACTCACTCCAAAAGTGAGGTCAACAATGGGGTTTGGTATGAGATAGGGGTCATTGGGTGTCACACATAGTCTGAGTTAGGGTCCAGCCTTTGGTTTGAGCCTTATAAGCCTTCTAAGCTTTGGGTTAGTATTCCCCTATCACTAGAAATGTCTTAACTCAAGTTGAGAAAGCTTTAGTGCCTAAATTGAATTCTAAGTTTTAATAGTGATAGGTGTCAACCTCACTAAAAATAAGGCCAACAATACAAATTTCAACTCTTGCTATGAAATATGTAAAAATTAATAAATAGTATATACATGTTATCTTATATAAGCTCTTTCGGAATCTTTAACTTTAATCATAAAAAAATTTGATTTATTAGATGAAGATATGCTAGAAAGGGCACCACTAATTGAAGAGTTAGTTCATAAAATATTATCGAATGAGCACCCTTCAAGAATAATACAAGTGGGCTTCTCACTTTTTAAGAAGGAAAGAAAAGATTGTGTTGATTTTTACACCGAAATCAACATATCATTGCTTCGATTCCAAATGTACTAAAATTTGATCCTAGGATAATCTCACTCTCTTAAAATTGACCAAGCATTCAAATCAATCATTCAAAAAAAAAGTTTGAGCTAGATTGTGTACAATAATAAAAATTTAAGAGTTTTATTTAAAATATTACTTTATAAATAATAATTTTATATTATTTTTCTCATAGCCTACAAAAAATATTAATTATCATCATCATGGGTTAGCATAAAGAGATTGAATGCAACACACACATACATATATATATATATATATATATATATATATATATATATATATATATATATATATATATATATATATATATATATATATATATATATATATATATATATATATATATATATATATATATTAGTTTATTTGGAAATATTAGAGTAATTTTACATCATCATATTAATAGATCTAAACAAATATTAATACATTGATACAATCTTATGAGACTATTAAATTCTCTTTATCTTATCTTAGTACCACTCTTATGACTCCTTTATTATTCCATTAAATTTACTAATAAAGACTTTAGAACTTATATCGAAAGTCTTAAGATAGAATATATTATGGCTGTATCAAATTTATCACTAATATTATTTAACATTTGCATTTATGAGCTAATTATCATTTATAAATAATTAATAAAATAAAGATTTTCTTATGAAAATAATATAGATTCTTGACATTTTAAGGCCATATCATTCTATAAATCATCTGCATCAAATGTCGAGTTGAGCTTTTCCCTAGTAATCGTGACCAAGGGCATGATGATCATCAATTAAAATGTTGACACGTGGCCTTAATTATCCACACACAAAAGAGAAATGAAATCAAGCCTAGCTCAAATCTAATTATTCTATAACAAAATTTGTGAGATTTATTAATAAATTTATTGTCAAAAGAAACTTGAACATGCATTTATTTTTAATAATTTATTTATTTATTTATTTTAATAAATGTTAGAGTTTTTCTAATTATATGAGATTTTGGTTTTTTAACGTATTCTTAATATCTATTTAGATATATTCGTAGGTTCTTTGGTTGCAAGTTTCTGAAAGAAGTAAAGTCGCAAGTTGGAATAGTTGGACTTCAATAAATTGTTGATGAAAGTACTAAATGGGTGGGGAGGTTTGAATTTTGGCATTTAATTTTCTATCAAAGTATTTTTTTCCATATATATATTTTTTAAAGCCAAGTTGGTTTCAACTAACAGCTTCAAAACACTTATAAATCTTTTTATTTCATTAATTTTCTCTTGAGACAAGCTGTTCCAACTATGTTTTTTCCTTTGTTAGGAATGAAAAAGAGATTCATAACATTAAATGCTTGAAATCTTTGCTTTACTTTTTTTTAGTTCAATTGTATACTAAAAATTTGCTTCAACACATATTATGTAAATGAATGTTTCCAAGTTAGTTATAACTCTATAAATAAGATGTTTACCTCTCTTTATTATAAATGAAAAGAACTAAACAAAAAAAAAACTCAATTTGAATAACAATGAAGAAAACCATTTCATGTTATTGCAACAGCTTTGATAACAATGTGGAGCTACTACATTATTTGGTATGGCATTCAAAAAAAGACTTCAAAGTGGTTAAACCAACAAGTGTTAGGGACCACTATGTACCAAAACTCTTACTCTATCTCAAGGCGTGCCTTATTTATATGATGATGATTTACAGAGTATGATGTTTAAAAATGTGATGAGGTACACTACGTAGATCTTAGGGGGTACTTATTAAAATAATCGAGTATGACATCAATAAATGGCATACTACCTCAAGAGATAGATATATCACCATATAATGGACTTAATCATTTAATAAAAAACTCCAAAGGTTGATGGGTCTACGTATACCATAGACTTTTCCCCTACTACACATGGATGTGATAAAGTGGAGTTTATTTTAAGTCGGGTTTTTTAGTTAACTATAAGGGCAAGCCCCTATAGTTAATTACATTTTTGGAGGTGTAAATATTCTAAGAATACTCTAGATTAGAGTGATTGGCTAACATATCTATGGACTTCAAAGCTTCGTATCAAAATTTTGATAATTTTAAAATCAAGCGAGAAGAGTTCAAATGAGAAGAGTTCTTAACAGATTTCAAAGGAGAATGAGTAGGAAGCATCCATGATACAAGAAAATGAATACTTTAATCTATCATATGGTGAGACTCTATATTTTGAAGGAGAGAAATTATACTTATTTGAGTTGAAATTTTATTAGAAAGCTAGAATTTAAATTCTAATAATACAATGTTGTAGAAATACCTAAGAGGTGAGAACTTATGCTCGTAACAAAGAAGCGATATACATCTAAAATGCTCTAGCATAAGCTTATAGTTCGACCTAAATCTACTCGAGGAAAGTGGGATAAGTTGGTTCATTTCTACTAGAGAGAATGAACAAATCTCGAATCTTCTAGACTTACAACCATCGTGAGTGGCTGTCAGCTAACGCGTCTTATGATTTAAAATCATGTTGGCTAGTCATATATAAATGCAAAATAGTTTGGCTATTATTAATTAGAAAGTAATCTTGATTCATAAACTCACTCCCTAGGAGACTAGGTCATGGCTAGTATGAAAGTTATGATTTGGACTAATGCAACAAAATTTATAAATTTTATTTCATTTTGACTCATTAATTTTGGACTCAAGCTTAGAAGAATTTATATATGTATGATGAAAATTGGTTATGGGAAAATCAAGAGGAAAGGGTGTTTGCCACTACAAGTGATTGCTCTCAAAGGCCAAGAATTACCCTTTATTATGAAAAAGTGGAGATCCCCTATTATAAGAGTGAAATAATATTCATGCATGATGTTAAAATATATAATCATTCAACTAAAGGGTTGTTAAATCTTTTATTTCTTTCTTAAAAAGTTTAGCCTTTATGCTGAGGTTATGAGTTAGTTAAAATTCTAATTAAAGTTATTAATTGGGATAAAAAATAGTTTTCCCTTAAAGAGCCTATCATATCCAAGCCATACATCAAATATTCACATTTTAAGAAATTTATGAAAAACATGTCATTTCTATTGCACAATTTATGTAAAAATAATAAACAAATATTAATCACATAAAATAATAAAAAAGGTCGATCGCAGTGCCATACACCTCAAAAGAAAGAATTTAGGTAGTTGAGCACTTATAGAAACGATTACAATTTACAATGAAAATAGGACTATGGGGGTCTCCAATCTTAATCTTCATCTTCACTTCATGGATTGAGCACTCCATGCATCACAGGGCCTCCTAGGTTTAAGCCTTCTTGCCACTCCTCTTCCTAAACCCCATAGTTTTAATCTTAATCCTAATCTTATTACAAAAATTATATTTCACCAAATAGTTATATTTCACACATTTAGCACCTACCTTGGGTCACCATGCTCACATAATGGATTATACTTAAGGACTTAAGGAGCACCTACAAATGAAGGCTTTCCTAATTTTATTATTACAATAGTCCCTTAAGCATAATCCCTTATAGGAGGCATCATTAGTCTAACAAATAATGTTACATCCAAACTAACACATAAATAATCTAACAAATATTTGAAAATATTACTTCAAAAAAAAATATCAATCCACCAAAACAAAATACGGACCTAACTCAATCCACACATAGCATTCTAATGTGTGTGCTTAGTGTGGTATGGAAAAATTAGGCTTGATGTTTAAACTTAGCTAATGATGAATGTTCAAGTTTCTCATTAAATGATGATCATGTTTTAAATGATTAATGGTTTAAGATGAAGTGTAAACTTAACTCTTAATTTTTTTTATTTATTATTATTATTATTATTATTTTGTTTCATTTAAACTTAGAATTTTAAAGAGAGAAAGGAGGAGTTAGATCTACCTTAATCTCTAACCATAGGTTGAACTTAAATATAAATTTTATGACGTCTAATAACCTTAATGAAGTGTTATAATTTTTTCTATTAAGTTATGTGTTTGGATTTGGATTAAGTGATTTTATCTAAATATGAAAGATATCTTAAGATTAATAAATCAAATCATGTCTAATGTAATGATATTTTTCTTGACCTTGTTTCACCATCCCATAATATCCATTTAATTATATAACATACTCAATTGAATAACTAGATTTAATGAATACATATGTGTGTGTGTGTGTGTGTGTGTGTGTGTGTGTGTGTGTATAGATTATTCCATGATTAGTAGAAGAAAAATAATTTAATTTTACCTTATACATATACATACACACTAGTATAATGAATTTATATAAGTACATGTCATTGTTGAACCAAGGAAGTGAAGTAATCAGAGACCCTCTTGGGACTACTTAAATTCTCGTGCTTCCAGGATGCTTAGACTATATACTTATTAATTCATATGCATATGCATACATATATAGGAATAATGATAAAATTATTAAAGATATATATATATATATATATATATGTATGTATGTATAAGTAAAAATAAATTAACCTTGATATTTAATTCGTTATTAATCTTAAAGTATGTGTCGTTATTATACCAGAGATATCATGTATTAAGACTATATACCTTTAAGACCTTGTTACTATATCTTTTAAATTATTATTCATATATATAGGATTTTAAAATTTAAATTTAACTATTCATATTGATTTTCATTTAGATTAATAGATTTTTTTATTAATTAAGAAAATAATTTAACATTTACTAGTGATAATAACCACACTATTTAATTTACAATATACAATTAAATGAAATACTTTTTAAAAAAAATTAAAACATGAGTGTATAAAATATATGAAAGAAATTTTTAATTAAATATCACCATATAACATATTTGGAGTTATTAAATTCCTAAAGTTATTCACATGAAGATAAGTACCATTAAGCCTAATCAAATTAGTTAAAAGTTTTTAAAATTTAAATCATTTAATCCTAATAAGGAGAGAAAATTATTAAAGTTATCCCTCGATCCATTTCTATTCTTTAATTGATTCAAAACTGGTTTAAATGATTTTTATGAATTAATTAAAGTAAAATAATTATTTAATCAATTAAGTCTAAAAGAGCCCATAAATTCAATTAAGCCCTCACTATAAGCCCAAAAATTATGAGAAATTTATAGAAAATGCATAAAAATGTCTTTAAAATCCTAATACAATTAGGCCTATAATTAAGAATTAATTAAAGAAATAGGAAAATTCCATAATCATCAATTACACTCAAAATACCCCCAAACTATTTAAGGATTTTAATTTCATTGAAACCCTCTTTGTTAAATGAGCACAAAGAGGGCTTGGTCAAAATTTTTGGAGGTCTACCCTTATTATTATGATTTATCTAAGAGTAATTAATGATTTAATTAATTAAATGAAAGCCATTTAGAGTGATTTTGAAAAATAATCAAAACTAGATGTCATAATTATTTTTTTTATCACACTTACTATTTTAAAATATAATTAGGCTTTCATAATTATTTTCATGATTTTTTTAATTTAAATTATTTATTCAATGGATAAAAATGACTAATTTAGGTTTCAAAATTTAGATCTCCCAAATTACTTCTCAAATTAACTTGAAATAATTATGTGAGGCAAAAGACATCCTATAAAACTATCACACCTAATATCAAGCTAATATGGCTAGTGATTAAAGCTTAATTACTCTAATTAAGTTAAACTTCAAATCCTAATTAATCCATGTATACTTGATAAAATTTGGGGCTTTTATTTTTTTAGATTCTCCTCTATCTAAGCTTTCCATAGAGGGTTTATTTACATTTTAAGATTTTTTTTATAATTAGTTATAATTTTTTAAAAGTTATGCATAATTAAAGTAATTAATTAATACTTAATTAAACTCTAATTTAATTATTTTTGTGATTTAATGTGATCTAGGGGGTCTAATTAAATTTTTAAGAGCTTTGATGTTTATTAAAGTGATTTGAATTTTTTTGATGAATTTTTATATTTTTTATAATTTTTAATTATTTATTTATTCAAAATTAGCTAATTAACTTCAAAAATTAATAACTTTTAAACTAGAAGGCTATTTAAATTGAACTTTTTATGATACGTAGTAATAACATTAATTTTATTTTCTGAAATTTTTAATTTGATTGGTTTAGTATTTTAAGAGTAATTAAAGAAACATAGGTTTTACTAAAACTTAAATTACTTCTAAAAATATATAGCCAAATTTAGGGATTTTTGGTTCTTTGGATTCCTCTCAAAAAGATGAATTCGTAGAGCCCTTATTTACATTTTTTTGGTTTATTATTTTATGTTTTATGATTTTTGAAGTTTCAAATTATATCTAAAAGAATAAATCAAAAAAGGAGATCTAATTGTGTGTATTACTAAGTAAGATGGATAGGCCTCAGGTTGTCTTCCCTTATGAGAGACCAAAAGAGTTAGATGGATAGGATCTACCCTAAACATCATTGAATCTTATGATCTTCCGACCATCTAAGTTAAAAATTATTTTATTTTGCATTAGAGAATTAAAGAAAAAAATTCAGTGGGATCTAAGAGAAACTCTTAGATTCGTGTGAATTTTTCACCAAAAACAAACACCTATGGTTGATCTAAAGTTTAGATAAGTTACCTCACTAAGCCCACGTTTGGTGGATGCTAAAAGATCTCCTAGGATGTACTCCTTTGACTCCTTATGGAATACTCTGGCCGCTGTGGACCACCACTCGTTACTAGAAATTGGTGGCTATTGGACTTAGAGAGCACAAGAGGTGGGAAGAGGGGTTTTCTTCTAGTAAGAAAATGCATGTGTGTGTGTGTGTGTGTGGGTGTGTCTTTTAGTTTGTTAAGAAAAAATAAATGAGGTGTGTAGAAAACCCTCCTTTTTTTTTTCTCCATGCCCTCCCATGTGAAGAAAGAAATGTATATTTTTTTTCTCCTCATGTTCACCACTCTCTTTTTTTATTTCCTTGTGTTTGGCATGCCTTTTTCTTTATTAAAGTTGAAATTTTGATTGGATTTGGTGTATGGGGAGATGAGTGAACACATTTTTGGTTAAGACTTGAGTTGTCTCTACTTAGCCCAAATTGAGTTGAATTGAGTCAAGTGAGTCTTGTTTGCTCAATTGATTTAATATTAAGTTTAAATAAATTATTTAAAATACTTATAATTAATTAATTTGATTTAACCTAAGCCTAAGTTAACTCAATTTAACTTAAATAAGTCAAATTGGATCAAATGGCCCAATTAGTCATTTTGAGTTCAATTAGGTCAAATTATCAAATTAGGTCTGAATTAAGCTTAAATTAATTTTGAATGAATTGATTCAATGATTTTAAGCTTTTAGATAAGTTTACTTTGATTTAATTTGATTTGATTTGATTTGGGTTTAGTGGGGTCCACATGAATTAGTTTGAGTCAAGCACGAAAGGCCATCGAAATTGGGCTCAAACTGAGATTAGATTAATTTGAATGAGAAATATAATGATTTAAAGCCTTTATGCAAGTTAATTCTGATTTGATTCTAGTTAAACTTCGTATGAGCTTAGTGGGGCCCACATAAGTCAAATTAGATCAAAAGATCTAGCTAGCCATTTTATATCCTGTATGAACTCCTCTTAGACTAAGTTAAGTGTTACAGAGATGAGGATGCTCAGGTGGATGAGTGGCTTTACTCTTAGAGATAGAATGCAAAATGAGTATGTTCAGGAAAAAGTTGGAGTAGCTCCAGTGGTAGATAAGATTAGGGAGAGTCGCCTTAGATGATTTGGCCACATAAAGCGTAGGTCGTCCGATGACCCAATTAGGAGAGCAGATGCATTAGATTTGCCTTATGTTAAGTAAGGTAGAGGTAGACCTAAAAAGACTTGGTTAAGATGTATAAAAAATGATCTTAGTATACTTGAATTAAATGAGAATTTGACACATAATAAGACACAATGGAGACGAAGGATTCATGTAGCCGACCCCACCTAGTGGGATTAAGGCTAGTTGTTGTTGTTGTTGTTGTTGTTGTTATACATTAATTTTATGTTTTTAGATTTATTTAATTTGAATTTATTTTGATTTTATTTGATTTTAATGGACTTAGATGATTCTAAGCTTAAATAGGGTCAATTTGGTTGACCATGCTAATTAACTCAATCTAGGCTCAATTAAATTTAGATCTTAATTTAGAAAATTAGACTCACATTATCCTATAAGGTCAGGTGAGGTCTTATAGGGTTCCTTAGGCTAACCTTGATTTTCACCTTAATGTGTGTTGACTTTTAATTTAATTTTGATTTTATATTTAGTTTCATTTTGATTTGTTATTTTCATTTCTACTTAAGTTTAAGTTAGATACATACACTAATTATAGTATCTAGGTGCTTAGTGGGAAGCTCTTAATCTAAGGTTGGAGATCTTGGTACTAAGTTAGGGTAGTTATTAACCTCACTCAAGGTTAACAAAACCTTGAAGATTTTAGGTCAGGAGGCGGTCAACCTACTAAAGTGAGGTCAACAAAAGGACCCTTAATAAGTGTGGTGTAATTGTTAACTACACATATTAGCATTGGCTACTCAAATACATATGGTAGCAAATAGATGTGTTTGAACTATACTTGAAAGGTGAATTTAGCAGTTGTTGCAGATTCACTTTAAAATTAGGATTTTTAAAAATCAAGGATTTTGGAATATGCATCAAAGATACACAAAGCAAGTCATGACTTTGAAAACTTATAACTTAGATTTTCCAAAGCTCAAACTTGGAGAAAATAGGGGAAAGTCCCTTAAAGGGTGATTTGGAGTTTTATTTGGATGTGTCAAAGGTATGAGAAAAAGGCTCCTTGAAGATTAGTGTTAGTCAGTTTGATATGAGGAATTGGAGAGAAGCTCTTAAAAGATTGATTTTGATTTGAAGAACTAGGGAGAAGTTCCCTAAATATTTATTTTGTTTGGTTTTTGATAGGCTATACTAAGAATGGCCATGGGGTTTGATCTTCAACAAATATAAACTCAATCTACTCTCTACTCAACCATATTTGAATGGTGAGATAAATGTAGGAGATGGATCTGATCTATACCTAACCATATTTGAAAGAATAGAGATAGATTGTCCAACACATGTTTGATCTTGTTCAAAATAATAAGTGAAGAACAAAGCATAGATGTTTTCCTAACCCTATTTGATATAGCAAAACAAAGATAAACCAAACATTTTCTTAACCTCATTCAAAATAGCAAGATGAACATAAAAGAAGAATTTAATCTCTACCTAGCCATGTTCAAAATAGTAAAGATAGATCACTCACACATGCTATCCTTATTTGAAATAGCAAGTGAAGGACAAAGCATAGATGTTTATCTAACCCTATTCAAAATAGCAAGACAAAAATAAATTAAACATCTATATGATCTAATTTGAAACAACAAAATCAATGTAAAGAAAGAATTTAATCTCTACCTACCATGTTTGGAACAGTGGAGGTAGATTGTTCAACACATATCTGACCTTATTCAAAATAGTAAGTGAAGAACAAAGAATGGATGTATACATAACCTTATTCAAAACAACAAGATAAAGATACAGTAACATTTTCCTGACCTCGCTCGAAACAGCAAGATGAATGTAAATGAAAATTTTAATCTCTATTGGACCATGTTCAAAATAGTAGAGATAAGTTGTTCAACACATATCTGACCATATTGGAAACATTAAGTGAAGAAGAAAGATGGACGTCTGCCTGACCTTATTCGAAATAGCATGATAAGATACACAAACATCTTTCTTACCTGACTCGGAATAGCAAGATGAATGTAAATGAAGAATTTAATCTCTACCTCACCATGGTCAATAGTAAAGATAAGTTGTTCAACACATGCCTGACCTTATTCAAAATAGCAAGTGAAGAATAAAGGATGGATTTTTTTCTTGACCTTATTAAAAAAAATAAGATAAGGATACATAAATATCTGCCTAGCGTCGATCAAAATAGCAAGATTAATGTAAATAAGTAATTTAATATCACTTGACCATGTTCAAAATAGTAGAGATAAGTTGTTCAACACATGCTTGACCTCATTCAAAATAGCAAGTGAAGAATAAAGTATGAATGTCTATCTAACCTTATTCAAAATACCAAGACAAGGATATATAAACATATAGTTAAAAATAGTTTATATTTTACTTTTAAATTCCCAAGTAGTTTTGGAGGGGATTAAATACTTGAAGGTTCTTTCAAGAATTTGGACCTAGATGATATAAATACAAGCTTAACATAAAAACATAATCACATTGATGAAATTTATTTTCAAATATAGTCCTGCATAATATTTCTTTAAATAAATCTCATTGATAGGAAGTATTGGACATTCACCTTTATGATTTATTAATTGGTATGATTCCCCTTGATAGGCATTTTCTATTATGTAAAGAACCTCCCAAGTTGGTTCAAACTTACCTTCCACCTTATGGTGGACTATAATTAGTCCCATAAGAACTAAAATAAGCTCTCCAACTCGAAAAGCTCTTGGATGGACTAACCTGTTATGAGCTTAAACCATCTGTGCATTGTATAGCTCGACTCAAGACCTTCGAGCTTTTCCAACTAGAGCCTAGCAATATGATTGATTATGATCTTATTGCTTACAAAAACTCTCAATGATGGTAACTGAACTTAAAATGCAAGGATGACTTTAGACCCATACACTAAAGAGAAAGGGGTATACTATGTTGGAGTTCTATATGTGGTATAGTATGCCCACATGACTTCAATTAATCGCCATGCCACTATTGCTTATTGCCATCTCCAATATTTTCTTTAAGGTTTGGACAAGAGTTTTATTGAAGGCTTCTACTAACCAATTCACTTTGGGATAGTATATGGTAGAGTAGGGTTGTCAATAAAGCTAGGTGTTCGTGAACAACACATGTTCAGCTCATTCAAAAACTAAGCAAGCCGAACACGAACAAACATTTCAAGCTTGATTTATAAATGAGCTAAACATGAGCAATCCTTATTATTGTATTTTGAGTCATTTTGAGCTGATATGAGCCATTTCGAACAATTCAAGTCAAACACAAACAGTGAAATTTCGAACCATTTTAAACTCGAGCCGAACATGAACAAAATAATTTTTAAACGAGCCTAACATGCTCACTCAAGTTCGGCTCGTTACACCCCTATAGTGTACCTCCAATCTATATTATAGTGTATCACGAAGTTGTTAATTTTTATACTCTTAAAGGTAGTACCATTATTGGATATAATTCGATGGGGTACATCGAATATATAGATGATGTGACTCTTAAAGAACTAAAGGACATGATGCACCTTGACTTCCATAAAAGGGATCACCTCCTCCCACTTAGAAAAGTAATCTTTTGCTGCTAAGATGAAGTGATGACCCTTAGAATAAAGAATGTCAATTGGGCCCACTATATTTATACCCCAACACTCAAATGGCCATGAAGCTAGTATCGGATGGAGGATGTTAGGCGGCTGATGTAGTATTACTCTATGCACCGGACATTAGTGATAGCGACGTGATACATCCACACAATATATAATCATTGTTGGCTAGTATTTGAGCCTTTTAATATTAGCTTTCATTTTGGACCTGATTGGTGTGCTCCATATAGTCCTGAATGTACCTTAGTCACAATATTTTGGGCTTTGTATTTGCCTAAACAATGTAACCACATATGGTCAAAGGACCATCAATATAGGATGCCATTAACTTGAGCATAGGAGAGTGCTCTTTGCTTAACTTGATGGCCATGATATTTCTCTTGATGTAGTTTGTCTTTATTTAAGTAATCAATACAAGGTTGCCTCCAGTCTAATTTTTTATCCTTTTCAGCAATGACAACCTTCCCTTCAAGAGTATTTTTATCATAAGCCCAACATCAATAGGAGAAGGGACCTGGCGGTTGTGTACTTCTATCAATATGAACTCATCATTCAGATATGTCATCTCTTTAGCAAGCTTTCTAGAGCATTGGCTGAAGCATTTTCTCCTAGAGGGATCTTATAAATGGTAACCTCTAGGATTTGGGCTAATAACTCTATAGTGTATTTGTAGTT
The DNA here is from genome assembly GCA_021442155.1 of Cymbidium sinense. Taxonomy (NCBI): domain Eukaryota; kingdom Viridiplantae; phylum Streptophyta; class Magnoliopsida; order Asparagales; family Orchidaceae; genus Cymbidium; species Cymbidium sinense. Next base: position 70,468,639 of record CM038225.1, read on the forward strand.
GTGATGGAGTTTAGGCTTGAGGACTTTGTAAGACCCAATGATTTGGTTGACCACTAATTGTGAATCTCCAAAGATATTTATGCCCTTAATATATAATGAAATGGTCAATTCTACACCCAATCAGGGCTTCATATTTGGCTTAATTATTTGTACAAGGCTCTAATAAATTATATGAGAGTCATAGCATTCCATAGTATGAGATTAAAAAGACTATACATAGTCCCGCATTGCCTAGGAGGATGGACTATGGTTCATCTCCCATTTAGGAGAAGGCTACAATTTCCAATGGTAACCATTCGTATCTTCTAAACACATGATTGCTTATCAGGGAGATCATCATTTATAGGAGAATCTATGGGAGGGGGTGTACTATTTGAAAGTCTGCTAATGCTTGCCTTTTATAGTGTGAAGTGGTATGAAAGTAATGTTAAATTATGACAAAATTATGGACCATTGTGCCAACCATTTGGATAACGGCAGTGTCATGAGATATTGTAATAGATTTATTCTAGAAATCAAGTTAATTTTATGAAAAAACATATAGTGCCTTAGCTTTGGGGCAGTGAATATGAAGGCTAGGCAATGCTTCTTAATGGGTGGATAGTTTTTCTCTACATGAATTAGGTGATGACTCAAGTAATAGAGTGTATTATCTTTCCCTTCATTGTTAGCCTGAGCCAACAAAGTGTTAAGAGAATCACCTAATGCAGTCATGTACAAAATTAGTGGTCTGCTCATAATAAAAGTAGCAAGTACCAAAGGTGTCATTAATAATTGTTTAATGTTTTAAAAACATGTTGGCACTTATTGTCCCATTGAAACTTGACATCTTTCTTTACAAGTGTAGTGAATTGTTGACACCTGCAGAATATGTTTGTTACAAAACATCCTAGATGTGTCAACTTTCTTTGAAAGGACTTAGTTGGATTAGACTCTTGGGAGGTGGCAGATCTAATATTACTTTGATTTTTTTTAGTTGGATTAGACTCTTGGGAGGTGGCAGATCTAATATTACTTTGATTTTTTTTAGATCTATCTTGATTCCACAGTGTCATACAAAAAGCTCTAAAAGCTTCCCTGAGGTTACCCCAAAAGTACACTTCAGAGGGTTCATTTTTTAGGTTGTAATATCATAACCATTCAAAGCCTATTCTCAAATCATATAAGTAGTCTTCCTTCTCTTTATTTTGACTACAAGATCATCAACATAGCACTCAAGCTGGTGATAGATGAGCTCGTCAAGGATTCTAGTCATGGCCTTATGATACATGAGACCAGCATTCTTAAGGCTAAAAGGCATAACCTTATAGTAAAAGATTTTGATTGGAGTTTAAAATGCAGTATTCTTCTCATCCTTAGGTGCTATCTTAATTTGGTTATAATCAGGTGACCCATCCATGAATGAGAAGATCATGTGAGAGGAAGCTATGTCTACCATCAACTTTAGTATGGATAATAGAAACTCATCTTTGGGACATGCCTTATTTATATCCATAAAATTGACATATACACCAATTTGACCAATTTTCTTCTTAACTTCAGACATTAGCTAACCAAGTAAGATATTTTTTCTCCCGGATAAAACTAATATTGATCAATTGCTTTACTTTAGAAATGACCTATTGTTCAATATATAATCGCATGCATCTAGAGCTTACTTAACATGAGTTACATCAAACTGAATTTCTAGTTTATGAATTACAACATCAAAAGCTAATCCAAACATTTATTCATTACTCCAAGTGAAGAAATTATTAAACTCTAAAATTAGCTTAACTAAATTATTGGTTTCAGATTCACTTACCAAAGAACTAGTGAATGTTTTTGGATTATCTTGATCTAAGTTGATTTTCATACTCATCAATGGTTGACTTTATTTGTTCCTCCAATTCTAGACATAACTTGGATGTAATTCAAATAGCCTCAAGTTTTTAGATAAACTTCTTCATATGAATTAGGGTCATTTAAAAAAAATTATCAGACTCTAAGTTATTGGTGATGACCAAACAATATTAATCATCATTTATAAGGTCAACTGTACCAAATCCCTGGTCTTGATTGCGCCTTCTTAAATTTATTTTTCTACTTTTTCTCAAAGTAATTTGACTTATGCTTGGACCATGCATGTGGTATCAATCCCTATTTTACTAATTGAACACAACAAATTACCAGTCAAAAGGTAATTCTATTATTTCTTTGTAAGATTCATCCTCAAGTTCTACATCAACTCCTGAACCTGAGGATGATGCTCCTAGGTAAAATTTTTGAGGTTTGAAGTTTTAATCTAGTTGTGGTGTAGCTTTAACTACCAATCCCTCAATAGTCTCTGAAGAGAGTGGGGTTAAAGTTAGAGTACTCACAAACTAGTTGATCATCTCATATAATGATAATTTACATACATCATTACTCTGCTTGGAAGACCCTTTCATCATCATTGTTTAGCTCTACTATTACATCTAACTGAGTTTGTAAGTGTGAGGAGGCAATTGGTGCACTAACTATATATGACTCATCCCCTAAATTAGATTCTAAGTCTATGTAGAAAGTGAGAGAGCCTTGAGTTAGTTATGGAGGATCTTAAGCTGAGGTATGTTTACTGGTCTTCCTCCTCTCATGCCCCCTCAAAGCTTGCCTCATCCTCACCTTATGGGAAGTCGGGACATCTCACCTACTCATTGGAAAGTAGAGGTAATATGCGAATGAAAGGTGATGTCAAACTCTACTTCCTTCCTCAAGTTTTCATCCTTTTCTTTTTGATATTCTTTTTCTTTTTTTTTCTTTTTTTTTCTTTTTTTTTCTTTTTTTCTTTTTCCTCTTCTTTTTCTTATTGATTTATATTATTTTATATGTCATGAGAGTATACATTTTGCTTCATGGGGGAGGTAGTAGGCTACATTTTCATATATCTTGACCTTATGTACTGAAATGGCTTCAAATCATCCTTAATGTAGTACTCTAAGCTATTGCACATGAACTTAATGCATTGATGGAGTGAGGATGGCACCATGTTGTTCTCATGTATCCAAGATCTCCCTAGTAAAGTGTTGAAAGATATATTTAAATCTATAATGTGAACTTTTTCCTCAGTCTTTAAATCAGCAATCTATAATAATGTGTGATTGAGCTGCCCTCTCGCCTTGTTCATTGAATTCTTTCAACATCATCATACCGATTGCCCGTGATGTCAATCCTAAAGTAGGCAAGGGTTCTTAAACTCATGATATTGATGTGAGTCAACAAAGTATAGATAATATGAAGTTGTCTATGTTAAATGTAAAGTGGATGGTTGAGATCGGTAATTCCGAAACAAATTTTGAGAGGGTAACCCCAAGACTTCTTTAAAGTAGCATGCCCTTCTTCACTTGTAGAAGTAGCGACAGAGCTAAGCATATCTCGTGATCTAAAAAAGACTTTATCAAGGATTCCCTCTATCTTTTGATAAGACAAGAGCATCATATAAGTTTAGCCTAACTAGTAACTTTCTAAGATGGTCTAGAACATTGTAGTAAACCTTGGGCTAATTATCCATGAGCATATCCTATGTTGGAGCATTTTATGGAAGGTATATCTGTTCACTGAAACTAATAGCTTGTTTTCTCTTATTTTCAAGTGACATCCTAGAAGGTAGAACTTTGTTATTATGAAGGCTAACTTCTATGATCTCTTAGAAAGAATCATAGTGGCATTTACATGCTCATCAATGGAACTTGAAGCTTCTCTAATAGATTTTTTGAGTCGATGACTCAACTCTATCTCGATAAGGGCTCAAAGATTTAGGATAAGGGCGTCACTATCAGTTGAAATCATCATATGAAAAGATTTGATTAGAATCATTTTGATTATTGAGATTTGGAAATTTATTATTAATATCAAGATTATGAGAATCATTTTCACCATGAAGAGACAAGATGTAAGAAATTTTCTTTTTATTACTTTGTTTGCCTCTTGTACAAAATAAAAGTCATACAAAGAATGCAAAAGCGCTTGATGCTCCCATCCATAGTAACTATGCTTCTAAAAGTAGAGGTGGTAGGAGTGGTAAGTGATGAATTTACTTCTGTATCCTAAGTATGTACTGGCTGCTTATGCTCAACATCCCCCATCTCTGAGTTAACATTCACAACTTGCAAACTTACCAGTGTTGTGGAGGTTTAAGCTCATTTAGGTACTTGCAGAGAAAATTTTGTTACTTCAGAATTGATTTTGCAAGAGGTTTGAGATAAGAAATTAACTCAACCATCTTCAGTCATGAGAGGATCGAATGATTCTTCAGATATCACTGTAATTGAATCATTGGTATGTTCTACTAAGTATTCTTTGGGTATACCTGGCTTCAGACTTGTAGCTTCAATCGAGTTAATCCTTGAAAGTAATACAATCCTCTAAGACGTGTCCAAACATGCGCTGGTAGGGGAAAAATTTGGATCATCACTCTTGTCCACTTTCTCCCTCCTCTTGAGTTCAGGTAGCTAGAAATCAGGCATCTTGTTGAGATTCTTAAAATTTTCCTAATTACCTCCATCTTTAATGAACAAGGGTTGTTTAACTTTTCAGTAAGAGTAGGTGGAACGTAGTTACCCGACTACTAGTAGGGGTACTGGTATCACTGAGGTTATTATGGGCATGGAGATGAAAATGGAGGTGGAAGTTGAGATGGTTAGGACCTAAGTCTCTTGGGTTGAACTCGCATGGATTGTTTCCCTTTGTCAACTACAAAGATCCTAGGTCTTTTCTCTAGCACCTTCTATGGCTTTGGCTTGCAAGGCCTCTAAAATAACTATTTGGCCTCCTCATGAAGGTTGGCTACTTTACTGATCAATTTCTCAGTTTTGATGGTGAAACCTTTGAGCATGAATTCCACTGGGCTATGGATATTTATGATTAGAATCTCAATGGCATGCTGCTCTTGAAGCTGAGGTTCATATTTTATACTAAGATTCCTCCATAAGAATATAATTAACTAGAGACTCATTTGGTTTACGCTTTTATACTAGGTACCCTACAATCATCTTCTATTGGACTCTTGCAAATCTCTTGATGAATAGCTGCTCTAACTCAATGAAAGTCTTCACTGAATCATTGGGGCTTGACATACCATCAAATGCTACACCTACTAGGTTGCTAACAAACCGTCTAAACAAAAAATCATCACTACCTCTAGTATTGCGACAACTAGCTCTAAAATGAGCAATATACTACCATGGGGTCCCACTACCATCAAAAGTCTTAAAAGATGGTGGCACAAACCCCTTACGATATTGTAATGTATCAAATTCCTCCAGGTATGGTCTCCCCTTTGGAATTAACAAGGCCCCTTGGGTTTGCACTTATGTCACCCTAACTTGTTATTCCACCGCTGCTTGATATCTTGCTCTTGAAAAGTACACTTTCTATGTCTTTCCTATCACGCATCCTCATCTAAGAAATATTATCTTTGTTTATATCCACTATATGCACTAAATTTGGCTTATCTTTCTCAAGGTGTGGCTTAAGAGACTAGAGTTTTTCCTTGAAGGGATAGAACCATTGACATCAACTCTTCCATCCTTCAATCCATATGATCGATTTGGTCATATTTTTATCTCAGTTGATACAATAGTCATGAAGTCAAGTCTGGCGTCGCACCTTTCTTAACTGCAACATCATGTACATCTTGGGGGTGTTATTATTATCTATATAGGGACCCTCTAGTATCAACCATATATATCTTTGTTGTATCCTCTAGAAGGTCATCCTCATTAGCATTCAAGTCTACCATGCAACCATCCTTATCAAAATGATCATCCCGCTTATCTACCTTATTACAACACGATAGTCCTCCAATATGTCATATATGGATCAATCGTCTACCCTGCCTAGGAACGTATGTTGGGTGACCACTATAAGTAATTGGATCCCCTACCTATATTGGATCTCTCTCCAAAACTTTGTATTCTCTTACTGGTTTGGCTTGTGTGTAGACTAGCTATTTCTCTTCTATTTTTTTCCACTTTATCAAGTGATCGTGGTGGAGACAGGACTACACTCTTAAGCCACCATGCCCTCTTCCTTGCTAATAAAGTAGGGGGTTGAATGCGGGGAGCTCGACCTTGCACGACCAGCATGAGAAGAGGAAGGTTAACCCGCAGGTTGTAACTTGATCGTTATAGGTGGGGCTTGCCTTCCCTTGGAATGCTTTTTATATTTTGTGGGGACATCAAATGTTGTCACTTGGGTATGAGAGGCAAATCTATGAGTCAAGCGATGTGATAATGATCGCAATGATTGTGGTTCCATAGATGCCCACCTCTCTAGGTCAAACCCGATGAGTACAATCTGGTCAGATTCACCTACACAGTTAGACTATTATAAACTATGGTGTCTATCAATCAATGCGGAGGCTACCGACTGCCTAAAAAATCTTCTTCTTTCACTCTTATCACTCCTGGCACCCTTGGCCCTCCCTCTCCTCATCTGATCCTGCACACTTTTTGAGATGGCTATTCTCAAGCTTCTAACTACTTCAGACTCAAACCATTTATGCTTTATTCTCATTCATCTAAGAACTAACCTTATACCAACATAGGGTGTTCCTCTCTTCTTCTTAACTAATGTCCCATGCTTAAACAGATGTTGGTTTTTTACGACGATGAGCCGAATGTCTTCTTCTCCCTCAGATGCAGAGATTGAGTGAAACCTACTTCCCCAAAGAAGGGGATAGGTTTTGTAAGAGGACTCACCCTCAGCCATCTGAGATGAGGTATCTACCTCCTGAGACATCCTTTCATATAGCTTTTTAAGTTATTATTCTTGTTCCTCCTTATAATCTTAATGAAGGGAATGTGACAACAGGAAGAATCTTCCTCAAAGATAGATGGGACAAAGACTGGCTCAACCTTGGTTTTCCATTTGGAGGCTGAGGCTATCTTGAGTACTACCTCAATTTCAATCATTCTACTATTGGTGGAAATAATACATGATAGTGATAAAATAAAAACCTCAACAAACTTCCTTTTCAATGAGGGGAACTCTATCTCTGACCTCAGGTTAAATTACAAAAGGGGTTTCTTGTCTACTACATCTTTATGTTTAACCACAGTGAGAGTTAGGCCATCAGAAGTGACTTTGAAATTATCAAAGCCCAGCCAAGCTTAATGATAGGGGAATTTGGTGAGGAATGTCTGATCCACAACCAAGTCCCACCAATGGAAAAAGAAAAAATAAGCTTGCTAGATGACATAGTGCCTTGATGTAAGTTGGTTGTCATTGTAATAGTGCTTGATCATATTGAGAGAGAGTAACAGTAATTATCTATATGAAGTTTATATATTTAATATTTTAGACTCACACTCACCAAATAAAGCTATGATGAGGGGGGTCCAAAAAAATTTAGAGATATCTTATTTGAACTTCAAACCACACCATGAACTAAGTTTGAAAATTTTATGAATTTGAGAATTCATAATTTTATAAACCTAATTTATCATGCTTAAGCATGGAAATTAGTTTGAAGAGATTGTTAAATATTTTGATGACTTTAATGATTAATTTGAATTTCATTGAATTGACCCTATTTGGGAATCTAATGGGAGGTTCTAAAACCTACTCATTAATTAGTGATAAATAAGAGGTTCTAAAACCAAAAAAAATGTTGGCAATGCTTGCTCAATGAAGAAATGAATGAGACATCCAATATAATGAATAGTAGTCCAAGCTCATGAGTGGCATAAGCTTACTACCAATAAATAGAGATATTACCCAATTACTAAAGATAGAGAGAGGAACTCTCCCTAGTAGAGTTGCTAGAAAAATCTGTGGTATTTAGAAATCTAATGAGGGACATCACGTAAAGCTTAGGGGGTACTTATTAAAATGATCGAGTACGATATCAAGGAATGATATATTTTGACCCTATTTTTGGATGAGACTAATATCATCCCTAATCCTATTAATTAGGATACCTAATATTATATTATAAGTTCTCAAATTTGGCACTTAGGATGCTACACTTAGTGACTAAGTGGATAAACTAAAATAAAATAATAAATCAAATCAAACACTAAACTTGAAACTAAAATAAAATGTGGAATCAAATCAAAACTCAATACTCTAAAGTGAAAGACTAGGTCATCTCAATGGACCCTTCTAAGACCTGACCTAACCTAACTGGATTAGATGAACTCAAAAATAAAACCCATATCTGATAGAACTTGATAGATATCTAAATCAAATACATTCTAATTGAATTCTGAAATTAAATCAATTTAGATTGAGGTAATTGGGTTAATTAACCCAATTAAGCTTAATCTCACCTAAATCTTAAAAAATCAAATTAAATCATAATTTCAAACCAATTGCATAAACATAGTCATGGCTCATCATGTAAATAGAGCTCACTGATCCTCAAAAAGCCCTACACTTGAAGGGAAGAGTCAATCCCTTCCAATTGCAACCACCAGAAATTCAATTATAGTTGAACTCACAAGATTTAATGAGAAAATCAAATGGAGCACTATTCTCAATTAGCCTTATACATTCTATGGGTGAAGGCAAACTAACAAACTGAACTCCTATAAGTCAAAAAAATCAAATAAATCTTTATTCAAATTTAAACAATTTCATAAAGCTTTGCCTATGAAATTGGTTGAAGCATGATAAATGATCAATTTAGGTATCACTTGATCAATTTATCTTAGGTTGGGCCTTTGTTAAGAAAATTTGATTTCCATTGAGATCAAACATGGATTCAATGGATCATTGATCAATTCACAATCAAAATCTCGATTTTCACCATCTATATTACAATCAAGCCCAAAGCAAGATGGCTTGGCAGAGAAAAGAAATAACCCCTTCATCAGTTCTTTTATTTGGAATGGACTTGAATTTAGTTCGATTTAATCCCTTAAGAAAAATTGGGATCAAATCAGGTTGTTTTGTGATCAAATCTAATTGATTCTTTGTCCTCTGACCATTTTAACGTCATATTTACATGGATCCCGCATGGACCAATGCATTAAATACAGCGGCCTCAATCAGCTAAGGTTAAATAGAAAATTTTGGATATTTTGAATTAAATAAAGGCTAAAAAATCAAAACTTCAAAAAAATCATAAATAATAGTTTAACCTTAATATGTAATTCATTATAAATCTTAAGATATATGTCTTTGTTATACCAAAGATATCAGGTATCAATACTAATTGAAAGGAGCCTGGAGGTTTTCATATACCTTTAAATTGTAATTCATATATATAGGATTTTAATTTTAAATTTTAATTATTCATATTGAAATTCATTTAACTTAATGGATATTTTTATTAATTAAAAAAATAATTTAAATTTTACTAATGATAATAGCTGCACTATTTAATTCAAAACATGTAATTAAATGAATTTTTTAAAAAAATTTCAAACATGAGTGTATGAAATATATGAAAGATAAATTTATAAATGAATGAAGCAAAGCAATTAAATATCACCACATTATATATTTGGAGTTATTAATTCCTAAAGTTATTCACATGAAGATAAGCACCACTAAGCCTAATTGAATTCATTAAGGGTTGATTTTTGAAATTTAATCCTAAGGAGGAGAGAAAATTATTAAAAGCTATCCCTTGACTTATTTCTATTCTTTAAGTGATTTTTATGAATTAATTAAAGTTAATTAATTATTTAATCAATTAAGTCTAAAAGAGCCCATAAATTAAATTAAGCCCAAGTATAAGCCCAAAATTATAAAATTTATAGAAAATGCATAAACATGAAATAAACATGTCCTAAAATTCCTATTACAATTGGGCTTATAATTATAAAAAAATAGAGAAAACCCATAATTAGCATTTACACTCAAAATACCATAAACTAATTAAAGATTTTAATTTCATTGAAAACCTCTATGTTAATTAAGCAAAAAGAGGGTTGGTTAAATTTTTTGGAGGTCTTCACTAATTATTATGATTTTTTTTAATTAATAAAATGAGAGCCCTTTAGAGTGATTTTGAGAAATAATCAAGACCAGAGGTCCTAATTAATTGTTTTATCACCCGTATTATTTTAATACATAATTATGCTTTCATAGTTAATTTCATAATTTTCTTAGTTTGGATTATTTATTAAATGCATAAAAATGATTAATTTGGATTTGAAATCTTGGATATCCCAAATTACTTAGAAAATTAACTTGAAATAATTATGAAAGCTCGAGATCTTCCCATAAGACTATCACACTCTCAAAAGTGATTAACATATTACACTAATGAAACTTCAAACCCTAATTAATCCCCTATACTTTGTAAATTTTGGGGCTTCCATTTCCTTAGATTATTCCCCAGTCTAAGTTTTTCATATAAATTTTATTTGTATTTTTAGAATTTTTTTAGAATTAGTTATAATTTTTAAATTTTTAATTAAACCCTAATTTAATTATTTTTGTGATTTAGTGTGATCTAGATGATAAATTAATTTTTTAAGATCTCTGATGTTTATTAAAGTGATTTGAAATATTTTGATAAATTTTTATTCAAAATTAGCTAATTAACTTTAAAAATAATAACTTTTAAACCAAGGCTATTTAACTTGAATTGTTTATGATATGTAGAAATAATATTAAGTTTTTTTAATATTTTAACTTGATTTGTTTAGTATTTTAAGAGTAATTAAAGAAATATAATTTTCATTAAAATTCAAATTACTCTTAAAATACATAGCCAATTTTGGGGATTTTGTGTTCATTTATTATGAAATGAATTTAGAGCTCTTATTTGTGTTTTATGATTTCTATAAGTTTTACATTAGATCTAATAGAATAAATAAAAAATAGATCTAATTAGTCATCCAATTTATTGAAAGATGGATTTTGTCTTCCTCAAAGGAGAAGACCAAAAAAATTAGATGGATGGGATCACCCCAATTATCGAATCTTGTGATCTTAGATGATCTAAGTTGAAAATCATTTAATTTCATGGTGAGGAATTAAAAGAAAGAAAATGCAATGGGCTAAGGAAACTCTAGATTCATGTAAAATTTTATTAAATACAACCACATATGGTTGATCTAAAGTTAAGAGAAGTTACCTTATTGAAGCCCATGTTCGGTGGATGCCAAAAGATCTCCTCATATCTACTTGGATCTACTCCTTTGCCTCCATATGGAATGCTCCGGCTGTCGTGCACCACCTCCCGTTGCTAGAAATTGGTGGCTCTTAGACTTATAGAACACAAAAGATGAGAGTAGGGGTTTTCTTCTAGTTGGAAGAAGATGTGTGTGTGTGTGTCCATGTCTGTGTGTGTGTGTTTGTATGTTAAGAAGAAAAAAGCAATGAGGTGTGTAGAAAACCCTCCTTTTTTTTCTCCATGCCCGCCCATATGAAGAAAGAAATGTATTTTTTTTTCCCATCATGCTCACCTCTTTCTTTATTTCCTTGTATTTGGCATGCCTTTTTATTTATTAAAGCTAACATTTTGATTAGATTTGGTGTGTGGGGGAGGTGAGTGAACTCATTTTGGGTTAAGACTTGAGTTGACTCAACTTGGCCTAAATTGAGTTGAGTTGTGTCAAGTGAGCATTATTTACTCAATTGATTTAGGATTAAGTTTAAATAGATTATTTAAAATACTTATAATTAATTAATTTGATTTAAGCCTAAGTTAACTCAATTTTACTTTAATAAGTCAAATTATGTCAAATGGTCCAATTAATCATTTTGGGTTCAATTAGATCCAATGATCAAATTAGGCCTAAATTAAACTTAGATTAATTTTGAATGAGTAGATTCAATGGTTTTAAGCTTTTGTATAAGTTTAATTTGATTAAATTTATTTAAGTTTAGTGGGGTCCACTTGGATCAATTTAGGTTAAATGGCGTGAATGGCCAAATCAAGCCCAAATTGAGCTCAAATTGAGATTGGATTAATTTTGAATGAGATAATATAATGATTTTAAGCTTTTATGCAAGTTAGTTTTGATTTGATTTTAGTTAAACTTGGTGTGAGCATAATTATGGGGTCCACATAAGTCAAATTATGTCAAATGATCTAGCCTATTTTGTATCATGTCTAAATTTAGTTTTATGTTTGTTTGTATTTATACATTAATGAAAATTAATTATTTTCTTTAAATTTCAGATTTTAAGATTGGTAGATAACTCAAAAATAAGATTATTGGAGTGGGTAATAAAAACATAATGTCATTTCAACAATTGAATGCATAAATAATATAGCTAGATTAAAAGGTAGAAAATATGCTAATTTTTTGGCGGCATGAATTTTTAAATAGTTGAATACACTCACTTTATTGTTTTTTTATGCGATATATTTTTAATATTGTGTAATAACGAAATGACAATGACTTTACCCAAACAATATCACTTTACTTATATTTTCACATAGGAGATAAATGTAATTGATAGAAGACAATAAAAAATATAAAATATTATAAATTAACCAAAATAAATAAAAGATAAATCATAATTAGCCTAAGGCTTTTCAAAATCATAGGGTCATCAAATTTCTATAGCTTCTTTCCTATCAAGTGAAGAGATGAGACCTTTAAATTTTGGAAAGAATTTGTTTATACCCAATATATTATTTATTTATTTGCATCATATTCTTACAAAAATTTCTTTAAATTATGTCAAATGATCTAAACTATTTTGTATCATGTCTAAATTTAGTTTTATGTTTGTTTATATTTATACATTAATTTTGTGCTTTTGATTTTTATTTAATTTGGGTTTATCTTGATTTTATTTTAATGGACTTAGATGATTTTGAGCTTAAATAGAGTCAATTGGGTTGATCATTCTAATTGACTCAATCTAGGGTCAATTGAGTTTAGGCTTATTTGATTTAAGTTTTTATTGAATTATGTTGAATTTGAATTTGATTAGACTCACATTGTCTTATTGGGTCAGATCAAGTCTTGTGGGGTTCACTAGGCTAACTTAGGTTTTCACCTTAATGTGTTGACATTTTAATTTAATTTTGATTATATATTTAGTTTTTTTTTATTTGTTATTTCTATTTATGCTTCAGTTTACACTTAGTTATTAATTATATCTTAAGTGCCTTATGAAGCTCTTAATTTGAGGTTGGAGATCCTAATTACTAAGTTATGGTGGTTATTAACCTTGCTTGAGGTTAATAGAATCCTAGTGCCTAGATCAAATTGGTCTAAGAGGAGGGCTATCAACTTCACTAAAATTGAGGTCAACACATAGCATTCTAATAATATTTGATGAAGAGAAAGAAACACGATAAACTTTATAATGATAAAATGATATATGAGGTGGATATTAAGTAGCAACATCAAGGGATATTGAGATCCACATGAGTGATGGAATGGTGGTTGACTTCTTTAGAAACTCATTGGAATAAATTACTTTTACTATATATAATGGAGTATTATTCATCTCAATGTTAAGCATAAAATTTTAGTGAATTTTTTGTGTTTCAATTTATTTTTTTGTACTTACCTAATATTAAGATGTGTTGTTTTTAGTATATTTTTAACGTTTTTGATAAAATTCCTAATTGAATTAAAAAGGAGAAAAATGCAAAGTTTAAAGACCAGTGTCCCGACATTGCCCAATGCAAGGCAATGTCATGGCACTAGAATGAGGAAAATGAGATGTTGAGATACAAATGTCAATGCCTAGTGGTAGGAAACCAATGTTGCAATGCTACAAGAGCAAAGATTTGCACTTCAAGAAAGTAAGCTTGGTACCTAGATGCTATATTTGCTGAAGCACTTAAAGAGCTTAAGAACTCTTAAAATTGCTCAAAGACAATAAGTACAACATCACAGCACCACATTCTCTTAAAATTTAGCCCAAAAACAAAGTGTACAGTGCCATGGCACTAGAGAGCCAGCACAATTGTGTTAGAGACTTAAAAATTTCAGCATAAAAGAGTTCAGGATAGTAAGAGGAGTGCCTAGGCGGTAAAAGAGTGGTGCACGATGCTAGAAGGACTCAATATTAAGCCAAAGATAAAGTGACTAGTGCCTAGTGCTGCATTTATGACATTACAACACTACGGTGTGACAGATTAATTTTGAGCAATTTCAACGGTCAGTTCAAAGAGTTGTTAGAGTATTCATGGGGGTCTTGGAAAAACAAGGGAATAACTATTGGTATATAAATGAGTGCATTTGCATGGAGAAAAGGTTTTAAAAAAGTATGGAGTGCCATATATATTAGTGTGGGTATTTAGTGTATCACTTGGAGAGTGAGACTCCAACTGCAGTGTGTGGAGTGTTGTTAGTTGTATAATTCATGATGTTCATGTGTTGTTCATGTTGAACATTTAGAAGGAGAAGATCCAATAGAAGAGGAATCTATCTTGTGGGGTGTCAAAATTCGACAGGTTTCAAACAAACCACTTCGAAAAATGTTGGGTTAACAAAAAATTTTTTAGGTTGGGTTGAAGAAATTGACGTTTGATTTTTTTTGTTTTGACCTCCCGCAAAATATTGTTTAATGCACTCTGACTAAATTGACATGACTTGAAATGATTACACTTTTTTTGACTTGATTTTGACTTATAAAATATATATATAAAGATCATTCGGTTGTCAATAATTGATGTTTAGTTAAGTAAATTTTGACTGTTTAATAAATGGTTGGGTTTGTCAACCTAGTCAATTGATTTAGTCTGACTCCATACACTCTTGTGTAAGAGATTTGGATTAAGATGAACTTTGAAGACACTATTTATTTATCTTCCCTTTTTAAATATTTTCTAGACGTTCTCATATGTTTATAATAATTGTTATATATATATATATATATATATATATATATATATATATATATATATATATATATATATATATATATATATATATATATATATATATAAAATTATTTGTGCTTAAATGTTCTTGTTGTTCGACTTTTCTCTATGATTTATTTACTTGTGATATGGCTAATTACAATATTAAAATATAGAGCGAACTAAAGATATCGGAAGAGTCCTAGAATAATAATTAGAAAAAAAACAAATCTTCCAAATATACATATGAATGTAATATTTAGGGATTTGAAATTGTATAACAGAGACGATTATAAGGCAATCACTTATTTTAAGTAGATTATTTATTTATAACTAATTAATTATAGTGATTTAGACATATTAATCTCTTGACAACTACAAAAATTAATACTCACTTTTACTTTCTACATAAAATAATCAAGATTTCATAAATTCAAAATACATTTTCTTTAAATTAAGAAAAACCTTATTTTCAAAAACCGCTTTAACAAGTTTTAGTACTTTAAACTTTTCTATGTATTTGACTTAGTTGGGTAAAAAATTTGGTTAGTAAAGATTAGTAATTAACTTAATCTAAAATTTTGTAAAAATCTTCATGAAAATGATACTCTACTCATTATTGTATTCTTAAATGACACATGCATTTGCATGAGATTTTAGCCTGATCACACATACAAGAACATTTGGTAGTAACTTCAACAATAGTGATAATAATGATAATAATACTTAGCAATCGGATGACTATTATCATGTTCATTCACTTGAGATCTTAGGGATCTAAGAGTATCTTCTTAATTTATAAGTTCATTTAGTAAGGAAATATATATGAGATTATATAATAAGATTCTTAAGAATTTTATGTTTAAAGTGTATAACAAATTATTACAATTGAATTATATTCCAACATAAATATAAAATAATCTAATTTTATCTTAGAACAAATGTTGTACTATTGATCAAATATCCTTCTATTTGAAACATTTATCTTAAATTGTAGCATAAAAATTTATCATTTTCTATTTAATTTAAGTGAAAAGTTATGGTATTTACTTCTTTAAGTTTCTAGTATCAAGAACAGCTTTAGTAGTACGTTAGTAATAGTTTCTTCTGATAATATTGGGTAATCCTATGAGTAAACTGATCTGGAGCGATTTCTCGGATTCTGATATTCTTGATCTATTTTGTCGGATATGTAGAAATCTTTATCACTATCACAGTGGATCCTCAAAGAAACAAGTTTTGTATCGTAGAAAGTCTTGATCGATTTTGTCTGATAATATTAAACGGTGTCGGCACGTAAGGAAGGCGATCGCGGGATCCTCACTTTCGTGGTTACCGGAATGATCTTCTGTGAAGGGTTCAAGTGAGAGCATCGTGTCAAAAGATGGTGAACTATACTGGCGAGTAGAGATGATAAAAGTATTAATTAATTTGTGGTTTTGATGATTAATTTGCTTTATATGATTTTATGTATTTTTAGTATGTGGATTATTTATTGTTTTGATTTAGTTTTTCTTAATTGTGCTAATTTTTTTAGAAAGTTGTTCAATTGCAAATGTTATTAAATCTGAAAAGCTGATTTTAACAAGCATATGCTATGCAAATAATATTTTTTAGGTGTATTTATATACATATCACTCAATTTTTATGTAATTACATATTTACATATATAATACTTTAGTATCGAATCACCTCAAAATCTATAATAAAAGATGTATTTCACTTTAAAATTAATAATACTGATACTTTTGGGTATAATTTAAATATTTAAATATTATTTAAGTAAATATCAAAGTTTAGATAATGAATATATAAATATTTAAGAATTATATAATATCCATATAAATCCCTCTATTTTTTGTACTTTTCCGTTCAAATTTAATTTTTGGAATGGCCACTAATTTTATTTAAAAAAAATTTCACTACTATTTATTGTCTAAGCCACTTTCATCATCCACTGCCATTTAAGTAGATTTTTTTATTTCAAAGCATTGTATGCCACATAAGAAGAATTTTATACACTATATTTGATAATAAAAATTTTGAGATCAATTATGCTCTATGCATCCCAAAAAAAAAATCTTACAATACTCTAAAATCATCATTAGTTTTTTATCAATCATGTAAACAAAAATAATGTTAGAAAGATAATTTCAGGTGTTTCATCAAAAAATTCATATGAATTTTATCTTTTAACTCATGCATATATATATATATCCTTAGGATAGTCTTTATATTTTTATAATAATTAAATTTTATATAATCACATATAGTGATGCAAATATAAATAGACCTTTTGAATAACAAAATTTATACAACATGCAAAGTCATATAAACATTATATTGCTAAAAAACAAACTTTATTAAAAAAAATAAGCTGAATTAGTGTAATGAATTGAAATGAAGAGATTGTTTGAATATAACACACATAAGATTAGACATAGAAGCTAACTATTATGTTAATAAAAGAATAACATTTAAAAAAATAAATAAAAATCTAAGATAGTTTTATTTGGAAATTTTATTTTATAAATGAGTACTATTAAATTGTCATATTCAAGGCCCTAAAAGAATCGATATATTGGCATGTGTTAGAGGCATTGGATATATATATATACAATCACATGAGATAATTCTCTCTCTCTCTCTCTCTCTCTCTCTCTCTCTCTCTCTCTCTCTCTCTTTTAATAAGAGCTAGTGAAAATCATTATGATTCAACTCTTACTCCTTGTTGTTCTATTCACTTTCTTTTCTCTCCCTCATAGCATTAATGCTCTATAAGTCTTACATGGTATAAGAGCGGGTATTACTCTAAGAGGTCTAGAGCAAGTCGTTACTTCTTCTCTCCTGAGTTGTTTTTGTTTTTGGTTTTTTTTTTAAATGGAAGCATCAAATTAAACTTCTGAAGGAGTTTCCACTGTCTCCAAATCTGATGCAGTCTCATTCCCTCTCAATCTCAAATTTCTTATGAGTAATCTGAAGAATACCCTCAACATTCAGCTTACTCCTGAAAGTCATTCAACCCGGAAGCAAGTGATTAGACTTTTCAAAGTCAATGGGTTCGAAGGCTATCTTGATGGCAGTACAGTAAAATCCAGAAAAGTTCTTATCAGAGAAGATGGATCTGCTGCACCCAAATCGAATATGGCTGCTGCATTATATGCAGTCATCTCTCCTTCTCTTCTTCTCCTTCTCTTCTTCCTTATGTACTCTCCCTTGATACATGTACAGAAATCTGGTCGCACTAAATCGTAGATTACAGTCGACAAATCGATTAAGATTTACGACTCAGAAATGAGTTATACAATATTCAAATGGGGAATCAAACAATGACTTAATATTTGGCGGATATCAAAGTAAAATGGTTGCAATAGCTATTGCTAGAGCTCCTATTCCACCTAAAGATATCATTCTTTGTACACTTAATGGATTACCTAGCAGCTATCAAGTCTTCAAAACAGCTATACGAACCAATCTTCAGCCTATCAATCTTGATGGTTTCTATTCTCTGTTATGTAGTGAAGAGACTAATCTAGCTGTTGACACTACAAAGGAATTACATCAACTTCAAATTGTGGGCTCCAAATCACCCACTCTTGACAATTTTTGAATTGAGAATTGAAGAGAGTATGATTTGAATGTCGGTGTAATTTTCAGAAGGCAGATGGAATAGTAGTAGGTCACTACCTAGAGATTTCACCCTCGTTTTGCAAAGATTTTAGATCTGGTTCTAGGTTTCATATAGGCGCAAGCCCCAATAGTTAATTACCCCTCTCAATAAGTGGGAGAGAACTTTCGATTAAGGTTAGTCATCATTGAATGCGTGGGTATAGTAGCGTGAGAGTTTAGAACTTGGATCATGAAATTTATCATTTTTTAAATTGGATGGTTGGGGAATGATGGCGTGCGATATAGATCTCATGGTTCGTCATCCCGGGCGGTATTACTAATCTGTAGAGGAGGTAGTCGACTAACGAAGGATCCTCATCGAACACATAGTTACCATCAAGAAATCCTTGTGACTGGGGTGTGTTTGTAAGAGCTTAAGTCTACATTAGGAGAGGGTTGTTTTTGCTATCAATACTATAATTTACAACTCAAAAGGGAGCATATGTGATATGATGCATTGATCATAATATAATGGAGTTGTGGGCAAACCACGATGAGAGGACTCGGTTTGTGCTTGTGGAGCATATTGGCCATGGTAGGACAGTCACGCGTCCTTTCTTGCATGAGATTAATTGAGAGTGAACATAGTAGAGCACTTGATTTGACATTGGCTCCTTTATGAGCTAGAGTTTTCTTAATTTATCACCCGATTCTTGAAGGTGGATAGATTGAGTTTTAATTTAAGCTTTTAATGATTGAGTTTCATTTAAACAATTTTTAGATTGATATTTAATTTGAATTGAAAAATTGATTAATTTGAATATATTTAAGAGCTTTAGATCTTATCAACTCCGTTTAGCTACTGATAGAGGATTAGATCTGTCACGGAGAATCAGTTTCTCGAGATATTTCGATTTGAAACTCTTATTTTAAGTTTTAGGTTTTGTTCATGATCTGTCTTAAGACTAAAGCGGAAGCAACCCGTCATCCTCGACACTTGAATTTAAGCATTGATAATGTCGGGGGCCCATGCAGGATTAGTAATTTAGGTAATTTTATTTGAATTATGAGATCGATTTTGTATTTTCATTTTTTATTCCATTTAGCGCATGCTTTTGACATTAAAATTTTGCACTTGAAATCTTATACGAGCATAAATTTATAGCTTATTTAATTTCATTAATGAAATCATTGATTTTGAAAATCATAATTAGAATGAAATTCTTAATTTTTCAAAGAAGCCCATGATTTTATAGAATTAGATTTAGTATTCTTACATTATTGTATAAAGGGTTACAATTGATTGAAAAGAAGGCGTTGTTAATTGATCTAATATCTTATTAGATTTTCAAATTAATATTTAATTAATTCAAATTTGCTTTTTCTTTTGATAAAATTTACACTTTAAATCTCTATCCACGTAGTATTTATCTTAGATAATTTCTAATTAATGAATTTGATTTTGAAAATCATAATTAGATGAAATTCCTTGATTTTTTGATAAAATGAGGCCCATGATTTTTTATAGAATTAGATTTAGTATCGCCGCGCTTTGCAAGTTTGCAGATCTGGCAAGAAGACATTTTGATTTAGATTATAGTTTAACACATTGCACTTAGTTTGTTGAGTTTTGTAATTTTCCATTATGCTTAATTTACATCAATTTTGATAAGTTATGTCGATTTAGGTGTTTATTCTTTAGCCACTTATGATGATTAGCGGCTAGTAATCACCTCACATTCTATGAGAGTTATTAAACCCAATTTAGATTCATCCTAGATTTTGAGTTTATTGAGTTTATTATAGTTTTAGTCCCCTCTCCTCTCAATTTCAATTAAAGCTTGTTTAATTTTGAATTGCAAGAAAAGAGAACTCATTCATTACTTGATTTAATATAGAATTATTAGAGTTTGTGAGTTTAATATTAGCCTCCCCTAAAATTTGTGAGTTTAATATTAGCTCCCTAAAATTTTACATGCATTTTAAATGAGTGTTCTATTTTTTCCAAAATTTGTTTTAACAGCTCCCCCCTCCTTTTCTCTTATTTGACGCTTTTAATTTAAAATTAGCTACAGGTTTCTCTACTTATCGTTCTTAAGCCAGCTCATTTCACTCTCCCATTTTTAAGTCAAAGATTTGATAAGTTTGGCGTCATCCATGTGCAGGGGCATGAGTGTTTTGGCTTCAGTGCATTTGGTGGCGGCGGTGTCTTGTGACACATTTCATCTCGTCGTCTTGTTAAGCGCAATGAGGCTTTGAGAAAGAAGATATAAAATGTGATATTCATTCCCCTCCATTTTCTAGAAATTAGACAAAATTTGGCAACATTTTGTCAGGGGCGACATAACAATTGGTGGCTTACTCGATACTCCCACAGCATAGTGAGGTGTCATGACATACATATTTTTATCTCGTTGCACTGTTGAGCACGAGTTTAAAACATAAACATATATATATATATATATATATATATATATATATATATATATATATATATATATATATATATATATATTCTGAGATCTCACATTTAATACATTTTTTGGCATTCTATTAGCAAGAAATGGGATTAGGTATGCAATTAGAATGTCTGAGAAGTGATGCGAATCGAAAGAATTCTTGATAATTCTCTTCCCTTCTTTGCGAATAAAAAGAAGTGAGGAATGCGATGTCGAAGCGAAGAAGAATTTGTCATTGACGATGTTCTTCCGATTCTGGCCATGGGACGACAAGAGGAGTCGAAAGCGAAATGAAGAAAATTCTTAGTTGATGATGTTCTTCCATTGCGAAGAAAAATGGGATGCGAGGATCTTGAAATCGAAGAAATATTCTTGATGATATTCTTCTTGAAGCGAAAGCAGGATAAGAGGGTGCGATAAATGAAAAGAATTCGTATATTTGATGTTCTTCGTGAAGAGAAAATGACTTAAAAGCGATGAGTCTGTCAGAAAATCAAAGAATAATTAATATTGATGATGTTCTTCGATTCTTGTGGCGTTGGAAGGAGAAAAAAGAGGTTCTGGGCAGATGATTTCGGCGTGGAAAGGAGGATGGCGGGCTAGGCCGGACGGTTTGAAGGGAGGCTGTGGACTGGGCCGTGGAAGGGAATGGCGGAGGCTGGGCCTGCGTATGCGAGTGCATGGGCTACCGCCGACGGGAGGCGCAGGTCGCGATTTGGTCACGCGGCTGCGGCGTGAAGGCGGTTTTGCGGGTTTCAGCGGACGGCGGTGGCCCGGTGGCAGATCGATATCAGGACGCAGATCGGCAGGTCAGGCGGCATGCAGAAGTGGACCCGGTCAGCAGGCCCGTGGAGTGGGATTCAGCCCGTGGGCTGGCGGGTCACGCGAGCTGCGGCTTCATTGCGGGTCGGTGGGCTGCGATTTCGGTGCGGGTCGATAGGCTGTGGAGCGGGTCTGGTCAGACAATGGTGGGTAGCACGACCGAGGGAGCGAGAGCAGGAGCATGAAACGGCGGCACCGACAGCGTGGTTTTGCGCGGAACGGAGGAAAATTCAGCGGGGAGGAGAATTACTTTGTGTGTAGAGGGAGAATGCAGTGGGAGTTTTTTCTTCCTTTTTTCGTGAACGTGGGAGGGATGGAATGAGGGGAGTGATTGCTTTTCAGTTTTTTTTTCTTTTTATTTTTTATTTTTTGACAATTTTTTCAAAAAACTGAAAATAGGAGGGAACGGTTGGACATGAGGGGTAATTTAATAATTTTTTAAATAACTTTGAGTTTATTAAATTTTAATGTGGATTTCAGATTTGGTAAATCTAATCAATATATATATTGATTTAAGATAATTTTGATATTTGAAGCGAGTCAGTTAGTTTCGATGGAGCAGTTGGTTGAGTGGGTTGATTCAATTTCAAAATGCGTGTCATTTTGACTTTCGATTTAATGCTTGTCAATTGAGTGAATAGTCTTACTTGATAGATTTTTCATTTGAAGCCAATGGACAATCAATTTAATGAGCGAGTCATTTGATCCTTATGTGCCTCCGATCTCGATATATGTGCATGTTGGCGACTCTTCGATTGATCATCAAGTCTGATATTTATATCCGACAATTTTGATGTTGAACATGATGGAAAGTCCGTTCGATTGGAGGTCATTTGAGTTAATTTGATGACATCATGCATTTTAGCCTCAATTTTTGTGTTGTCTTCAAATCATTCGACATTTGCGGCTCATCTTGAATGCGGGCGGTCTCATTTGATAGATTTTAATGTTTTAAAGCTAACAACATGATCAATTTTATGAATGAAGGTTGTTCGGACATCGTCGTAGCTTCCCAACTTTGATATGTGCGTCAATACATTGATAATCGGCGCTTAATCAATGTATTAGATTTTGCAATATATATTACATCGATTTGATATTACGAATGATGGAGAAGTATGTTCATTAATCAAAGGTCATTTCGACTATTTTTAAGGATGTTTAGTGCATTTTGAGCCTCAATTTATGCATTATTACCTCCGAAGTTCGTCAAATTTGATTTGTAGGCTTGTCTTGGTTTATGACACATATGTGGAGGTCAATAAATTCCCCCTAACAAATATGATTCACGTATGGAGCGAGTCACATTTGTTGAAAAATGGTTGACCATTTGGGCTGGCCACAGAGCTTGGATCATGTTAGCTTCTCTTTCAATAACTTATGGAGCTTTTGAGGATTTGTCATTAGTATCTTTGCCTTATTCAGATATCTTGATGGCTTGGATTTATCAATTGACTTGGATTGATAAGAATTCTTACACCATCTCTATATCTTTAATGGCTTTGATCTCTTTCTTTTATGTCACTTGATTTGAGTTTTCCTACCCTTCATGCTTGGTTGGGTTTGATGGAGGAATTAGTGCTTGTTTGATGAAGGACTCCTCTAATCGATTTATCCGTGCTTGATCATTTGAAATTCCTTTGTCTAGCTTTGAGCTTGGGACTTGATGAAGGGATTTGTTTATTGACTTGTCGGGAAGTGTATGCCCGAATCATTTCACTTTGATTCATTGAAGGATACATATCTGAGATGACACCTTAGCTTATATAGAGGTCAATGTTGAGTTATTAGTCAACGCGTGCTTTAACGAATAACCTAAAATTCTTTAGTTGGCCATTGACTTTGTATGAACTATGGAATTGCTTTTGGTCCGTGCTACTTTGAGACTTGATGAGGAGATTAGCTTTGATCTGTGCTTAAAGCTTGATCAGATCATTTGAGAATAAATTGAGATATCATGCTACAGGTAATATATAGATTGATTTGAGGTAGCCCTGAATTGAGTGTTTCCTCATATTGCCTTAATCTATCGATCAAGTAGAAATATCTCTTAGATCCTAATTGCTTGTAATCACTAAGTTGGATCAATTTAAGATTGAATAGCTATCGTCATTGAATTGACGAGCAGGGGCTCTTTCACTGACATTTTTTATATCTTCTTAGTGAGGAGAAGCGTCGACTCCATATTTGGGCTTGAGTTGACCTTTAGAACTTACTTTAGTTTGACTTAAGTATAGTGGGTTGGTGATTTTTTCATGGTGACAAATGGGGCTCTTTCTTTGCGGCTTTTCTTGTGGCTTGTTGAGTGAGGAGAGTGAACTCGACCATTTGTGGGCTTGTTGAGTTGACCTTTAGAACCCATCCATATTAGACTTGGGATGTAGAGGTTGATGTTTTTCCAACTCGGTTGATTGAAGCTTCAAAATTGGGAGTTCTTGATCTCGAATTTGGCAAATCGAGATAAATTTTTGACATTTAGGGTTGTCTTTTCATAGAAATAAATTCTTTTTGTTCTACAAGACTATAACTTGATGATAATTATAGATATATTAGATTTTTAATACCGATGTCAACGAATTAGAATATATTTGAGGATCTCATCTTACATGCATGTCAACTCAAATAAACTTAATATAAACTAAAAAAATGCCTGTCTTGCGGGGAATTTAAAGTACATTTAGGAGAATTTTCAAGATGAAAAAATATACATCCATATTTGAATTGATGTACTCTAAAAGAGAATTTAATATACAACATTGATTTCATATGTATATAAAAATCTAAAAATTCCCACTATGTAACAGGAGAATTTTCACTAAAAAGTTCTTCAACTAGAGTATGTTTATTTAGAGATCTTGGCATGAAGTGTGACGACTAAATAGATATACTAAAAAAATACTCTATTTTGCAAGGATTTCTATTGTACCTTGAGAATGGTTGTCAGTATAGTACTTTTCAAGTATCGACCATTAATTGATGGCATTGGTCTTTCACCCTTTAGATGAGTTGGTATGCCCTCCGGTATACTTTTCAATGACAAAGGGTCTTCCGGTTAGGCTCAAATTTGCACCAAATTTTTGATTAATAATTGGTCTTCTCGACAGGACCAATTCTCCTTTTGGAATGTTGAGGCCATATGGTCAAAATCCGGACATCTTTGCTCGATAGACTTCCAGATTTTGATGAGCTTACTCTTCATGTCGAGTTCTCCTTTCGGAGCATTTTGATCTTCAGTTAGATTGTATTGGATGGCTACTCGAAGTGAAGGCAACTCAACTTTGAGCAAAGAACTACTTCAGTCAAATACCAATGAATAGAGTGGCTTTAGTCGGCGTCTTGTAGGTAGTTCGATATGCCCATAGAGCCTCTACTAACTTGGTATGTCATTCTCTTATTTTTTGTGAGAATCTTTTTTGGGTTTGACAATGTCTTGTTGAAAGCTCGTCAAATCATTTGCTCTTGGATTATATATTGAAGAGTATCAGATCAATTTTATGTCGATCACGAATCTATAAATCTTTGCACTTTTGAAAGGCGTACCATTATCAAAATTATTGTGGCACTCCAAATCTAGATATTATGTAAAGAAAGTTGATCACTTTCGTCGGTAACTTCTTTAAATGGGTAGCCACTTAGAGAAAATAATCGGTGTTCTTTAGGATGAAGCGATGTCCGGTGGCGGTGGATCAATTGGTCCAATTACATCGTACCCCAACATTGAATGGTTGGGATGATATTATTGGGTGTAATGGATTTGGAGGTTGATGGATGAGATTCATGTACTTGACACTCATGACACTTCTTGGGTGATTAATACGATCTCATAGATGACCAATAATAGCCCATCTTTTTAATCTTTACTGTCATCTTGGGACCTGACTGATGTGTACCATAACATCCTTCATAAACTTTAACCATCAGTTTGCTAGCTTCATCTACATCTAGACATCATAGCCACATTTGTTCAAAGGATCTACGATATGAAGTGTTGTTGATAAAAGCATAGAATAGCATTCTCTTCTCGATTTGAGCTATCAGTGATTTATTATTTGATAATTTGCCTTCTTTAAAGTAGTTGATGAAGGGTTTCCTCCAATCATGTGGCTCTTCTACAACAAAAACTTCACACTGCTTTTCTGAGGTAATGTCATTCTTAGTTCTTCTTGGTACAACTTCTTGTTGATTTTGGGGAGTATGAGGAGTAACCTGAGTCGCATCCTGCTGGGTCAAATTTGGTAACCCCTCTACTTACAGGGATTGATACTTTAATTTAGCGCGGACAGTCTTATTTGATATATTTTGATGTTTTGAAGCTAACGGCATAATCAATTTCATGAAGGTCGTTCAGATATCATCGCAGCTTCCTGACTCCGATATACGCATCGACACATCGATAGCTCGAGCGCTTAGTCAATTGTTTGTTAGATTTTGCAATGTTTATATTTTGATCAATTTTGACGTTCTAAATGCGATGGTGAAGCCCGTTCATCGATCGGAGGTCGTTTCGACCATTTTCGCGATGTCCGTATTTTGAGCCTCACTTACGACTATCACCCCTCAAGTCCGGCGATTGCAGGGTTTGTCTCGTTTATGACACAAATGCGGAGGTCAACCACAAATCGGCCTCACAACAATAACACTTATGCCACAAAAGTGAACTCATTTTTCTCAAGTCTTTGTGGATGATCTTCTGATGAAACTCAGTTTCCTAACATTACTCTAAGACAATCCTCATAAAATGTTTCCATTTGTCAGATCTGTCATAAGAAAGGACATAGTGCAATGCATTGTTGGCATCGGTAGAATCTCAACTATAGTAATACACCATCAACTAATGAAGCTCTTCTTACTGATTCACAATCCACCAATTGGGTACTTGATTCTGGTGTTACTGCTCACTTCACTTTTGATATTCATAAACTGCACCCCTCATTATCCTACTCTGGACCTCAACAAGTTTCCATAGGCAATGGCCAAACTCTACCTATTACTCATGTCGAGCAAGGTCTTCCTCCAACCCCAACCAGTAAGCTTCATCTCAAATAACTATTTCAGGTTCCTAATATCTCTCACAACTTATTATCAGTTCATAAACTAGCAGCTAATAATCACTGCACACTTATCTTTGATAATGCTAGTTTTAAGATTTTGGACAAGAAGACAGGACAACTTTTCACCGGCCTCTGACTAAAAGGTCTCTACATCATTCAATCTTCGCCTCCAGCTCCACCTCCTCATGCTTTTCTCTCCACTACTTGAGATCCTCTTCTCTGGCATCATTGTCTTGGTCATCCCGCATCAGTAATCCTTTCCAAAATCGCAAGATCAACTACTCATCTCAACTGCTCCTCAGCAATTCCTATTTGTTCTAGTTGTTATTTGTCAAAATCAAGAAAGTTACCATTTACAAAATCTATCAATCATAGCACTATTGTACTACATACTATTCATAGTGATGTATGAGGTCCTTCATCAACTCCTTCTATACAAGGATATAAATATTTTTTACTCTTTCTTGATGACTATACACATTATTGTTGGGTTTTTCCTATGATATATAAATCTGAAACGTTTTCTAAATTTCTTGCATTTAAGACTATGGTTGAACATCAGTATAATTCTAAGATTAAAATTTTACAAACTGATGGTTGAGGAGAATATATTAATACACACTTTCATGGCTTTCTCCAATGACTTGGCATTATACATCGCTACACCCATCCCTACACCCCAGAACAAAATGGTGCTGTTGAAAGAAACCACCGCCATCTCATGGAAACAGTTCGCACTCTTCTACTTGACTCTCATCTACCATCAAACTTTTGGGTAGATGCTTTACTAACGACAACTTACTTACTCAACTGTCTACCATCTTCCATCACCAACATGGTTTCTTCATTTGAATTACTACACCACCGAAATTCCACTTGTAAACATCTAAAAAATTTTGGTTGTCAATATTTTGCCTGGCTATATCCCTATGATTCCAATAAGCTTACGCCCATGTCCAAGAGCTATGTTTTTCTCGGTTATGCTACAACCCAATAAGGGTATAGGTGTCTTGAACCTCTTTTCGGTAAATTTTATATCTTAAGCATGTTGTCTTTAATGAACACGTTTTTCCTTTCAATGATGAGAAACATCTCATATCTTCTCATTCACCTCTCTCAACTTCACCTCCCTTAACTCTTGTTCCTTCTTCAACTACTTCCTCAAATCTATCATCCCCACCTTCCTCCCAACCTATAATACCACCTACAATTTCCTCTTCCCCGCCCTCAATAACCAATTCTCTTTCCTCTATTTTCTTCGTTGGTCCTTCCACTCAAACATTTCCTTCTATCTCAGCTCCCCTTTTACTCAATTATCTTCCAAATAAACATTCCATGCCAACTCACTTCAAATCTGGTATCTCTAAACCAAAATTGATTTTTAATTTCATACATCATACTATCCCATTGGAATCATCTATGTTGGTTGCTCCAACCAATTTTTTAGCTGTCGTTAAAATTTCCCATTTGTGCAAAGCCATGTCTGCTGAGTGTCTGTTGAGTTTGATGACTTCAGTCTTAAGGAACATGGGATCCTGTTCTTATCCGTCCTAATACAAATGGCTTGGGTTGTAAATGGATATACAAGACCAAATATAATAGTGATGGCTCAATTGCCCGCCACAAAGCTTGTCTCGTTGCTCAAGGCTTCTCGATTACTTTGAGACGTTTAGCCTAGTTGCTAAATTACCAACAATTAGAATTCTCTTAATTATTGCTATCACCAATAATTGGCACATTCGCCAACTTGATGTCTATTGTCTCCAACGCCTTCCTTCATGGAAATCTCTAAGAAACAGTGTATATGAAGCAACCTCTAGGTTTTGTGCATCAACTTTATCCCAATCATGTTTGTCTTTTAAATAAGGATATTTATGGTCTACGGCAGTCTCCTCGATAGTAGTTTGCTACCTTAATTGAACATCTTCACACTCTTAGTTTTACACAAAGCCAAGTCAATCGTTCTCTGTGTCTTTACAATCGTGGTGATTTCACTCTACATTTTCTAATTTACGTAAATGGAATTCTCTTCACTGGCAACAACTCAACTCTCATGGACACTATTTTTCACAATCTTCAACAAATGTTTCATATTAAAGATCTTGGGGCTCTCTCTATGTATATATCGGCATATGGGTTCTACCAACTACAAACCACTTCCTACCCCTCACACAGAACTCTATCGACGGTTGCAAACACTTTGCAATTTTTTTATAAGGCCGGATATAGCTTTTGTTGTCAACTATGTCTGTCAATATATGCATCATCCTCTCACTTCCCATTATTAGATATTGACACGACTTTGAGATATATTACATGAACTATACATATGGGCCTTCCAGTTCATCGGATATCGCTTACTCTTACAGCCTATTTGGATGCTGACTGGGTGGGAGTTCCTCATGACCGCAAATCTACAACAGGGTATTATTTATTTCTTGGTGACATTCTCATCTCATGGAGTGCAAAAAAAATAGAATATTGTTGCTCGTTCCTCTACCGAAGCCGAGTATCGTGCTCTTGCCACCATAGCCACGAAAATTATTTGGACTCGTCGGTTATTAAAAGAGGTTGATTTTTCTGCTAGTTATCTGATCCCCTTATTCTGTGACAATGTCTCCTCTATAGCTCTCATTTACAATCCTATCTTTCATGCTCGAACCAAGCATATTGAAGTGGATCATTATTTTTATCTGTGATTGTGTCAAAGCTGAACAAGCCTTTGTTCGACATATTCATACTTTTGATCAAATTGCATATATCTTTACCAAGCCTTTATCCACCTCCCATTTCACTAAGCTTTGACTCAAGCTCACGATCACAAAGCATCATCCGCTTGCAGGGGGATAATAACTGAGCACTATTTGACCCAACCTTTGGATTGTAACTACTCCTAACACTTATAACAAAATATTACTGGATACTCTCTATTAATAGTCTCTTTGTAATAAGGAATACAGCTAGTGAAAACCATGATGATTCAACTCTTACTCCTTGTTGTTCCATTGACTTTCTTTTCTCTCCTCTGCTCACAGCATTAATGCTCTGTAAGTCTTACAATGACTACATCAAATCTATCTTCTAGTGATCAACATTCTAAAAATAATAATTATAGTGATTGGGAGTTTTTATCCTCCCCAAATTCACACATATTAAATTACACTAATCTTATTTAACATTTATATTTATGTGCTTATCAATCAAATGAAAAAAAATAAAAAATAAAAATAAATTAAATTTCTTTTCTAAAAATGATACAATTTTAAAGACTCAAGGCCATGCCAATGTGTAAACCATCTACATCAAATCTCGAGCAAGTCCTATCATCTGTGGTGTCAACGATGGTCAAGAGAACAATATCCATCACTTAAAATGTTAACAGCTGACATTATCTACATATAAGAGAAATGAAATCGCCTATGCAACTCACATAAGTTCAAGGCTTATCGACCAACTATATGATTGACATATTGTTAAATCTGTCTAAAAATATCGACCAACTATTTAATTGTTTATATCAGAATTTAAAATTTTAAATGACAATAAATACCTTTAGCACACATACAAAAATAAAATTTATTCCAATTACGTGTTTTCCATATATATCCAAAAGACTAAAACCAACTTGATTAAACAAAAATAATAATTAAATTTTATTAGATATTCACGTAAGATTAAGACATTAAACTCTCGTCCAGCAACTGAGCTAAGAGACGATAAATCTGTTTCTCCTCTTCGCCTCTCATACAGCAAAAATGACAACTTTAAATCCTCCAGAATTTTAGCTCTACTTTTTCCTCTATCACCCCAAATAGCAAAATTAGCAATTTAACCCACTCTTAGCTCTCGGTGGTGGGTGGCGTGGTAGGAACCCCGAGTTATCCTCTCCAAGGGCCTTATCTAAGGTGGAGAAAGTAATTGGGGACCCGTCATGTGGGTGATGAATGTGGTAAGCACTGTGAGATTAGTCATGATCCCCAGATGGGGTGGGGTGTTGGGTGGATACCCATTGCAAAAAAAAAAAAAAAAAAAATTAGCAACTTTAAATATGCAGAATTTTGAATCCCATTTCACCTGCCAAACAACAAAAATGATAACTTTAAATCATACAAAATTTTAAGCCCTCTACTTTTCCTCTGTTGCCTGCCAAAAGCAAAAAATGCAACTTCAAAACTGAAGCTTGCGTAGGGGTGTGGGAGTAAAGACGAGCATTACCTTCGCAACATCTCGGTCTTCTTTCTACAAATCACACATCCCGCTTTGGCACATCATCTCTCGATCTCTCAAGTTATGACTATCTCTCTCTATCTCTCTCTATCTTAGTTGCACATTCTATATCGATGCATCGAATCCTTCTCTTACTTTTTGGCACCACTTAGAGTGTTATTACTACTCATAAACTAATGTCTAAACTATGGGGTTAAAATAGATAAATTTAAGTTCATATTTGCTACTGTTATTGATCAATATTTCATTTATCTTTCATTTTTTTATATTTTCAATAAAAATATGTAAATCTATTTGCATAATTTTTGCTTAATGATTAATAAACAACTTGTTTTGTAAGAGATTATTTGTGATATATTATTTATTAATTTATTTATATTATTTTTAATATATATATATATATATATATATTATTTTTTATATTTTATTGAATGAAATAAAATTATCATAACTCTAATATAAAAATATGAGTTATAACTAACATTTTAAATAGTTATATTATAAAATTATAGTAAATTTAATATTGTTTTAAAACTTAATAAATGATTAAAATATATTATTATTAAATATTAATAATTAAATTGGCCATCCTGAAAAAATAATACAGGTTCCGCCCTGATTTATTATAATGTATCATTATATTGTTTCCCCTTATTAATCATAAAAATTAAAGGAAGATTTACATACATATCATACAAATCTTATGTATTTACATATCTAATACCTAAAGTTAGGTATTTTATGTTTTAAAAGATGTATTTCACTTTTAAAAGTAAGTGATAATAATAATTTTGATGTGATATTGAAGATTGGGGTGCTATATATATAAAAATTGATGTTTGAGTGTTAGATATATAAATATATAAGAATTGTGTATATATCTAAATCCCTCAAAATTAAATTGATATTCTCTCCCACGTTGAAATAATCATATAATGATATTTTTATAGCGAATGAGAGCTTCTCTATTAATGAAATCAACAAGAGGTGAAAAGACATTAAGGGTCAATTTGGTTGCTTGAAAAAAAAAATAGTGTAAAAAATATAATATATTTGAATTATTTTAAATTATTTGATTAAAAATCTTACGAAAGAAGACATTTTTTTTTTTAATTTGATAAAGTGTCTGTAATGTAATGTGTTTGATGATGGTTGGTGACAAGTAGTAGGTGGCAATTGGCAACAACCATAATGGGATAGCAAATGAATAAAGCATTTGATAAGCTACTTGTGACTCGGCTCAATTAGAGCTCATTCTTGATCGTTTGATTAAATAATCGAACGAGCTTGAACACTTTGTAAATACTCAATTGTTAAATAAATAAGCTTGAATAGCTTGTTGTTCCGTTCATTTATGTTCATGAATAATATCATTTAAAGCTCGTGAAGAAACTCATTAAGGGGCTTGATTATGACTTAGTTATGGGTCAATTGAGACTTGTTTGTGAATAGTATTGTTTATTTTTTTTTTATATTTGTAGGCTTGATAAGCTTTAATTGATACAACTCATGTATACTTGGCAATAAGTTGCTTGCAAACATGCTCTATTAAGGCTTAATTAAAGCTCATTTATTTCATTAAATGAGCTACTCGATGATCCCAATTTAAACCGAGCTCAAACAAACTCAGTAGAATTTTTTTTTTTAAATGAGTTGAACTTAAACACCATCCTAAATAGCTCAAAATGAACTCTCTTGAACTCAAACAAGCACATGCTTTCGACTCGATTCATTTGCAACCCTAAGTGGTGATCTAGTATGATGGTGGTAGTGACGGTATGCCGATAACAACAGTGACCCAACACAACAATAGGGAGGTAGTGATCATCAACATGGCGATGGTGGTGATGATAGTAGTGATCAATAATGGATGATTGCGGCCGAGGTGGTGGGTGATGGAGGTGATTGGTAATAGATATAATGAGATATAGTGGTGATAGTGATGACGTTAGTGGAGCTGATGATGGTAGATGCAATGGCGGAAGCACGGTCAGGTAAGCAATGATGGCGTGAGAGCGATCAACAATCCTCACTTTATACTAACCAATATATTTAAAATTTGCTCAAATCAAACAAATTTTAAATACACCACACATCACTCTTCAAAAGAGTTCAAATACACTACAAATACTTAGTGTATTTATTTGCTGACAGTCCAAACACCTCATGATAATAAAATCCTTGCATTCACTTTAACATCATAACTCACCCAACCAAACGCTCCTAAAAGAATCTCTTGCTCTTCGTTTTAGGCATTAAAATTTCACCTTATCTTCTTGAATTTCGTTTGATTCCATTAAATCTTTAAAGAACTACAAATGCGATGATTCTCTCCCATCACACTGTTAGACTTTACAAGGCGTAGCAGAAATACAAGACAATAACCTCCACAAGGAGCCATCGTTAACGCCCGAAGCGCGCCAAAACAAAAATAAATTCCCAAATCACCTACGAGCCTTCTTCCTCCCCTTGCTCGAACTGCTGGTGCTGGCCACCTGCCGCCACCCTCTACCGCCTCTCCTACCTCCCTTCGGCGGCCTACCAAGGCCCCTCTTCCTAGACGGACTTTCAGCTCCTTTACCGGCAACTAAAGCCTTCCCACGGATCAAACTCTTACAAACCATCCCATTCTGAAGCATCTTAGGCTGGGATTGCTGCGAAGGTAGTGCAGAACCAGTATCATCACAAAGCTTACTGATAGGAGAAAAGAAAGCATGGCGCAGATTTTTCATAACGATGTTTCTGAGAGAGAGAGCGGATTTGTGCTCAGGAGAATTCCTCTTGTGGAAGACGAGGGTATTGTTGCATAGTAGAAGCAAGTCTCTGAAGAGTTCCTTGGCAGACGAGATGGAGCCGTTGCTGATCCCTGAAGCTATGGTTTCCAGATCCACGTGCCGGCGTATGAGTTTCTTGTACCGGTAGCTTTTCTGCTTTCAGGGAAGAAGAGAGCAAAAGAGAGAGTGAGTGTATTTTCCATTGGCAGTCAATTTCGGAAAAGTATTATTTTTTGACTTGAGTTAAACTGTGAGGAGATGCAAGGGATGTCAAAAATAATAGAAAAGAAATTAAATTATTAATTATAATGTAAAATTCCGACTTGAGTTAAACTGACTGATGGCTTAACAAACAAAATTTATATAAAATATAGAATGTAATTAGCTATTAAATAAAAATTCTGACATACATGAATTAAAAGTTAAATTATCAAATGAAACAATTATAATTTTTAACTTGAATTCAAATGCAAAAATAAGGACATACATGCTAGTTAAATATTTAAAAATAGTTATATTTATCAAATTCAAAATTGTCATGAGAAATTCAAATTTAAAAACAATGATATACACCATGGGGATGAATGAATGCTTGATGCTTGTTATCACTCAAGTAATCTGAATTATAATTTAGAGGATGCTTGGTAAGTCGCATTTGTGGTGTAAATTAGATGCACAGTATTTTATAATTCAAATATTTGGTCAACTATATTTTAAATATAATATATTTTATCGATGAATTCTAAATTCACATTTTGTTTATTTTTGATATATTTAAAATTCATTCAAAATAGGCAGTTTACAAATAAATTGCAAATTCTTCGCTGTTGCTGGCTACCAGCTATCGCCGAGTAGCTGCTAATACTTTACAATGCATTACTGTAACTAGATGCATTCTGTGGATTAGGTGAGAATTAGCCAAGATCGTTTCGCTCGAAAGTCGACTCAATTTGGGCTCGAATCGAGATCGCCGAAGCAACGAGCCGATTGAGCAAATGTGGAATTTATTTCGAGCCGACCGAGCGAACGTGGCTTCGCTGCTCGCGAGCGGATCGAAACGGCGGGCTCGCAGCCGCCGCGGCGGAGCCAAAACGATCGCCGTCCGATTAATTGACGGGCGAGATTAATTCCTAACGAGCGAACGAGCGCTCGTTTTGCATTCGAGAACGAGCGGTTCGTTTGGATTTCGAACCGGCTCAGATGGATTTCGAGCCGGCTCGTTTCACAGTCGAGCCGGATCGAGCTCGAGCTCGATTCGATCCGACTCGGCTCGAACTCGAAACTTTCGAGCCACGAGCCGATTTCGAGCCGAATTACCGATTTTCGAGCCGATTTCGAGCCGACTATGGCTCGGCTCGAAATCGGCTCGAACACACCCCTACTGTGGATAGACTGGCTATGCAGCTATCTAACTAGATAACAATGAGAATGTAAGATTCATAAAGGCTTAAGATGCTGAATTGAGCAATTGGTGACAGTAGAACAATACAACAAAATCTAATTAAATTTGACTATCAACAACAATACCTGGTACCCAATTCTACGTCGGAGAATTGAAACATCCACGTGCTTTGAAAATGAATCCACAATTTCTGCAAGATCCACAGCAGGCTCTTCTTGTTGCTCCACACAGAGCTTCTCACTTGAATGCATGCAACCTTCAGAAGAGTTCTCTCTATCAACTTTAGCAGCACAACTTGCTGTTCCGCTTTCACCTGCACTAGCCTCCATGTGTATGTTACAAGGCTTCCTCTTCCTCGACCCCTCTTCTTTCTGAAATTTCCAGAGCCAAAATTTGCGCAGAGATTATTGGCCATTTCGATCCTAAAGTCGTCATTTAACTGCCTCTCTAAGCCATCATGTTGCGAAGAATCTGAGGCGGCGATCTCGCATTCTGCCGTCCATTCTCTGTCGATATTTCTTGTGAAACTACCAGCAGATAGCCCATCTATCGAAACTTCCTTGCAGAAATAATCAGCACCATTGGCTGCATCATCAGTGCGACTGGTTTCGTGATCCAAATTGTTGGAATCACTTTCTTTCTCAGCTGTAAGGCTTTCAAGCTTGGATTGGAGAGATCTAAGAAAAAAAGAAAAAAAATTCACTATAGACCAAAATATGTAACGGCTAGCTACTTTGAAAAGAGATACTGGTAAGTTATTGACTGAGATGTTTTATATGTATATGAAAAAAAAAAAGATCACAGCTTGGAAGGAAGAAAAGGGAATGAAAAGCTCAAAAGATTGTCTGAAAGTAGAAAGGTCAATGAAGACACTGGATGGAGTTTTTAATTAATTAAAGCTCTTGAATACCTACCCAATGGAGTCTTCAGATTTTTCCAGTTCTCTTTTTAAGTCAGCAACTCTCTGGCTTCGGAGCTCCTCAAACCAGGCACTAAAAAAAAGATGGTAAACTGTAAATATGCAGCGATGAGAGCCAATAAATTTGGGCATATTTAGTTCAAGTAAAATAGATGCAGATTAAATCAAACTCATACAAAATAAATGCCGTGAAATTATCTAGATTTAATTTGCCACAGTTATGTGAAGTAAACACGACTACTTCACATTAAGACAAACATCAAGAAAATAATTTTACCTGCATTCATTTTAGTTTACACCAATTTATAACAGATCAAAGAGCCCCATTTGCAATACTTTATGCAAAGGCAATTTAAGATAAATTAATTGAGCAAGCAATTTTTTTAACTAGCTATCATGTAGACAAAACTTTACGTTGACTTAGGCTCTATTTGGGGCGGCAGTGTGGTGCCAAAATACACTGCAGTCGTTATTTGGGTCACTGCATTTTGGCCGTGATTTGGAAAAGTTATGGTGGGAAGTTGCATTTTCATACCTCACTTCATTAAGTATAGTGACTACCAGAAAGATGATTTGACTTTTTTCAATTAAAAAAAGTTTTGTAATGCCTATAATAACTTCTTTTGCAATAACTTTATCATTGTGTTTTCATATCGTTGTAGCTAATCTAAACTAACCCTTATAAAATTTATCAAGATAACCAAGTTAAAACTAGGTGCATAATTCTGATTCATAAACAAAAATCACTTTCTTTCAGCTGGTTAATGAAAATAAATGCTGCAGCTGCATCCAAGAGAAAATTTTTTTTTGGAGGTTTAGAGCTTGATTCAACACCCCAACTTTGTTCTCAAATGCAAAAGCAACAAATTATCAGTGAATAACATGATCTACCCATCGGAACATATTAGAAGACATATGAGTAAAATCAACAACATTATTTCCATCATCCGCCATATCGCAATCAAAGAGATAAGAGAAGTAAAATTCTAGTTCAAGATAGTGTATTAAAGATGAAAATCATAAAGCGTTTTTCTTAGAAAAAATATATGGAAAATAGATGGATAGATGGATGATTTTGATAAACTTTCAATGAAAGATCTGAAAATAAGATTGATTTTAACAACCTTAATGCCCTAAATAAAAATAAAGAATTATATTTTTATCATCGATTAGTAAATTTGAAGTGAAGAAGCTTTAAAAAAATGGCGTGTGGAAAAATAGCAAGACGATGATATTCTAATAGAAGTGTTAAAATGTTTAGGATATCAAGAAATTTCGGCTTACAAATCTTTTAATGTTATTTTAAAGACTAAAAGATGTCGGATGAGTAGAGAAAGAGTATGGTTCCTATATTTAAGAATAAAGTGATGCACAAGAGTGTGCAAATTATAGAGGAATTAAGTTAATGTGTCATACATTAAAATTGTGGGAGAGAGTAATTGAGCATAGGTTAAGATGTGATACATAAATTTCTCAAAATCAGTTTGGCTTCATGCCAAGTAGATCTACTATGGATGTTATACATTTGCTGAGAGGTTTGATGGAGAAGTATAGAGAAAATAAAGAAGATCTACATATGATATTTGTTGATTTAGAGAAAGCTTATATAAAGTTTCAAGAGATGTTCTTAGGAGAGTTTTAGAAAAGAAAGGAGTTAATAATGGTTATATTCAAGTCATTAAGGAAATGTATACTCGAGCTATTACTTTTGTCCAAATACAAGGAGAATTGACAAAATATTTTCCTATTTCAGTTGGATTACATCAAGGATCGGCTTTAAGCCCTTATCTTTTTGCTTTAGTTATGGATGTTATTACTAGGCATTTACACGAAGATGTACCTTGGTGTATGCTTTTTGCTGATGATATTCTTCTTTTTGATAAGACTAGAGAGGGAGTCCAAGAAAAACTTGAATTATGGATGTTATTACTAGGCATTTACAAGAAGATGTACCTTGGGATGGACTTTTTGTCAATGAAGTATCACACAACAACAACAACAACAGCCTTAAATCCCACTTGGGGTGGCTACATGAATCATTCTCCATGTGTCCCATTATCGTCAAATTCTCATTTAAATCAAATATACTAAGATCATTTTTATACATCTTAACCAAGTCTTTTAGGTCTACCTCTACCTTTCTTAACATAAGGCAAATCTAATGCATCTACTCTCCTAATCGTCATCGACTGACGCTTTATGGCCAAACCATCTAAGGCGACGCCCCTAATCTTATCTACCACCGGAGCTACTCCAACTTTTTCCAATATACTCATTTTGCATTCTATCTCTAAGAGTAAAGCCACTCATCCACCTAAGCATCCTCCATCTCAGTAACTTAACTTAATCTTACGCTTTTATTGGCCAACATTCTGCACCATGAGTCATTGCAGGTCTTACAACCATCTTATAAAATTTTCCCTTAAGTTTAAGTGAAACTTTTCTATCACATAATAAGCTAGATGCATTCCTCCACTTCAACCATCCAACTTGAATTCTACTAATAACATCTCCATCTATTTCACCATCATTTTGAACAATAAAGCCTAAATATTTGAAACACTCTTATTAATGAAATTTCACCTCCACAACACAAGTATCACATAATCAATAAAAATTCATGTTATAATCATCAAATGCAGAATCAAAATTATCCATTTTCTTAACATCATTAGAATTAGAAGTATGCATTCTTTAAAGTATTTTTAAAATTAATTGAGCTTCATTTAGATGCATCAAAAATTTCACAAAGGATGATTCTGATTGCATGAGTAGATAATTATGATTTTTTAAAAAAATACAAACTTTCAGATGGGTAAAACTAATATTATATTATTTGATATTTAAAGTATAATTAATGCTTATGATCTGTAGAGATGTATGGATAAAAGTAAACTTTAAGTTCTATTTTGCATACTTAACAAATAATCAAATCATTGTAAAAAACAAGTAATTTTTCATATTGTGGACTGCAAATTTAGATTTCAAAATTATATAAAATGATATATGAAACAATAAAATTGAGTATCCCATTCTCCTCTTGGAGATGAAAAATTCATTACGTATATCTTTACTATAGCATCTAAAATGAGGTTAATTGGGTAAAATCTAAGAGATTACCTTTTAAACATTTTATTCACCACAAAAAGCATTAAATCATAGATTTATTATACTTTCATATTAATAGAATATATTCATATGTTCCAAAAAAAAAGGAAATATATCTAGATGATAATATAATTATAATTTTTAACACTCACTTGCATCCAGAATAGCGCTCTTGCAAGTCGCCATACTTGGCTGCGCATACCTGTAAAAGCAAAGCAGCATGAAAGTTATGTCATTGACCTTGCCAATCACATGAAGCCTACCATCTAGATTACATCAATAAATACATAATAAATTTAAAGATTACATAATTTTAAGAATCATCTATCTGTTAAAATAAATAAATACTCCCATACTTGAACTATTTTTTTTTTCAAATATATTATTGATTAACTAAGGGTGCATTTGAAATAGCTTTAACTCGTTTTTTTCAAAAGTAAAGAAAGAAAAATTTGTAGCTAACTTTAGTATTTTTCTAAAAATTTTATGGTGAAAAAAGTATTTTGAGAATCGAACTATTAGAATATGTCATCAAAAAACGATTTTATTTTTTTCAAAAAAAAAAATTATAACAAACATAGCAACTTTTTCAAAAAGTTACTATCTCCGCAACAGTTTTCCAAAAAGCTATAGCTGTCCCAAACAAACCCTAAGTAAAACACCATCTTTAACATTTAAAAATCAAAAGCAAAATATTTTAATGGCCAAAATTTTAAAAAGGAATATGACTTAAATACATATTGGCAAAGGAGTGAAAAACGCCTTAAGAGAAGACATTTTTTGTGATGAAGTGACGTATGATGTGACATTTCAGGCATAAAATATTTTTAACGAATACATTTTCTACGTTTGCAAAAGTTCCCAAATTGTTCAAGATAGGTGCAATTTTGCTAGAAGTGGTAACCGGAGGCTTTTAATTTATACCCAAAGAGTATCATTTCTGTTTACATTCTCTCCATTTTTGCAAAAATATAGAAAATTTAGATAATAATTTTTTAAAAAGAAAATTAAAATGTTCAAATTACTTTTTTTAAAAATAACTTTAAAAAATAATACATGTTAATTGCTTATAATAATTATTGTATTGATTACATAAATATAGTAGTATTTATAAATTTATTATATATTCTATAATAAATTTTTAATGAAATAAAATATATCTAAATATTTTGATATAATTTACATATGGATAGATTTGAATATCATTAGATTTAATTACCTATATAAATAATATCTAAATTTAAGATTAGTTAACTTTTTTAACTAATTACGTATATACTACTAAATTCTTATTTGTTTATATATTTAATAATTCAAATTTAAATTTATTTATATAATACTCTACTTTTATAATTATTTTAAAATATTGGTAATATTAATCTATTTAAAATAAATTATTTTTTCCTGCTTAAATTTTAAAATAAATTAAATTAATTTATAAGTAAACATAAGTTTTTAAATATTAATTATAGAAATATATAAATGATAGGTGCATGATGGATCCATTTAATTTGAAGTAAAAAAAAATTGAGTAATAACATTTTAGTAAAAAAATAAATTTTCATGGATTAGGAAAGCTCTTGAATCTAGCATAAAAAATTCTACACATCATTTCAAACTAATATTTATATATTACTTTACAAGTAGGATTTAATAAATTTGTTCTAAATTTCTATGTTTACATATAAATTAATTATTATAAATAATTAACATGTATTACCTTTTAAAGTTATTTTAAAAAATTAATTTGAACATTCAAACTTCTATTTAAAATTATTATATAAAATCTTAACTCTAAATTTTCTATTTTTTCCAAGAAAGGAGAGAAGATAGAGAGGTAATATCCCCTCTTACCACTCCTAGCAAAATTGCACACTTTTCCTAAACAATTTAGAAAATTATGCAAATATAGAAAACATCTTCATTAAAGGTATTTTTTTGCCTAAATGTCACATAAGACCCCACATCATCATAGAAAACACCTCCTCTTAATGTGTTTTCACTTCATTTTAAATTTTCATCTAACTGCTCCTTTTGCTAATTTATGTTTAAGCCACACTCCTTTTAAAATTTGGCCACATTTTAAATGGATATGGACTTTCTATAAATTTAGAAATAAAATAAAATAAATTGAGAAGCTGACTCAGAATAACATGAATGGAGTGGTTCATATCGGTTCTTAATAGGTAATATTTGAAATTTAATTAATGCCATATCTATAATAAAATTCTCTATTTGATTCATAGTTTCAGTCTTTGGGCATCTTGAAATCGACCTATTCAAAAGTGGCTATAATATCATTATCGTATACAAAAAGTCAAAAGAGAGAGAGAGAGAGAGAGAGAGAGAGATTACGATAATATAACAGTCGTTTTTGAATTGTTCGGTTTCTCTCTCTCTCTCTCTCTCTCTCTCAAAATAAAAAATAAAACTTTTGCTATTTTCAATTCTTTAAATTAAAAGAATTACATTCATAAAATTTAAATCATAATTATACATAAAATTAACACTCGTTTTATTTATTTGAACTACTAAACGCACGATCAAATTATAAGAATTTGATAGAAGTGAGAAATATTGATTGAGATTTTATGGAGAATGTTAATATTTACATAAGAATTTAAAAAATAGAGAGAGAAAAATATTAATTTTATAAATAGTCACATATAAAAGCCTCTTTTAAATTTTAGAAGAAATCTTTTTAAATAAGATATTAAAACCCTCTTCCGAAGGAATAAGAATAAAGTAAAAAATGCATCTTAAAATTAATTTAAAACTAATCATTTTCTTCATGAAAAATATTGGCTTAGACATGTATAAAAGCCATAGAATTTGCTACAGATGATGAAATAATGGTAATTAATTAAATTTATGTTGTACTCATTTAGGAATGAACTCTGACACATTGAAACGACCTAATTTTGTCAAGTACATCCTCACCCAAATTTAATGCTTTTCCAATTCCACAATAGAGATTTCTCTCAGTTTATCCTTCAATCAACAATTGTATACACTAAAAGCGAACTATATATCTGAAATCTAATAAATCCGAACTAAAGCGGGACGATTTCTCACAACACGATTTCAAAAACGATAGGGATTTCAGAATTTGAAAGTTTGAGAGGGAAAATGACTTAGAATACCTGCGGGGTGAAGAGATCTGGGAAAGCAGTGTGGTTCTGGAGCTCGGCGGCGACTGATTCCCAATCGACAGTGCCGTGCCGGAGAACGGCGCCACCAAGGACGAGCTCCTCCCATGTCCCCACAGGCTAACCAGAGACATCCCCAACCGTTCGATCGCTTCCACGTGTCCACCAACTGTTCGATTGAGCGTGAAAGAGGGAAACGGAAGATGAAGCAGAGAAAACCAAGTAGTTTCGGAAAAATCAGAAAGCCGGTGTTTTAGGGTTTTTTTTTTTTTTGGTTGGAAACGGTGCAGTTGGTCTTTGAATTTCTAAAGTCGTCTCTTTTTAAAAAAAAAAAAAAAAAATTTCTTTTCTTGTAATTCTGATTTTTTCCTGGTTGGCGGTCTTTTTTGGACAGTTGAGCTGACCGGTCACCGACTTCGGCCGGTGATTGCAACACAATTCTTTTATAAATAATTTATAACGCCTAAATTTTAATATTAGTATAAATAATATTAAATTCATTAATATCAGATATAAATATTATTTTCATTAATTTTTTAAAATAAAATATCTTTTTTAAAAATATATATAATTTTAAATATTAAATATATAAATTTTATAAATAACAAATTTATATGACATATATAAATTTTTTTTATTTAATATTTTCTAAATTTAAAATAAAAAAAGACTCACATATTGTGATTAAATATTTATTATAATGAGTCTCAATTCATTTTAATTTTCTAGATGGTTGAAGTCAAGAATGCATTTAGACTCGAGAAAATTCTATGAGAAGGCAGAGAGATTGTAATATTTTATGGTACAAAATATTAGCCAAGAGGAGAGAAGCATAAAATTAAGTTAAATATTATAGAGATGAAGATGCTCGAGTGAACAAGTTGATTTACGCCTAGAAATAAAAATGAGAAACAAATATATATGTAATAAAGTAGGAGAAGCTCCGATGTAAGATAAGATTAAAGAGTCATCTTAGATGTGATCACATTAAATATTGCCCACTCAATTTCCCAGTTAGGAGAAGAGATGTATTAAATTTGATTTATGTTAAGAAAAATATAGATCGATCTAAAAAAATTTAGTTATGAAGTACGAAAAATCGACCTAAATTTGTTTGGATTAACTGTGAATATGACGCTTAATAGGACACATTAGAGAAAAAAGATTCATATAAGTGACCCCACGAACTGGAATAAAGGCTTGTTGTCATTGTTGTATATAATTTAGAGAGAAATATTCTGATTGATTATAATTTAAATGAGTGTCAAAATTATTAATTTTTTGCATGAATAAAAAATGTTAATATGTAATTAAAATCTATATTATGTTAATCTAAATAAAATTAAAAATAATTGAGACTTGTTACGATACAAATTTAATTACAATGTGTGAGCCTTTTTTGTCTTTATTTTAAATATAAAATATATTAAATAAAAATAAAAATTTGTATATATATATCATAAAGTTTTTATTTATATATCAAATATTTGAAATTATATTTTTATATTAAATTTTTGTATAAAAAGATAAATTTTATTGTTAAATTTTAATAAAAATAATATTTATATATGATACTAAAAAAAATTAATATTACTTATATAGACATTAAAATTAAGGTGTTATAGAATATTTTGATAAGAATTGTGTTGCAATCTCATATGTCCCATTAGCCTAAAGTGGTGGGTGATCAATCACCTCAGCTTAAAAAAAAATTGCTAACTAGGGTTGTAGGCACTGGAAGAATCAAACTTTAAAGAAAGGAGTGTCAAAATTTAGGAGTGGCGATTGCCCACCCAGTTAGGGGCGGCAAAATTTAGAAGAATAATTAATATGTTATAT
The DNA here is from genome assembly GCA_021442155.1 of Cymbidium sinense. NCBI lineage: Eukaryota > Viridiplantae > Streptophyta > Magnoliopsida > Asparagales > Orchidaceae > Cymbidium > Cymbidium sinense. The sequence continues at coordinate 70,512,750 of CM038225.1, forward strand.
AGTATTAAGAGTTTAGTAAAATCTAGAGGTGATAATTACCTTCCCTAGCCACCTCCCGATTCTATCATTGAGTGTAAGTGAGTCAAGCTAACTCGAGCTTATATCATTAATGACCTGTGAGCTCATCAGCTTGAGCTCATATTATATCACGAGTAATGTAATGTGGCTCGATTACTCATGTAAATCATATTTTGGGAGATTTATATACCATAAAATTCTTATGTATTTGTATATCTAATATCTAAGTTTTAATTTTTACATATATATATATATAACATCCAATTTTTAATATTATATCAAAAATATTATTGTTATTCACTTTTTAAAAATAAAATACATCTTTTAAAATATAATAAAATATTAAATAAATAAATATTTATTTTTATATATTAGATATATAAATATATAAGAATTTGATGATATATATATATATATATATATATATATATATATATATATATATATATATATATATATATATATATATTAAATTTAATAGTTCGACCCGCTAGATTTGGCATCGACAGTTCATAGCTGACGTAAGCCGCATCGACAGTTCATAGCTGACGTAAGCCGCAATCCATCTGTTCATTCACGGTTCGCACATCCAGACCATCGCCTAATAATAAAACCAATACCCTAGCTCTCGGTCCACTCTGTTCCGTGAGTCTACAATTCTTACTTGCTGGTGACAAAGCCCTAGACGTGCAGTTGCTCGCTAGTCTTCCTTCACCAGTCTTCCTCGCAGTCGCAAGTGAAGCTTGCTGGTCACCCTTGCAAGAACTGCTCATCGATCTCCGTCGCAGGAAGCCGCCGCCGATCTCTCTCGCAGGAAATGCTTGCCAATCTCCCTCGCACGAAATGCTCGCGGATCTCCCTCATAGGAAACCCTCATCGGTAATGTCGATGCCTTTTTCTAGTATTGCCGGCTGCATGAAGAGTTTGACTTAAGCTTTTGTAGAAAGAAAATTTTTAAGTATTCATCCACTCTATTTTTGAAGAATTTGATTTTGATAATTTTTTTTTTTTTTTTTTTGTAAATAGGGGTGAAAACGAGTAAATCATATTTTTAAGTGTGTTGCATGTCAGAAAATTTATCGCGGTAGAATAAACCTTCATACCTTAGCTTTGTATAGAAATACAACACGCACATAGACAAGAGCGGATCTACCCTTAAGTGGGCCCACCCTCAATTTTTTTTATTATTATTTTAAAAAAAAAAAATAATTTTGCCCATCCTAATAAAAGATCTTGCCCAATAAAGACAAATTTTTTTTATTTTATTAGTTAAATTTAATCTTTATTTAAAATTATTTAAATAATTATTTTTATTACTAATAATTTACTCATTCAGATCTTAATAATAAAAAATATATATTTTATTAAATATTTGATCAATATTTAAAACTTAACAACTCACATTAATCCTAATTGAGATTTCTCTCAAGCTTTACTGATTAAAATTTTGTGAAAACTAGAATTAATAATTATATTTTTTTATATATATTGTTTATATTTTATGAAATAAAATGAAATTATTATAAATCTTATATAAAAATATGATTTATATTTAAATGTTTCAATATTTAAATTATGAAAAAGATAATAAATTTAATATTAATTTTAAAAATTAATAAATGATAATAAAAATTTTTGTTTGAAATTTTGATAATTAACTTGCTCACCCTGAAAAAAATGGTTGGTTCCACCCCTGCACACAGATGGTTGAAAGAGAATAAGAAACTCCTGGATTTTTACGTGAAAAAATTACATAAAGAAGGAAAAAATCACAACAATAAAAATGTTACTATATATATCCTTTGGACAAAATTTAAGTTTTTTGATACGATTATAAGGTTGTATGTGAAAAGAGAATTAGTCATGTTACAAATTCTACGATGGTTATGCGATTGTTGGTGACGGTCGGTGGCGGCGTTAGCGGCGTCGGCGACAACGGTAATAATAACTTCTTAACTCTCTCTCTCTCGCCTTTCTCTCAAGTTTGCTTCCAACTCTCTCTCCTTTCATGACAAGAATGGAGTCCTATTTATAGGATTCTCAGAGGGCATTTTAGTTATTGTAGTCAAAATTCCAAAACACTCCATCGGACGATTCATATCAATTCATTTGATCATAGATAATTTTTTGGTGATCTGACTGTTCAAATGACATTTGATTTGAATGATCTTAGACTCGTTGAATTTGTCTCGTCGAGCCACTCGATTCGACTATAACCACGTCAAATTTGAAAGTCATATGATCATCCAATTAGTGTATCGAAATTTTCACGTGTATTCTTTAAGCTTAATTCGAGCTCATTTAAGCTCTACTTCACCCAATTTTGGTGACGTTTAACTTATTTTATTGAGATATTTAATTTTTATGCAAAATAACACATGTACATTATTTTAAAATTTTATATGTGATATATCATTTGATTCCTATTTTTGGATGATAAAACTCATTTCATCCAAAAATATATTAATTTTTTTAAAATAAAATTGCTTAAGCTAAAAATTATTAGGATATATAATATATATATATATATCAAATTCATTTATTTATTTACTAATTAATTGTTATATTTATTTATTTTATTTTATTTTAAATGTATAAACTAATATTTTTTATAAATATATAAATTATTTTATCATTTTATATTATTATATATATATCTTTGGGTTGCTGTTTCATTTAAAAGAGAGGGGTCGCAGGCCCCTTGATATTATTTTTTAATTTTTCATTTTGGCGTGAGAAAATATATATAAATATATATATATATATATATATATATAAAGAGGAGAGGCAGAGATTATTATTATTATTATTATATTTTGTTTTTATTTTACCGTGTAAGAGAGAGAGAGAAGAGAGAGAGAGAGAGAGAGATTAAAAGAGAGGGAGACAGTGTGGACTCCATATTTTTTTTTTGTTCTCATTTATGGTGTGAGAATGGGAGAGAAAGAGAGAGAGGGAGATGAAAAGAGGGGAAGGTGGAGAGAGAGAGAAAGAGAGAGGAAAAGAGTTATTTTTTTAATGAGATATCTAAAGAGATTTTTTTAAATGAGGAATATGAAGAATTTTCTTCATTTTTTTAGTTTTATTTTATTTTTTAAAGAATTTGAAGAGTCTCTATTTCAAGTATAAATATCTTCTAAGGGGTAATAAAAAATTCGCACATTTCTTTCTTCTCTTTGGCAGCCTCCACTAACCTGTATAATAATGTTGACCCCTCTCGCATGCTCTAGTTCTCCCCGATCTCGAGGTTTCCAACCCAGTTATCAGCAATCAATTCAGCTCAGTGTCTTGACTTTCTTCTCTTTAGTAACCTCCATTGACACAGATAACGACTCCCTCGACTCAGTTCCTCGATCTTGGGGTTTCAAGACGGTTGGCGTCGCATCGAATTGACTCAGTGTGCTTCGCTTTCTTCTCTTTGGTGACCTCCCAGCTGTATAATGGTACCGACCCTCAGCTCAGTTCTTTCGATCTGAATTTCAGACAGTTAGGCGTCATCCCGAATTGCTAGTTTTCTTAATTTCTTCTCTTTAGTAGCCTCCACTGACTTATATAATGGTGCCGACCCCCCTTGCAGGCTCCAGTTCTCTCTGATCTCGGGGTTTCCAACTAACTTGGTTAGGCGGTGCATCCATTCGTCAGTGTGCTTTCAAGCTTGAAAATTAGAGAGTATCTTCATGGGTAAGCATCCTTCAACAGATATCCTAATGCCTAAAGATATAAAATGATGAGTTGCAGAAGCATCAGGAGACGACGAGATTGAACGATGTAATGCCAACTATCAACAGTGATACTTTGATAATCTTCAGGAAGAAGTTTCATTTTCCAAATGATTTGGTGGATATTTCTCATAAAAGATCGCAACGAGCTTATTCTCCTTCGTTGGGGGTACCTGTATTTTGAGCATTTTTTCTTCTAAGATTTTTGATGTACATGTACCTTATAAAGCTTTTGCCTACTGAGATTTTTGATATACATACATCTTCTGAGGCTTTTGCCTACTAAGGTTTTTGATGTACATATACCTTCCGAGGCTTTTTCCTTATAAGGTTTTTAATATATCTATACCTTTTGAGGCTTTTCTCTTGAGATTTTGATGTACACGTATCTTTTCAGGCTTTGTTTTTGAGATTTTCATGTACACATCTTCGGGCATTCACCTTATAAAGTTTTTTTTGATGTTCCGTACCTTCGAGGCTTTTGCCTTCTGAGATTTTTGATGAGTGGAAACCTTGTCAACCACTTGCTCTTTTGGAGTCTTCCTAGTGAGGACCTTGTCCACTACTAGTTTCCCATCGAGGCTTCCTCAGGGGCGTGTCTTCCAGGGGAGGAATTCATAAAGGATTTTTGACCTATCCGATGTTGTTTATCAAAGTGTTACTCGGTGACATTTAATCTGTATGGAAGAGGTCAATAATTTTAACTCTCATCCGAGGCTATTTTGTCAAAGTATTATTCAATGATGTTAACCTGTGTAGAAGACGTTATACATTTTGATTCTTCTGAGATTATTTATCAGAGTATTGCTCGATGACGTTAACCTGTGTGGAAGAGTTCATTAGATTTAACTCTCATCCGAGATTGTTTTGTCAAAGTATTATTCAATGACATTAGCCCGTGTAGAAGAGGTTAAATATTTTGATTCTTCCGAGATTATTTGTTAGAGTATTACTCGATAACATTAACCTGTGTGGAAGAGGTCAAATCAGAACATCCGTTTAAGGTTGTAGCAAACGTTATTTTTTGATCTTTGCCTTTTTCCATGAGTATGATTGGAGAATCATAATTTGCAAAGTTATTCTCTTTCAGTGTTGAAATATTCTCTAACTTTGACTTGTTTCTTGGGCTGGTAATCAAGTAGATGCTCAAAATATTTATTTGAGTGATCTTTTGAGATTAAGAGTTGCCACAATTTCTGATAAGAACTGAATGATCAACTTTTGATGTTTCTTCATTCTTCATATGTGTTATGCCAAAATAGAATTTTCTCCATCATATAGATGGTATTGCTCTTAACTTGAAGTCAGATTATCAATCATTGTGAAGATGTAATGGGAATGTTTCTCATGACGTCAACTGCGTCTTAGAAAACTTGTAGCGGTAGAATAAAATTTCACGCCTTTACTTTTTGGGATGTACAACACGCATGCAGATAGTTGAAAAGAGAATAAGAAACTCAAAACTTTTATGTGGAAAAACCTCGAGAAGAGGGGAAAAATCACGGTCAGCCGGTAAAATGCTCATATATATCCGCTTTGGAGTAGAGTTAAGTCTTTTCGACTTGGGATTACAAGATTGTATGTGAGAAATCTAATAATAGAATTTCGAATCAGTTACAACAATATCGGCGATAGTTGGGTTCGGTTGTTGACGGCGGTCGGCGACAATTGACCCGTCGGACACAATGGTGGTGATGATGAATTTCGAACTTCTAGTTCTCTCCCAGCTTTCTCCCAAGTTTGCCTCTAGCTCCCTCCTCTATTCATGACAAGAATAGGGTCCTATTTATAAGATTATGAGAGGGCATTTTGGTCATTATAGCCAAAATCTCAAAACACTTCATCAAACGGTGTATATTGATTCATTTGATCATAGATAATATTTTGGTGATTTGACTATTCAAATGACATTTGATTTAAATGATCTTAGGCTCGTTGGATTCGTCTCTTCGAGCCACTCGATTCGACTATAAGCACATCAAATTTGGAAATCATTTGATCATCTAATTAGTGTTTCAAAGTTTTTAGGTGTTGTCTTTAAGCTTAATTCGAGCTCATTTAGGCCCTATTTCACTCAATTTTGGTGACGTTGAACTTGGCTTATTGAGATATTTAATTATTATTCAAAATAATATATGTACATTATTTTAAAATTTTATGTGTGATATATCAAAGTGTTCATTCACTTCGCTTCGTGACTAAATACTATAAAAATTTTGGAAGATTTACATACATTTCACACAATTTTTATGTATTTACATATCTAACACCTAAAGTTAGATATTTACTTATCTAACACTTTCCTATGCTTAAAAATGTGTATTTCACTTTTAAAAAGTAAGTGATGATGATATTTTTGATGTGATATTGAAGATTGCGGTGTTATATATATAAAAATTGAAGTTTGGGTGTTTTATATGTAAATACATAAGAATTGTGTGGTATGTATGTAAATCCCCCAAAATTTTTTTAACTATTTATTTCAATTTTATATTTGTTAAGAGTATTTGTGTTTTATTATTTTGTTACTTTCTTTATTAATCAGCAAAGTTCAATATAATTTTAGATTGGATCATTGCCTTATATTTGGTCTTCAGAAAGCCTAACTCATAAGAATCAAGGAATACTACATTTTTAACCAACTAAGAAAAAAAAATGCAAGCAATGTGCGAAGTCATTAAGTTAGCAGCTTAATAACTTTTAAATATGATCATACTAAAGTTAGAAAGATGATTGCTCACTAAATATTAATCAATGAAAAATCTTTCTTAATTATTGAAGAGTTTAGTTTTAATTTTGTGTCAAAGTCAATGTCCTCTTATTTTAAATAATATTTAAAGACAACTTCTCGCAATGATGTTATGTTAGTCTTTGAGAGAAAGAAGATTAAATTATAAAATATACTTAAAATATATAAGAAGGATAAGTTTTACTACATATATTTGGAAGTCAAAGAATCAAATAATATCATATATGATTATTAATGCTCATTATACTGATTATAATTGGAGATTATAAAAAACGTGTATTGAGTTTTCTATATTTATCTCCTCCACACATAGCTTTTGAAATTGTTTACACATTCTATAAAGCTTTTGTTGATTGGGGTGTTGAGAATAAAGTATTCAAATAATGATAGGATCATTAAGTTAATAAAAAATAGCTTTAAAGTTAAAATAAGTTACTCTTCAATGACAAGTTATTTCATGTTCATTGTTGTACTCATATATTAAACTTAATAGTTAAAAATATAATTAAATGTGGTGAATTTGTAGTTGAAAAAAAAATCCATGACTCATTTAGTTTTATCAATTCTTTTGAAGTCGTTAATGAGATTTGTAAATGTAATTCAACAAGTGCAACTACCTATAAAAAAATTAGTGATGGATTGTTCTACAAAATGAAACTCTACTTATTGTATATTGATTGTTGTAATGTAATTAAGCTAATTTTTTTCTTGCAGTGAAAGAGAGACTGCATATCTAAATTGTCCTACTAAGGAGAGATGAAATAATATATAGAAGGTATATGATGTTCTTGGTTTCTTTAATGAAGCAACAAATATTATTTCAAAGATCAAGCATCCAACCTCTAATCTGCTTTCTTCACTATAAAGACGATAATAGATGATGGTGCAATCTCTTCTGATGATTTTATCAAGGAGATGTCTATGAAAATGAAAGAGAAATTTGACAAATATTGGAGTGAGTGCAATTGGCACGATAATGAATCCTAGTATGAACTTTGTGTGATTGAGTATGCATACCCTACGATGAATAATGTTGACAAAAGTTTGACAAACATCTCACTTATTTGTAATTTATTATATGAATTTTATGAAGGATATGCTTCATGTTTTGAATATACAATTGAAGAAACATGTGACAAATCAACTACATGCTCCATAAAGATGCTAGAACAAGTAAAATCATAGAGAATGCTTGATTTTAGTACATATGTGAGTGAGAAAACAAGTAAGTGACCTATCAATTCAGAACATAGCAATTATTTAGAAGAAGAACTAGAGACTTGTATTGAAGATCAACATTTTGATGTACATGGTGGAAAAGAATTCAATTGAAATATAAAATATTATCAAGAATGACTATTGACATATTATCTATATCAGTTTAGCACAGTAGCTTTTGAGTCAACATTTAGAGCATGTGAGAGAGAGTAGTCAACACATACCATTAGAAGTTTGATTTAGAAAATGTGTAAGTCCTTATTTATAAATTAAATTGGATTCATTCTCATTACAGATTGAAAGGAAGAAAGATTACTAATGGTAATAATATCATGTGGTGTTCTATGATTTCATATGAAGAGGAACATAATGATGAATTAGAGATTTCCTTACTTATATCATGAAAAATTTCAAGGTAATACTTCCTTTAAGGTATTATATATATATATATATATATATATATATATATATATATATATATATATATATATATATATATATATATATATATATATATATATATATATATATATATATATATATTATTATTATTATTATTACTTGTTTGATATTACTCATTATCATTTATACTTTTTTTCATTGAAGGATATTGGTGGAACTTTGGTAGAGATGCAACTATGAGGATGGGAGTTCTTTTTGTTAAAGTTGCTTACTTTTTACTAAATTATTAGTGTTGCAAGAGATGATTAAACTTGGCTTACTCGTTTACTACTATTGGTTATTTCCTTCAGAATTTTCTTTAACCTTGGATCACTTGTTTTCTCCCTTCAAACTAGGAGATCTAATTTGCATTAGTGCTTGGTGTAGCCTTTTTAGTGCTCTCCAACTTTGAGTAATTTTTCTATTTTGCTATGTAGAATGGCTCTATATTAGTGGGGTTATTTGGATTACACAACATAGTGAATGATTAATGTAAGGAGAGTGATTTTTTATGATAAGTTTATTACCAATAATTCTTCAATTCTCACAAAAGAGTAATGATAAATACACACTACTATTGAGCACAGTCGCAATATTATAAATTTAGTGAAGTTGAAAAGATTATGACTAAAGTTATATTAACCACACTATATATATGAATCTTATAAGTGCAAAGAAATAACTGAAAAGTTATGAACGATGTAACTTATATCAGATTTAAAGTAACTAACAGCAAAGTGGGGATAAGTTGAAGTCGACCTCTACAAACAGCCCGTCATTGTGGAGATCACGTTCCTTCCTTAGAAGTCATTCTTTAAAGGTGAGCTTACACTCAAGTAGTCCATCACTGGGAGGAATCCTTTGTGACCTCACTTTTAAAGTGAGGACTCAATCTTTCCATCTTAGATTTAAGAGTCTTAGACAAGACTTCTAGTCATAAGACACTTGCAATTAGGTAAACACTTGTCTAAGCAGAGACTTAGAAGGGTTAACCATAGGATTATGTTATGCCTTAGCGATTAGGATAATCTACCTGCCCTATAGCTTAAACACAACCTATGTTCACCTTCTTAAGCCATAAACAAACCTCAAATTCAACTCATCATCCAAATCAAATGATTGGAACTTATAATCAAATCAATCCAAACTCAATTGATTTTCTTCTAGATCAATTCTACAATCAAATTAACTTGCCAAAATCTGCAATCATATCAAATCCAAACCAAATCCAAACTCAAAATCCTCTTAAGTCATGTGATATAATTCCATGAACTTTAGCTCCATTCAAATCAAACCCAAGTCAATTGATTTTCTAAATCAATTATATCTTCAATTATCTTCTCAAATATAAATCAAATCTACATTCAAATTATCAAAATTAAATCAAACTAAATCAAGACCCAAACTTTAATCCATATGAACCAATTCCATGAACTTAGCCAAATTCTTCTAATCTAAACTTCAAAATCAATTGATTTTCTCATGAATCAATCATTCTTTCAATCATCATTCCAAATATAAATGAAATCTACAATCATCAAGCCAAACTGAAATCAACTCGAGTCAAACCTAATCTAACTCATTTTACTTGAAATATTCAAATGAATCAAAGCTCATTTAAACACAAAACAATTGCAATCAAATTTATATATCAATTCCAAACCCATATATAAATTCAACCAATCCAAACTCAACTCAAAATCAGCTTCAACTTGGTCCACTTGACCCAAATAATTTGACCTATTTGAGCTGTTTTAATCCAAATTGGATTGAATCAAGCTACTAAATTCTATCATGATTGTTGATCACCCTAAGTTGATCAACTGTCACAAATTGGATCAAACCAAGTCAACTTAGTCCTTTGACCAAGTCAACCCTCTTAACCCATATGAATCCAAACTAACCAAATTACAACATAAACCAAATCAATTAAAACCAATTATTCATATCAACTCAAAATTAATATTTGCACATGACTTGACTTGCAATTGAGCCAAACCAAACACAATTGGACCTCTTGACCCAAATTGACCTAAAAGGCCAAATTGGGTCAAATCAAAATATAAACCAAATTGATTGCAACCAATGGCTCAAGTTCATTCCAAATTGATAGTCAAACTTGACCAAAGCACCAATTGAGCCCAATTAACCCACTTAGCCCAAATTGACCTAAAGGGTCAAATTTACATAAATCAAAATCAAATCCAAATTAATTGAAACCAGAGCCTACAATCATCTTTAATTGGTCAACTAAAACCAAACCAACACCTAACCCAAGCCAATTTGGCCAGTTTGATCAAATTGGTCAACTTAACCTATTTGACATAAATGAACTCAAATGAGTCAAAATTAAATCTAAGCCAAACTAATTGAACCAAAACATCTCAAATGATCATATGAACTTGACACAACACTTGGTTTGACCCAATTTGACCAATCGGTCAACTTGACCAAACCTAACCCAATTTGACTCATTTGAGCCAAATTGAGCCAAATCTAATCAAATTAACTCCAAATCTCTTGAAATTTGGGCTGACCCACTTTTGACTCACTTCAAGTTTGTCCAAATCAAATCTAATGCCAAATGACCATCATACCTTTGGATTAAGGGTATCACATGAGATAAATCACCCATGTCACTGGTCATTGTCATTCCTTATCCACTTGACACTCTCCCAATGGTCCACCTAGGCACCTAGGACACTGCCCAACCTGACCCAAGAGGTGGTTGGGTTGGCCATGACCCATGGGGAGGTGAACTCATCTCACCTCCCCCATTGGCACATTTAAAACCCAAGGCACCATCTCACCTTGTGACCACTCCCCCCCGGCCGCTCAAAGCCACCTAAGATGATTCCTTGACCCACCACCACTAGTGGATGACACTAGAAGCTAAACAAAATCACTATCCGATCCAGGGAGGAGGGGTATACCCCCCTTGATCCAAATCGGTGACCACCTCGAGAGCCCTAGCAGCTAGAGATGAACTCTCTAGAGTAGTTTCTAAGCTTCCCGATTTCACCTCACTCAGTCTAACTTCCTCATCTCTTCACCAAACCCAAATTAACTTCACACACACCATTTCTTGTCAAGCAAGAGCAATCATCTCCCAAGCCCTCCGACCGGATAAACATCAACATTGACCTCCAAATCATTGGTTCATGGCCTTTCGAGCAAACGACAAGGAATTTATTTAATTGTTGCTCAACAGGGCTTTGTCTCCACTAGATGAAGCTTACTCAATTGGATTCGCCGCCAGTCTTGAGCTCGGACGAGATAATTCTATGAAACCAAGCTTTTGGTGAAAATTGGTTTGAGCTTTTTAAAGGAAACTTACACATGTGATCTTAGTCATTGGATCCCTTCAGATCCTTCGTGCGAAGGTGTGGTATCCATTTGGAGTCATTTCAAGCTTGGGTCAGCTCAGATCGAGTGAGGAATGGCGGACGCCTCCGTCTCTCATCACTCGGGGACGCATCGTTTGTTCCGCATGATTGGAACAGATGGTCGTGATTATTCGCTAGTTAAATCTCAATTTAATCCCTTAAGGAACCGCGGGATCGATCTACACCGTCCGATCCGAGATCAAACGACGGAGATGAAAGCGCGTCCGCTGCCAGCCACGTCAGCACTAAGTCGGACGTGTTTAAGTGACCAATCCTACGGTGCCACGTGGAAAGCGCACCATATCAGCTTTGGGTGTTAATTTAATTAATTAATATTTTAATACTTTCATAATTCATTACAAATCATAAAAAAATTCAAAAAAATACAAATAAATACTCATTTTAAAGGTATTTCAGAGGAAAATTATTTAAAATTAATTCTAAGTGATTTTGAAAAGTAATAGAAGCTTAATTTGAGTTTAATTAAAAATTTAATTAGCTTAATTACTTTTAATTACTCGATAATTAATTCCAAACTTTGTGGGTTAATTTAATACGATGATCTCTATCTCTCATAATTTTCTTGGGATTTATTGCCTAGTTAATTAGGGTAATTAACTATTTAAGTCTTAATCACTCTCTTAATTAATCTAATTAATTAATTAACCTCCTAAATAGTAACAAAATAATTAATTAAGCTTGCTAATCATTATTGAATAGTAAATGGACAAGCGGAATGGGGTTAAGACCTCTTTCCTAATATTTTCCCTAAATTCAATCCATTTAAAGGGAAAATTAATTAAAATGGGATTAATTAAAGGTTTAATTAATTAATGAATCAATTGATCAAATCATAATCACATTAGAACCTGATTAATTAAATCTTAGGTAGATCTTTTTGTGTTTAATAACATAAAGGGCTTAAGAAAATTATGATTAATCTACATGTGTGGGAAAGCCATAAGAGTACTTAATTAAGTTTCTTAACTTAATTAATTATTAATTATCAATCAATTGCATTAAGCCTTCTTATTTCTTAGGATCATTGCAAATTTATTTTCCTTGCATATCATGTTAGCTCATAATTATTAGTTACTTTAAAGTAACATAGGTAATAATTGATTGACTTAAGAATTCAACTGAATTAATTTATAAAATTCACCTAATTACTTTTTCTTAAACCAAATCAAGCCACCAATGTGGGAATGGGGTTTATAGTAGCAAATGATGAGTTCTCTTCCCCCTTTCAAATCAAATCAAAATCCAAAACTTAATTGATAAAGAAGCTTTAGTTTACTTTAAACAATTTTATTTAGTATGATTGCTCTTAGAAATTAATTTGATTGAATGAATCACATGTTTGTATTTGATTATTCTTTTTTCAACCATGCTAAATATTTATGTCGTTTGATTTCATGCATTCATATCTTTTCAAAACTAATTAAACCAAAATGAAATTTCTTTTATGTCAAGCTTGCATATATTGATTTGACTTAATATAAGTATGGCTAAGATCATTATTAAATTCAAATGTATTTTTCAAGAGCTTATAAATGAATAATGACATGTATAGTGATGTTAGTTACAAATACATAAGAAGTGTATGTACTTATAGCTTAAGTATATGAATGTTAAGTCCTCTTTCCTTTATTCATATGTTGGTTTATATAGGTTTGAATGATAATGAATAGATAGTTTGAACATCCTGGGAATATGAGGCTTTAAGTAGCCTCAAGGTGGTCATTTGATTATCTCACTTCCCTAGTTTAACAATGACACGTACCCATTTGATTTCATTCTTATGTATTATAACATTAGAATTTAAATAGGGCTTTAAATCATATACATAAATAATTCAATTAGAGAAAATACAATCTTTACATGATTTTCATTCTCTTAATTATAAATACATCTGTATGTATTTAAGAAAAATGAGTATATAGTCTGGACATCTCGGGAATATGAGGCTTTAAGTAGCCCTAAGGAGGTCATTTGATTACCTCACTTTCCTGGTTAACAAAGGCAAGTACTTGTTTATGTCTTTTATACATACATGTGTATATTTAATTAGAGAATGATAATCCTCTTTTTTATTTAAAAATGCATGCATTCATAAATATTTAGATGATTGAATCATATAATCATGTGATTTGGAGTTCTCTTTCCTATGTTATGTATGCAAATTTACATATATTTGAATGTGATGGGTATATACACGACATCCTGGGAATACGAGGCTTTAAGTAGCCCCAAGGAGATCGTTTGATTATCTCACTTCCCTGGTTTAATAACAATACATACCTATTTAATTTTGCTTTTATGTATTTTTGTATAAGAATTTAGATAGAGCTTTATATTTTCATATACTAACTAATTTAATCAAATGAAAAGATAAATTTGAAATACACATATATATTCATCATTTAAGTATGCTAAAATATGTTGTATGTATAAATACACTTAGGATTAAATCATATGCATGTTACACATGGAAAGGAATGGTTTGATATATGTTATGTGATAGTAATTCAATTAGATTAATCTTAAGATGCCTTTCATATTGAATGGAGTTATTTAAAGTGAATCTAAATTTAGGATTAATTTAAAATATGTAATAAGTCATTCACTAAACATAACTAAATCAAATTAATGTACTTTAAAAAGTGGTTTAAGGTAGGGATGAAAGATGATAATTATCTTCCTTCTTTTTATAACACTTATTTGCTAAGTATAAATCAAATGAAATAAAAGAAAACATAAAATAAAAACTCTCAAATCAATTAAACAATTTAAAGTGAAACCAACCTTCCATGTTAAATCAAATCTTTTCTACACTTAGAAAAATATAACTCTAATGCTTAGTAAGATGCACACAAGCTTTAACACACACATTAAACCACTTATAGTCTAAGTTAGAATGATGATGTGATGTATTATTTTAAACTAGATGTTAGGTGCATATTTTTAGATGGATGTTAGTGTTCCCCTAATCATATTTTCTATAGGGGATTATGCTTAAGGGGATGCTTAAGAATAAATATAAGCGTTCTCTTTGTAGGTTGCTTAAACCCTTAAGCATAATCCAATTTACGACAGGTGGGCTTGGTTACCCATGTGCAGGGTGCTAAGTCCAAATTATACATATAATTGCTTGGGATTGTATGTGTGTTTAGCTAACCTCTATTTTACAGGTGTAGTTAGATTTACTTTTTCTATTTTTAATATAATTTTGCATTAGGAATTAGGATTAATATTATGGAGAATTAGGATGAGCATTGACTAAAAGGCTTTGTCGTGGGGTGCCATGTGATGTCTTGAAGCTAACTAAACCAAAGAAACTAGGAAGCTCATAGGGGTACTTATTGAAGTGATTGGGTATGACATTGAGGTATGATGTATTATCTCAAAAGATAGAGGCATCACCATTCAATGGACCTAATCACCTAATAAGGACTCCTATGGCATGATGGGTCTTTGTGGTATTTATTTTTGAGATATGAGACATCACGCAGATCTTAGGGGGTACTTATTGAAGTGATCGGGTATGACATTAAGGAATGATGCACTATCTTGAAAGATATAAATCATCACCCTATAATGGACCTAATTACCTAATAAAGACTCCTAAGGCATGATGGGTCTTCGAATATACTAGAGATTTTTCCCCTACTTTACATGAAAAAATAAAGTAGGGCTTATTTTAAACCGAGTATGTTAAGTTCCCTTTGGAGGCAAGCCTCCATAGTTAATTACATTCTAAAGAAGGTGAATTCTTTAGGAACACTCTCGATTAAAGTAGTAATTAAAGTCTCCAAAGATTTCAAGGCTAGACTATCAAAGAATTGGTTATATTTGGAAAATAAAATGAGAAAGATCAATGAAAACTTATTTTGGAAGCCAAAGAGAATATGTAGGGAATGCTCATGATACTTGGAAGCCTAGTGAGCATTCCAATCTATCATATGGTTGGGCTTTATGTATATCTAAATTGAGGAGATTTATATGTTTTGAGTTAAAATTTTACTAGGACTTATAATCCAACAACACAAGATTGTGAAAATGCCTAAGAGGTGAGATTTATGCTTATAGCCCAAAGGAAATAGCTACCTCGGATCCCAAATCTAGAGAGCTTTGGCATAAGACAAAGCTGACCTAAATCTAAGCGAAAATGGGTATATGGTTTACCTCTACAAGAGAGGATAAATCACCCGACTGCTGGACTTATAACTGCATGGAGTGACAGCCAACTAACTCTTCCTACGCTTTTAATCCATGTAGCAAGTCTTATGAAAATGCAAGATAGTTGGGTTGTTATTAATTTAGAAAGAGACTAAAGTCCTTAAAGTCACTCCTTAAGAAACTAGAGCATGAGTGGTATGAGTAATGACTTAATCTATAAATACAAATCTTTTCAAATTTTACTTGATTTTTGACACTTCATTTTGACAAAGGCTTTGGGATTTCTTATGCCTAAATGCATGTTGAAATGAGATTATGGGATAAATTAGAGAGAAAGAGGTATTTTTCACTATAGAGGAGACCCTCAAAGGTCAAGTCTTCCCCTATCGTGCAAGGATGGAAACCCTCTCTTAACAAGAGTGAGATAATATTAATACATGATGTTAAACATATAACATTCAGCTAAGGGGTTGCTAAATCTTTTAATTATCTTGATTTAACACCTAGGTTTTATGTGAGGTTATGAATTATTTAAAACTTTAATTATGAGTTGTAGTTGGATAATAGATTTATTTTTCTTTAAGAGCCTAATTAGATCCAGGCCACACATAAAATAATCATTCATAAAAAAATTATGAAAAGGCATGTCATTTCTATTTAATTTAAACAAAACATCAATCAATTTTATAGATCTAACAAAAGAATAAAAGGTTGTCGGTTGTAATGCGTCAACCGAAAGAGAAATGGGTAGCTCTACCCTTATACAACCAAACGAAATAATAATTATAATTTATAAATGATAAATGTTATGGGGGGTCTTCAAATCTTCAAGTCTTCATGTCTCCTTCATTTATTTATATCTTTTCTTCTTTGATTTGGTTGGCTTCAAGGCATCACATAGCACCCTAGGACTAAGCCTTCTGACCAATATTCATCCTTATCCCTTATAACACTAATCATAATTCCTAATGTAAAATTATATTAAAAATAGGAAAAGTAAATCTAACTACACATGCAAGATAAGTGTGAGCTAAACACACAAACAACCGAAGTAGTTATATTTATAATTTGGACTTAACACCCTGCACATGGGTAACCAAGTCCACATTTCCTAACTTGGATTATGCTTAGGGGCTTAAGCAACCTGCAAGAAAAACATTTATATTTATTTTTATAGCGACCCCTTTAAGCATAATCCCCTGTAAAAAATATAATTAGGCTAATCACGACTCATCAGTCCATGAACACCATAACATCCGGTCTAAAATAATACATCACATGCCGTCTAACATAAAAGTGGTGACTTAATTCTAATTTGTGTGTTGGCTTGTGTGGTATGTCTTACTAGCATTAGAAGTAGTTTTCTAAGTGTAGAAGGATTTAATTTAACATGAAAAGTTGATTTCACTTCAAGTGATTTAATTAATTTAAGAATTTTAATTTGTGTTTTCTTTCGTTTCACTTGATTACACTTAAGAGTATTATAAAGAGAGAAAAAGAGAATTGCTCTCTTTCATCCCTACCTTAAACCACTTTCCAAAGCATGTTAGTTTAATTTAATTCCCTTTAGTGAATGGCTTATTACCCATTTTAAATTAATCCTTACATTCTATATGAAAGGTATCTTAAGATTAATTTGATTGAATTACTATCACATAACATATGTTCAATCATTTTTTTCATCACATGTAACATGCATATGATATTAAATCCTAAGTATACCTACACATGCAATATATTTCTTTTAGCACACTTTAAATGAAAGATGTATGTGTATTTTGGAGAAATGAGATTTTCACTCATTAGCTAAATACACATTCAAGTATTTAAAAGTTTCAAGCAAATACTTTGTCATTATTAACCAGGGGAGTGAGGTAAAGACCTCCTTGGGGCAACTTAAAGCCTCACATCTCTGGATTATCTAGACTAGATATACCCATTATTCTTGAATACACATGAATGAACAAATGACAACAAGAATAGAAAATCATGCAAAAGTTGTATTTTTTTCAATTGAATTATTTATACATGTGAGCTAAAGTTGAAAATGAGATTTTCATTCATTAGATAAATGCACATACAAGTGTATAAAAGTTTTAAGCGGATACTTCATCATTGTGAAACCAAGGGAGTGAGGTAAAGACCTCCTTGGGGCTACTTAAAACCTCGCATCCTCGGAATGTCCAGAGCAGATATACCCACTATTATTGAATACACATGAATGTATAAATGACTATAAGAATGAAAAATCATGCAAAAGTTATATTTCTTTCAATTGAATTATTTATACATGTGAGCTAAAGTTCTATCTAAATTCTAATATAGAAATACATAGGAATAAATTCAAACAAATGTTGTGTCCTTTTCAAATGGGCTATACACTTGTTAACATTCAAACTTTATGTAAATCCATATAGACTAAAAAGAAAACTCCATATCACATGTTCTAAGCCATAAACACATGCAAGCTTATAGACATTTATAACTATTATCACTCCAAACATTATAGTTGACTTATAAACTTTTGAAAATAACTTTGATTTAATAGTGATAATCATCACACATATTATAAATTTAATTCAACACATGTAAGCTTAACATAAAGAAAATTCATTTAAATTTAAATATTTGAAAAATATGAATACATGAAATCACATGACATACATCATTTAATATGATTGGAAAGGAATAATAAGATATAAAATACATGTTTCATTCAAATAAACTAATTCCTAAGGACAATCATCTCAAATAGAAGCATTTAAAGAAAGCTAAGGCTTTTTAATCATCATTTTAAGATTATATTTTGATTTGATTTTAAAAAAAAATGAGGGAAAGTTTTTTGATCTTAACCCATTCCCATGTTTGTAAATTAATTTGGTTTAATAAAAAGTAATTAAGTTAATTTTATGGGTTAATTAAGTTATGATATGGATTAAATTTATTAATTATCCCTTGCTTATGTTACTTTAAAATAATTAATTAATTAATTATGAGCCAACATGATATGCATGCAAAATAACCTGTAATGATCCTAAGAAATGAAAGGGCCTAATCCAATTAGCTCATAATTAATAATTAATTAAGTTAAGGAACATAATTATGGACTTTTATGATTTTCCCACACATGTGGGTTAACCATAATTTCCTGAAATGTCTTTAGTTTATTAAACACCTAAAGATCTATCCATGAATTGCTTAATTAGGTTCTGATGTGTTTTAGATGTTAATTAGATTAATGAAATCATTGACCACTTAATTAAATTTACACTTAATTGCCACATGAGTTAACTATCCTCTAAATGAAGTGAACTCAGGAAAAAGATTAGGAAAGAAGCCCCAATTTAATCCCTAAGTCTCCTCATTGTCAAGTAATGACAAATGAGCCCATTAATTAATTTAATGTTCATGTGTGATTAATTAACCCTTAATCAAGTTAGAAGAATAATTAAGGCCTAATTAGCTAATTCTCTTAATTAATTAACCAATAAATCTCAAGAAAATTAGGGGAGGTAGAGGTCATCCTCCTAATTAATTTCAAAAAAATTGGGATTAATTAATTAATTAATTAGGGAGTAATTAAGGTAATTAATTTCTTAATTAAACCATAATTAAGCTCTAATTATTATTCAACATCAATTAAAAATATTTTTAATGAATTCCTTCATGAAATACCTTCAAAATAAATATTTATTTATATTTTTATGATTTTTCTATGATTTGTTATGATTTTTCAAAATTTCAGCTAATTTAATGATTTTTCATGAATTTTATAAAGTCTATTAATTCATTTTTACTAAAATAGACTATTTGAGCGAATGCAAAATCTCCTAATCCAAAAAATTCTTTTGACTTGAAATTTTTATGATAAGTGTATTTTAACGTCAATTTCAATCCCTAAAAATTTCAAATCAATATGATGTGTATTTTTGGTTTAATTAATGAAATCTAATTTTTAATAAATTAAGCTTAGAGTAATGAGCAAAAATTATGGATTTTGGATTTATTGGATTTATCTAGAAAAGACGAATCCAACGAGCCCTTACTTGCAATTTTTGGTTAAGTATTTTATTTTCTATGAATTTTTGAAGTTTAAAGTAATTTAAATAATTTTTAAAATCTGAAAATGGTCGAATTTCCTACTTGACCCGTCGGTCTGCGTGTAACGAGACAATGCGGCGGTGTGATTGTCGGTTTAGCATATACGCGGTGCCATGTGGTGTCGCAGTGGACCACGCTGACCTTTAAGCGGGAAGCCGTGTGGAATGGCGCAAACGCATGGTTCCGATCAAACCAAATCGGATCTACTATCTGAAGGCTGGAAAACACGTAGATCTAGCGTGAAATCACAGCCGTCCGTTTCCCTAAAGCAGGATCGATGGCTGCTGCTTCCTAACTAGCGAAAGCGATATGATGAACAGTAAACTGAGAGGGGTTTATGAGATTTTTGTGAAATCGAGCAAAATTTCATCCGATCGGGCTCGATTTCACATCGACTTTCACTAAAAACTCTTATTTTTGCATTGGGATTATATAAAATGAAGAGTCCAAGAGTTTTCTAAGAAAAATTCTTAAAATCACGTAAGAATCATCACAAACAAGAGAACCTATGGCCGGCTAAAGGATTTGAAAATTATCTCGTTGAGGATGGTTTCCGACGACTAAGTTGATCCGAGCACACTCTTAGATGCGAGAAGAAGCCTTGGGATGAACCTAGATCCTTGCCTTCTCTTAGATTATTGTATCCACTTATGGTTGCAGCCTCCTTGCAAGAATCTGCTCAGTTTGGTGTTCTTCTAGCCTAAAGAAAGTAGGGAATGGGCTTCTAGTTGCTTGAGGGACCTCCTAGAGGGTGTGTGATAGCAGAATGAATTCTCCTTTTTTGTTCCCTCCC
The DNA here is from genome assembly GCA_021442155.1 of Cymbidium sinense. NCBI lineage: Eukaryota > Viridiplantae > Streptophyta > Magnoliopsida > Asparagales > Orchidaceae > Cymbidium > Cymbidium sinense. Next base: position 70,533,354 of record CM038225.1, read on the forward strand.
TTTTTTGCTTAGTTTTGGCCGAAAACCCCATTAATGGTGATTTTTGGCTCATAGTGAATGTCCTATGGCTTGGAGTGGTTGGGAATGATAGAGAATCATCCTAAGTGGCTTAGTTTGGTTGGCCAAGAGGGTTAGTGGATGCCAAGAGGGATTAGTGGGTGTCCTTTGGGTTTCAAATGCTCCAATAAGGGATATGAGGTAAATTCACCTCCCCATGAGTCATGGCCAACCCAACTACCTCTTAGGTCAAGTTGGTCAGTGTCCTTGGAGCCTAGGTGGGCCAATGGATGAGTGCCAAGTGGCCAAGAAAGAGAAATAACCATTTACATGTGTGTTTTGCCTTATGTGACACCCTTGGCCCAAATGGTAGAATGGTCATTTGACATTGGATTTGATTTGAGCAGATTTGAAATGAGTCAAAAGTGAGTTTGATCAAATTTCATGTCATTTGGAGTTCATTTGGTTCAATTTGACTTAATTTGACCCTTTGGGTCAAATTAGGTCAAATCGAGTTAAGTTGACCAATTGATCAAATTGGATCAAATCAAGAGTTAGGTCAAGCTCATATGACCATTTGGAGTGTGTTGGTGTCATTGGTTTGATTTAATTTAGTTTAGATTTGATTTTGGCTTATTTGAGTTCATTTGGATCTAATGGGTCAAGTTGCCCAATTTAACCCAATTGACCAAATTGGCTTGGGTCATGACTTGAATTGGGTTTGGTTAATCATTTGGAATATATTGTGAGCTTTGGTTGAGTTCAATTTGGATTTGATTGAGTTTCAGGTTGGTTTGACCCTTTAAGTCAAGTTAGGTCAACTTGGGTTTAGAGGGTCAATTGGTTTGGTTTTGGCTTCAATTCAAGGTCAATTCAAGTTCAAATGTTAGTTTTCGATTGATTTGAATCATTGGCTTCAATGGATTTGGCTTAGGTTGTAATTTAGTTAGTTTGGGTTCATATGCGTTAAAAGGTTGACTTAGTTTGACCAAATTTATGATAATTTATCAATCTAGGATGATCAACAATCATGTCATCAAGTTTGGATTGGCTTAATTCATTTTGATTTGGATTGAAATGGATTTTGGTTCATGTAGGTCAAATTGGCCACTTTGGGTCAAGTGAGCCAATTGGGTTTAGATGGCTTGATTTTGAGTTAAGTTTGATTTAGTTGAGTTTATATATTGATTTGAGATTGATATATAAATTCAATTGCAATTGGTTTGAGTTCAAATGAGTTTGGTTCATTTGAATATTTCAAGTCAAGTGGGCTAAGTTGGGTTTGACTTGGATTGATTTTGGTTTGGCTTGATGATTGTAAGTTTCATTTATATTTGGATAGGTAATTGAAAGAATGATTGATTCAAGAGAAAATCTATTGGTTTTGGCATGATTTGGATGTCATTTGGTTGAGTCCAAGCAATTGGCTCAAAGGGCTCAAATTTTGATTTCAAGTTTGGATTCGATCATGGGCTTCAATCATTTGATTTGGATTTGAATTTGGATTTGGATTTGGATTTGAAATTGAGTTTGATCATAAGTTTAAAATTTGGATTTGAATTGAATTTAAGAAGGTGTACATAGATTGGGTTTAGGTTATATGGTAAGTGGTTTTCTTAAGTCCACAGGCATGACTAATCTATGATGATTAACCCTTCTGGGTCTCTAGGTTTGGGTTAAGTGTTGCTTTAATCTCTAGGGTATCTTATGACTAAGGAAACCTTAGTGTCTAGAAGGTTCCTAGGTCTAAGGAGAGGAGGTTGAGAACTCACTCCAAAAGTGAGGTTAATAGTCTTCGAACATGCTAGAGTTTTTTTCCCCTGCTTTATATGGATGAATAAAGCAGAGTTTATATTAAATCGAGTTCTTAAGTTTCCTATGGAGGAAAGCCTCCATAGTTAATTACATCTTAGGGAATGAAATTCCTTAAGAATACTCTCGATTAAAGTAGACAATTATCATCTCCAAAGATTTCAAGGTTAGACTATCAAAGGATTGATTATGTTTGGAAAATCGATAGGAAAAGTTCAATGAGAAGACTTATTTTTAGAATCCAAAGAAAATAAGTAGGGAATACTCATGATACTAGGAAGCTTAGTAAGCATTTCAATCTATCCTATAATTGGGCTTTATATATTTAAAAGTGAAGAGATTTATTTATTTGGGTTAAATTTTATTAGATTGCTTGGGGCTATATCATCAACACAAGATTGTGAAAATGCCTAAGAGGTGAGGATTTATGCATGTAGCCTGGGAAAATAACTACCTAGGATACTAAATCTAGGGAGCTTTAGTACGAGCTAAAGCACGACCTAAATCTAAGCGATAGGGGGGCATAAAGGTTTACCTGCACAAGAGAGAATAAATCTCAACTTGACTTATAAGCACAGTGGGCTGCCTAACTCCTCTTACGATTTTAAAATCATATAGTCTGGTTTCATGAATTGTAGGATAGCTAGGGTAGCTATTTAATTGGAAAGAGACTAAAGTACTAAACTCACTCCCTAAGAGACTAGAGCATGAGTGGTATAAGCATATGACTTAATCTATAAATGCAAAATCTTTTCAAATTTTATTTTATTTTTTGACACATCATTTAGACAAAAGCTTTGAGATATTTATATGTCTAAATGCATGATGAAGTATATTATTGGTTAAATCAAAAGAGAGAGGGTGAAGCTCCGACGGTAGGGGTTGCTCTCATGGGTCAAGGGGTCCATATGCATGTAAGGACGGAGACCCTCATTTTTGCAAAAGTGACATAAGATGATATGCATGATATGAGACATACAACCGTACAGCTAAGGGGTTGTTAAGTCTTTTAATTATCTTATAGCCTAAGTTTTTTTTGGTGAGGTTATTAGTTATTTAGAATTTAGTTACGAGTGATTAGTTGAGTAGAAAATTTATTTTGTCCTAAGAGCCTACCGCATATAGGCCACACATTAAGGCATTAAATATGAAGAAACTATAAAAAAGTATGACAACCTAGTGCACAATTTAAACAAATCATCAATCAATTTTATAACTATCACAAAAGAATAAAAGGCAAGTGCGGTCGGGTACCATCGTACAACCCGAAAAGAAGAAATATGGGTAGCCGAGCTCTGCCCTTATACAACCCGAAATATGAAAGAATAATTACAATTTGAATGAATACATGCTATGGGGGGTCTTCATTCCTCATTCTTCTATCTTCTTCCCTCATTGATTTGGTTTGCTCCTTCTTTGGTTTGGATGTGCTTCAAAGGTATCGGCACCCGAAAACCTTCGCCACGCTCATCCTAATCTCCCATAGCATTAATCCTAATTCCTATTATAAAATTACATTCATATAAGAAAATGAATCTAACTACACTTACAAAATAGAGGTTAGCTAAACACAAATACAATCTCAAGCAGTTATATGTATAATTTGGACTTAGCACCCTATACATGGGTAACCAAGCCCACTTGTCCTAATTTGGATTATACTTAAGGGTTTAAGCAACCTGCGAAGAGAGCATTTATATTTATTTTAAGCATCCCCTCAAGCACAATCCTCTGCATAAAACATAATTAGGCTAAGAGCGGCCTAACATCCATTCTACGAAGCATACACCCTAACATCGAGTCTAAAAATATTACATCATAAAAGAAAATATACATCACATCATACACCATCCTAACATAGAGCTAGAAGTGATGACTTAATTCTATATGTGTGCTAAGCTCTTGTATGGTATGTCTTAACTAAGCATTAGAGTTATATTTCTCTGAGTTTGGAAATTGTTCAAGTTAACATAAAGGTTGGCTTCACTTTAAGTTATTTAGCGGATCTGTGAGTCTTAGTTTATATTCTATGTTGTTTCATATAATTTATACTTAGCGACTAAGTGTTATAAAGAGAATGAAGAGGATTATCTTTCATCCCTACCTTCACTTTCTAAAGCATATTAATTTGATTTAGTTCTCTTTAATGAATGGCTTTTTTAGTTAATCCTAAGTTTAAGTTGGCTCTAAATGATCTCATTCAATATGAAAGGCTTCTTAAGATTAATCTAATTGAATTACTACCAAATTATATATATTGAATCATTCATTTCCATCACATGTAACATTCATATGATTTAATACTTAGCATATCTATACATATATTATATTTTAGCACACTTGAATGATAATGAATGTGTATGTTTGAAATTTATTTTGATTAGATTATATGAATATATAAATTAAATCTCTATCCAAATTTTAATATCAAAATACATATAGATGGAATTATATAAGTATGTGTCATTGTTAACCAGGGAAGTGAGGTAATCAAATGACCTCCTTGGGGCTAACCAAAGTCTCGTATTCCCGGGATGTCCAAACTATATACTTATTAATATTCAAAACCTATGTAAATCTATACATGAATAAGGAAAAGAGAACATCAATTTACATATAGCATATGCTATTGACTTAGGTGAATATGAATGCATGCATTTTTTTTAAGTAGAAAAGGAGGATCTTGGTTCCTTAACTAAATACACATTTGTATATAAAAGAAATAAACAAGTATGTCATTGTTATGGGAAGTGAGGTAATCAAATGACCTCCTTTTAACTTAAAGCCTCATATTCTCGGGATGTCTAAATTATATACTTATTTTCTTAGATACATATAAATATATAGATAACTAAAGGAAAGAGAATCATGCAAAGTTGTATTTTTATTTGATTGAATTATTTAAGGATATGAATTAAAACTGTATCCAAATTCTAATACCAAAAATACATAGGAATGAAATTAAATGAGTACGTGCCGTTGTTAAACCATGGAGGTGAGGTAATCAAATGACCTCCTTGGGGCTACTTAAAGCCTCATATTCCCGGGATGTCCAGACTATATACCCATTATTGTTCAAACTCATGTAAATCTATATATGAATTATAGGAAAGAGAGCTTTATTTAATATGCTTAAGCTATAAACATATGCAAACTCTATGTATATTCATAACTATTAACACTCTAAGTATTGTAATTGATTTATAAACTTTGAAAAATAGTTTTGAATTTATTAACGATAATAGCCACACATATTCTTAATTAAGCTAACGCAAGCAATCTTACATAAAAAAAATTCATTTGATTTATTTAAATTTGAAAGCATGAATGTATAAAATCAAATAACATACAATATTTAATGTGCTTGGAAAGGAATAATTTAATATCAACACATGATTCATTTAATTAAACTAATTCTTAAGGACAATCACATTAAATAAACTCATTTAAAGAAAACCAAAATTCCTTTATTAATTTTTGATTTGGGATTTTGATTAAGTTGAAAAGGAGAACTTATCATTTGTTGTTTTAATCCCATTCCCACATTAGTAATTTGACTTGGTTTAAGAAAGGGTAATTAGGTGGATTTTATGAATTAATCAAGTTGGATCCTTATTTAAATTAATTGATTAGCCTTACATATGCTTCTTTAATTTGATTAAACACTTAATTATGAGCCACAAATGATATGAACATGCGAGAAAATAAAATTGCAATGCCCCTACAAGGACCTAATACAAATGGCTTATGATTAAGGGTTAATTAAATCAAAGAACCTAATTATTTGTAATTTTCTCACACTTATGGGCTAATCATAATTTTCTTAAGGGTCTTTATGTTATTAAACACATAAAGAGGAACCCCTAATTTAATTATTAATTATCTAATGTGGTTATGATTTTAATTTGATTAATTAAGCCACTTAATTAATTAAACTCTTAATTAATCTCATCTTAATTAATTTTCCCTTAAAGAGAAATGGACTCAGGAAGAGAGGTTAGGAAGGAGGTCTTAACCCTAATCCCCTTTGCCCATTAACTATTCAACAGTGATTAGTGTGCTTAATTAATTAATTGTTATTATTTATGAGGTTAATTAATTAAGTAAATTAATTAAGAGAGTGATTAAGGCTTAAATATTCAATTATCCTAATTAATCAAGCAATAAATACCAAAAAAATTATGGGAGGAAGAAGTCATCCCATTAAATTAACCAACAAAATTTGGGATTAATTACTCAAGTAATTAAAGGGTAATTAAGCTAATTAAGTTTGTAATTAAATCTTAATTAAGCCTCAGTTATTGTTCAAAATTATTTGAAATTAATTTTAAATAAATCTCCTATGAAATACCTTCAAAATAAGTATTTATTTTTATTTTTTTTTGGTTTTTTATAATTTGTTATGAATTTTTGAAATTTCAGTGATTAAATCCATTAATAGCCTAATCATAATTCGTAGGCCATGCGGACCAGACAAGCATGCTTTCAGGTGCCGATTATTTGATTTGCGTCCACTCGTGAGTACATGGTAGGACGCTTTTATATCCGATCTAAGATTGGATGGCCAATCAAACCTGATTCCTTAAGAGATAAAATTGAAATAATCTAAAGATTAATCACGATTGATCATGCGAAGACGGTGTGATCTATCGTGAACAAGAAACGGACAGCCCGCCTTTCATCGCTTGATCCAAACTCACCTGAGCTAGGATCGACTCAAAATGGATCCAACACCTTCGCGATTACTATCCGAGGGGATCCAACAGTGGAAAATGCACAACATGCCTTCAAAAACCCATGGAAAAAATTCACAAAAGCTCAGTTTTGGGGAATTACCTCGCTGAATCTCAAGTCCGGTGGCGAATCGACAGGAAGCTTCGAGGTGATGAAGCACTACCGAAGGAGAATTTCTTTGTTCACTGAGGGTCACAACCATCATTTGGAGGTCAACGCTGATCAACATAGACTTTGGTGGAGGGCTCGAGTCGGTTCTCGACTGAGGTGGGGAAGGTGTAGTGAAGTTAATTTGAGTTTGGTGGAGAATTAGAGGAGTTCAACAAGGATGCCCAATTTGGAATATGGAACTGAAGGATGGTCAAAAGCTCGTGAAAGGCTCTGGGTTTCAATGGAAGCTTTGAAAAGTGGCTGTTGATTTGGATTGAAATGAGAGGAGTATATCCTTTGATCGATTGAAATCATAGGTGGGAGTCAAAAGCACATTATGAGGTCACATCCATGTGGCTGACTTGTTGGTGGATGCTGGTGGCTGACTTGATCCATGGGGTTCACCATTGAGTTCACTCACATCCCTTGGTCTAAAGTTATATCCCACTTGGGTTAGTTGAGTGGTCGCCCATTATTTGAGTGTTTGAGGCTACCACATGGAAAGGAGGAGAGTGGACTTGCTATTTTGGGAAAAATCTCATATGGGGAGGAGAATCAAAGGATCAATTGGGCTAGGTTTGGCTCAATTGGTGGTCAAGTCATGTTCAATCATTGATCATAGATTGGTGTGAATCAATGGTTTCAATTAATTTGGATTGGGTTAAGATTTGATTAGTTTGGCTCTTGTAGGTTAAGAGGGTTGACTTGGTCAAATAACCAAGTTGACTTAGTTTGACCTAATTGATGACAATTGATCAATCTAGAGTGATCAACAATCATCATAGGAGATTTTGGTATGCTTGGTTCAATCTAATTTGGGTTGGATTGAAATTTGGCTCAAATAGGTCATTTAAGTTACTTTGGGTCAAGTGAGCTTATTAGGTTTAGTTGAGTGGATTTTGGGTTGATTTGGATTTAGTTGAGTTTATATATGGATTTAGGATTGATATATAACTTTGATTGTAATTAATTTAGGTTCAAATGGGTTTTAGTTCATTTGGTTTTTTTCCAAGACAAATAGGCTAAGTTAGGTTTTATTTGATTGATTTGATATTGGCTTGATGATTATAGATTTCATTTATATTGGTGATGATGATTGAAGGAATAATTGATTCATGAGAAAATCAATTAATTTTGGTTTGAATTGAATTGAGATTTTTTGGCTAAGTCCATGGGATTGAATCATATGGCTTGAGCTTGAGTTTGATTTGATTTGATATTTAGATTTGGTATGATTTGAATTTGATTATAGAGTTTGGTTTGATTGGAGAGTTGAATTAACTTTGAAAAAATCAATTGAATTTAGTTTGAATTGAATGAAAATTTAGCTAAGTCCATGGAATTGAATCATACGGCTTAAGCTTTGATTTGATTTGATATTTGAATTTGATATGATTGTAAATTTGATTGTAGGTTTGAATCATTTGATTTGGATTTGATATGAATTGAATTTGAGGTTTGGTAGGCATAGATTGGGTTTATTGATAGGTAAATCTCCCTAAGTCCTAATGCAGCCTAATCCTATGATTAACCCATCTAAGTCTCTAAGCTTAAGTTAAATGTTCACCTAATTACTAGAAGTGTCTTGTGACTAGGGAAGTCTTAGTATCTAGAAGACTCCTAAATCAAAGAAGAGGAGATTGAATCCTCACTCCAAAAGTAAGGCCGACACAAATTTAATTGAATCATCCTAGTGACATAATTATCTTAGTTAAGATTAAGTGAAAGATTATTACATGTTATTGGTTAAGATCTTAGTATGCTCTAAAGCTTACTTAATTGTATTACATGATTAATTTAACTAGGGTTTAGTTCTTAATGATTCAAATTTATTATAACCCACATGATTATGATGTTCATAATTGACTTATTCAATTAGTTTATAGAATCAAAGTTAGTTAGTGGCTAACTTCATCTTTTTTTTTTTTTAAATTTGTTTGTTCAAGTTGAGTTTAACTTAGTTAAGTGTTTGGTTGTTCTAATTTAATTAAGGGTAATTTAAGTTTAACATAATTAATTTGATTTAATGATTGATTTGATCCAAGACTTTGATTAATTTGATTAGAGAGTTTAATTGATTTGATTAAAGAGTTTAATTACTTTATTTAATGAGTTTAATTGATTTGATTAAAGAGTTTAATCACTTTATTTAATGAGTTTAATTGATTTTATTAAATAGTTTGATTAACTTGATTAATGAGTTTAATTAACTGGTTTATAGAGTTAAATTAATTGGTTTATAGAGTTTAATTAATTTGATTAAAGAGTGTAATTACTTTGTTTAATGAGTTTAATTAATTTGATAAAAGAGTTTAATTACTTTATTTAATGAGTTTAATTAATTTGATTAATACGTTTAATTAATTTATTTAGAGAGTTCAATGGATTTGATTAAGGAGTTTAATTACTTTGTTTAATGAGCTTAATTGATTTGTTTATATAGTTTAATTAATTTGGCTATGGTTATAAGTTGATCATAGTCTTTTATGAATTTAATTAGAGTTTGATTAGTTGTTGGAGTTTTTAATTTGGTTATATGTATTCAGATTGATGATGTAATTAATTATTTGATGATTTAGGTTCATTCAGTCAAAGTTGAATGTGAAATTTAACTAATATTTAGTTGAGTTTCATTAGTTAACTTAATTAAGTTCAAGTTTATGTTGGGTTTAAGTTTAATTTATTTTAAGTTGAAGATTTTCTATATTTGTTTGGTTTAATTAAAGTGATTTTTTGGTTTATCAAACTTGGAGGATTACCTTTTTTTAAAGGTTCTTTGATGTTAATTAAAGTGATTTAACCTATTTTAATGATTTTTTAGATTTTTAAATTAATTATTTCATAAAATTAGATATTTGGACTTTAAACTATGATAACTTTTAATATATTCATCATTTTTGCTTCAAATTTTTATGGTGCATAGGGTTCTGCACTAATTTAATCTCCCTAAAGTTTTATCATGACCGGGGGTGTAATTTGGGGTTAATTAAGGTTTCGATGTTTCCAATAAAAATTAAATTAAACCCAATATATTAGGAACTAATTAGGACTTTTAATTTTTCTTGATTCGTCATTGAAAGACAAATTTAAAGATGATTTATTTGAAATTTTTAGAGTTTTAGTTGATTTATTGTGATTTGTCAAAGTTCAAGTCAATTAATTGATTTATTTAATTCAATTAATCCCTTTATTAGGTCATTTTGAGGTTTAATGAGTTTCAGAAGGATTTAATATTTTTATGAGGTTCACTAGAGTCATTTATAGTAGTTTGAATTATTTTGATTATTTTTCTTAATTTTCTTGAATTTTAATTAATTATTTCACAAAAATTGGTCTTCGAATTTTGAAATTCAATAACATTTAATATACTCATCATTTAGACCTGAAATTTTTATGGTAAGTATGTTTTGACCTTAATTTTATTTTTTGACAATTTTAGATCAATTTGGTCAGCATTTTAAGATCAATTAAGAAAATTGTATTTTTGTTAAAACCTAAATTAAGCCCGAAATACTCAATAAAAATAAAGGCTTTTTAGGTTCATTAGATTCCTCTCGAAATGACAAATCCATCGAGACCTCATTTATAATTTTTTTATAAGTATTTTTTTTTATAAATTCCTGAAGTTTTAAGTGCTTTTAAGCAATTTTAAAATTCAAAAAATCTAGGATTTTCTTACATAACCCAATCAGAGCTGAGTTAGCACTGACTGGGCCGTCATTCATGTGTGTCGAATGGCTATTAGTCCAATAGAATTTATGTGGCTTTTTGAGCAAGAAATCATAGGTTAGAATGGTCCAGATTATACTTGTCGATCCAAGGGTGAAAATCAAATCTAAGGGACCTTCTAATCATAGTCATCTATCACATAAATAGAGGATCGGATGACTAACGTCATTTCTTCCTCCCAACCGGTAAATTGAGCCGGATGGATGAATGGGCCGCTCGGGTAAGCCTATTTAGCCCCAGTGATCTTGGCCGGAAAATGGGTATTTCATATGGGGAAGCTTAGAAATGAAAAAATACAATGGTTTTCTAAGAAAATTCCTAGAATCGAACGAGTATTCCATGCAAAAGGGGAGAGCCTATTGTTTTCTAAGTTCTAGAGAAATTACCTCGCCGAAGCCGACGTCCGACAGATTTGTTGATCTGAACACGCTCCTAGGAATGAGAGAAAGCTTCGGAAGGAATATGTCGACTTGCCTCCTCGCCAATCGCCTTCTTCGTCAATGGTCACCGCCTCCTCACGAAATTTGGCTGGAAATCATTATTTTATGTGTCAAAAGAGGGGGGCAAGGTGTATTTATGATCAAAGGAGTTCAAGAGTTTTAAAGGAGTTCCAAGAGTTATTTTGGTGAATTAAGAGAAAAAAATGGGCTCTCTATCCCCTTCCTTTTAATCCTGGCCGAAAATCAACATTAATGGTGGTTGGGTAGGAGATGGCCAGCTAGGAGGAGACATGGAGAAGTTAAATTCGGTGGTTTAGTTATTGTATAGCCTACTAGATGTCAGCCAAGTAGAGATATGATTTGTGTTTAAGTGGATCTTAAATTTTGGCATCTTGCCATTGATTTTCCTCTTCCATGGTCTCCATTGTTGACTTGAAGCTCCACTCCACATGGCTGAAGTGTTAGCCTCCATGTGACAGGTTTTGGCTGTGGCTTGAGTCCATTTAAGTTGGATTGAATTGGCTTGAACTTATCTTGACCCATTTGACTTAAGTGAGTCAAGTTAAGATCATTAATTTAGCTCAATTGGGTTTAGATTGGGTTATAATCATGTATGATTGAGCATTTGGAATGATTTAGAGCAATTGATTTTGATTGATTTGGAGTTGGTATGCTTCAAATCCATTTTGACCCAAATTAAGCTGAATGAGTCGATTTGAGTTCATTCAAATCAAACAATTGATATTACTCAAATTGAAGTGTGCTTAAGATTTAATTATACATGATTAAGTATTCGAAGTGATTTGAAGAAATTGATTTTGATTAATTTGGGTTTAATTTTAGTTTAGATCCATTTTGGCCTAAATTAGGCTTAATGGGTCAAATCAAGTCAAGTCAAGTGACTAATTCGACTGAATCAAGTTTAAGGAAGAGTCAAATTGTGTTCCAATATGATTTTAAAATATATTAAAATGGTTATTTTTAATTAAAGGATTCATGTCATGATTATTTTGACAAATTTTATGCTGGTTGTCGACAACCTATCGCAACCCTCCATTTTTCACATCTATACATGGGACTGGCAAATGTAGTGTTGTTGATGTTGTTGTTGGTTATTTTTAATTAATTTTGATTTATTTTGAGTATAGGTTCAATAGAGTCCATTTGGGTTCGCTGAGACTAGGTGATCGATTAGGCTATTTGAGTAATCGTTGGCTTCAGACTTATTTAGTTTAATGTCCTGTCATGTTAATTTAATGAATTTGAACATTTAGAATTAATTAAATTGACCAAATTTTAATTAGTTTGACTCTCGACTTGGTGGGGGCTCACATGAGTCAACTCCAGGTCAGTCGACTTGCTTGTTCACTTTGAACCCCATCTGGATTTATTTTTGGACTCATTTGTACTTATGTATTAATTATATACTTTGATTTGGTTTGATTTGATTTAGTTTTGATTTTACAAGATTTTCTTAAATTTAGATGGCATCGAGCCCAAATGAGTTAATTGAGTTAATCAAACTCAATTATCTTAATTCGAGTTCGCTTAAATTCAAATCTTAATTCGGGTTTAGTTGATTTTTTTTTTTTTTTTTTTTGAATACCAAATTCCCAACTGAACGTATAATAGAAGGTCAGGGGAATGCTTAGAACATTAAATCACTTGCACTCAATTAGTAAAATCACAAAGCTTCAAATTCTTCATTTTCATGAGTTGTTGAGAAGAGCTAAGTCGTTTGTATGATTTATCTATGATCAATCTTTCTAGCAAAGCCATATAGCATCATGCTTAATTCTATCCACTGATTATTTGCTAGCTGATATTTTATATTTAAACATGCATTATTATAAACCTTATTTTTAATTTATTGATATTTTAAATAATAGAACTTTCTAGGTACCAATTTTGATAAAATTTATTTTTTATTTTAAGTTTTATATTTATATTTTGATTCAAAATAAATATGTTTATAATGACAATTATCTTTAAAATACACAAATATTTAAAATTATTGTAGATATTTTTAAAAATAACATAAAAAATAAAAATATAAATTAAAATTGATTCCAGACCCTCAATGCTTCAATCATAATATGCTAATGGCTTAACTTATTAAAATCACTATCTGAAAATACTGCTATATATTATATTTGATAAATATTTTTAATATTATTATAGCATTAATGTTTTTTAATAATATTGACATGAAAATAATATTATCTCAGATTGCGCGAGCATCTAAATAATGTTAACTCAAATAACTCAAATGTTAAATTCCATTATGACCAAAAATGAACTTCCAATTAAGCCCACCTGTAATGTGTAATGAAATACTAGTATTCATGGCTTATCAATATAAAGTGTGTATTAAAGCTATTATGGTATGATAAAGTTAGGCTTTAATATTTAAGTTGTGCTAAGTGATTTGAAGATTCAATTTATTAACTAGGATGATCATTATGGTGTTTTAATTTAGAGTCATAGGGACACCATACTGATCTGCACTTATCAGTAATTGGATACGACATTAAAGTGATGCTTATCTCGAAAGATGAAAACATTACCCTATAATGTACCTAATCACCTAAAAAAAAGACTCTTGAGATGATGATCAACGTATATATCAGATCTTTTCTCTACTTTATACAGTGGATTTATTTTATGTCAATTCTTTAGTTCGTAAGCAAGTATTAATTACATCATAAGATGTATAATAGATCAGATATCAACTTAAATATAATAGATGTATCACTTCTTGAATAATAAGACTATTTCATGTCTTTCAAACTATTTTTAATGCTAATAGAGTTTGAGTAAAAGGACTATTCTAAGCTTAATATTATCTCTTACACATAATCAGCATAAATAAAAGGTTGGCAAACTAATTTGGAAAAGATCCTCTATAATCAAAAGAGGATAACTAAAAGCTGAAGCAAAGTCAATAGAATTTTCTTCTGTATAAAAGTGAGTTCATATATATATATATATATATATATATATATATATATATATATGAGGAGAAATAACTTAACTCGATAAAAAAAACAAAAACAAAGACATGGAGAAGGGGTTGAGAGAGAAAAAAAAAAACCGAAATATTAAGTAACATACCCCCGAATACTTAAATATTTTACTCTATAAACTTATTCTCTCTACTGATACAATATAAATCAAACATTAAGTGTTCGTATAAACCAAAAAAATGAACAACAAAGAAGACTGAAGCCTTTAATTTCAGCATTGATAGCCCAAGAAGAAAGTATATATATATATATATATATATCAAGGAAGTCATGCAAAGTTTTCCCTGATCTTACTACAGAAGAAAACTGGCTGCTCCATAGCCTTGCAAACCACCTGGTCTCGCTCAAGATGAGAATACTGGGCACTGTAAGCTCAAAGCGCTGGAAGTCTGTGCCTATTACCGATGGGATTAAGTTCATCGGAGTATGCTCCCTCGCTGCTGGATGCTGAAGGTTCACGACCGTGACCATACTCGGCGATCGGTCCGCTGTAATCTCCACTGTACTCTGGGCTTGCAAGTGCCACCCTTCTGATTCTCCTCATATTTGATGCATACAGATCAGAATCGTAGTCCGAGCCTGAGCTGAAGAGCATGCTCTGCCCAGGTCTCATCCCCTCGTTTAAATCCTCAAGCGATACATCGCCCTCTAATGCACGAACAATCTGCCATTTGCAGGGCATATGCTTAAGAAATCTTTTCAAACTAGTTATAAAGATCTATTTTATGGTTTTTATCATTATAAGATTGATCAGTATCACATTTAAGTTACAGTATAGAGAGACAATGATATTGAGCCAAAGCATAGACAATGACAGAACCGATGCAGACATAGGAATATGATGGAACTGTAAAAAAGTAAGATACACCATGCTATGTGAGCTTCGAATATTCGCAACCGGCCTCTCGATGAGAGTTGAGATAAATGCCGGTCAAATTTTTAGAAGGCAGATGAGGATTGTAGATAAGACACTACTCAGATTTCACCCCCATTTTGTGAACTTCAAATAATTCCAGAATTCTTATAGGCATAAGCACCTACAGTTAATTATCTCTCTTAACATTAAGAGAGAAATTTCAATTAAGACTAGTTGTTAGGTCACTAATTGCCTAATATATAGTAGTAATAAATGAAATTTAAAAATTATGAAATTCATCTTCATTGACTTAAAGCGGATGGTAGGGGATATGATGGCGTGCACGATCAAAATCCCATGGTCCGTCATCCCGGGCTATCGCGATCTCAAGTCTACTTAGTCAAAGGTCCTTAGTTTTGAAATTGAATCTAACATGTCTATGATATTAGTTCCTATGAAAATATGATGTATTCTCAAGTATTTTGATCATCTCATTAGGTTTAGTTTACTATCAAAAGTTATTTCAATTTAGCTCTTAGACTCCCAAATTCAATTGTATATTATTCCCATTTCAGAGCATGATTGATTTCCTCTATTTTCTTTTCAATCACTATTCAACAACTATTTTGGAATATTATTATTTTATTGTAATTGATTTGGTGTTATCGTACTGTGACAACTGATTTCCTAAATCCATCTAGTTTCTAATTAAGATGGATGGTTGATGTTACTGTTATTGTCATAATTTTTTTTTTCTTTTGAGTTCTTGCTATTGTTATTGCATTGCTACTTTCCTTAAACCAATTGTTATTGCATTGCTCCTTTTTTTCCTTCTACGTCACCTTTCATAGCAAACTCGGTTGTTTTGTTTTTGTTTCCTTATTCACTCAGCATTGGCATGATAGCTATAATCTGAGAGTTTATGACACTTTAGCAAGACTCAAGAATTGTTAGAAATTGTTGGAAACTAGACCCAAAAAGTTAGAATTTACTAATTTAGTTGAAACTAAGGTTAAAAACTTAATATCTAGGAAGAATTGAAGTGTGTTAAATTGAAACTAACACATTTGACTAGATCTTTGAAAAGGTTACTGATTTATCTTTTGAGTTTTAAATAAGACCTCTAAGGCATACAAAATTCATTGAATGTTTGAATAAAATTCTAATTTTTTTCTTAGTTCTTGTGTGCCCTATTGGATGTGAATTCTTTCAGTAATTTGCAAGTTTTGATGATAATTTTAGGAGATGATTCTCCCAATTTAAATCACAACTTGAATATTGTAATGGGTGATTTCTATCTTTATTCTTTCTTCTAAATTGTTTAGTTATTGATTTGTGTTATCTTGTCAAGTTTGATATACATCAATTTTATTTTTGTGTGGTGTGAATCTTCATCACTGTAGAATTAGTATTTGTTATCAAATTTTTTGAGGAATTTCAAATGTTTAGTACTTTTGCATTATCGTTTGGAATGAATAAATCACATTTTTTTTATTTTGCATCAAGTTAAACTAATATTTTATTAACTTAAAAATTAAAAATTTATGAATTATGATAGTTTTCATGTTTCTTTGTGTATATCATCCTATGTTTGAATTAGTTAATCTGCACTATTGAACATGTTTGATATCTGCAATATATTTGGAACAAAAAAAATATTAGAAAATGACAAAAATAATAATGCAATTCATCATCGTTTACAATATAACTGAAATCTTCAACCACCTGTGCCAAGGATGCATACCTGACTCATCTTTGGGCGCCTCCTCGCAGAATGACGAACACAAGCAGCAGCGCTTGCAATCATGCGTGCCATCTCCATTGGGTCATAATTACCATTCAGACGAGGATCAGACAAATCATCATAGTTCCCATCAGCTAGTGCTTGGGAAAGAACAGGCCTTGCCTGTAAGAAACAATTAAGTTAAAGAATAAATCAGTATATACATTCATGTTTCTTCCTCCTGTATCGCCACCAGAAAATGAACCAAAGAACTAAACTAACCCAATCCACCAAGCTATCTTCCATAAATGTATGAGAGCTGTCAACTGGTCGCCTCCCTGTTATCAGTTCCAGAAGCATCACACCATAAGAGAAGACATCGGATTTCTCAGTTAGTTTGCCACTGGATGCATACTCTGGTGCTAAATATCTAGCCGAATAGAAAAATTTGTTGATTACCACATGAGTTTCTTTAGTTTTATTATTGTTTCAGCATGGATATTAGCTGTTACCCGAAAGTTCCCATGACTCTGGTGGAGACGTGCGTGTGATTGTCGGATGAAAGCTTTGCCAATCCAAAATCAGCAACCTGAAAAAGTATGCATTTAAGAGAGTAACACATTACTTTATATTAAAACTCTAACATTTATGCAAGTAATACAAACATATTAATTACTGTTGTTAGTAGACCTTACATATTGTTTCAATCAATATAATCATGAAAATGATGGATCATTTATGTATCAACTCAAGTAACACATTCGTTTCAAGTCATTTCAAGCCAGTCTTTGCAAAAGGTCTGTTATTGTTACAAAATGATAGAACAACAATTCACAAGCATAGATACTCAAATGTAAGCAGATGAAAAAACATGCACACGCATTTTTCTATTTGCATTTAAAGGAAAGGATGTTGGTGGTTTTTGGGGGAGTAAAAGGAAAGAAAGATAAAAGGATTGTATGTATTTACAAAGGGAAAACATTAATAGGATTTTTGCAAGTGCCAAACCTTATTTCGAGGTTGATTAGATAGTAAATAAAGCACTACTCAAGTATTTCACTCACTTTTCACTCACAGCTTACATGGACTTTAGATTTATGATTTGAGGCTTCCTATGAGCATAAACTTTTATGATTAACTTCCACTCTCTCGCAAACAACAGAATTTATTGTATGTTGGCTCTACATTTGTTCGCTACATTGGCCTCACATCTAATCCAACTTACAAAAAGGGATAGGAGAAATAAAAAGTTATTGCTTGTAGCTAAGCAGATGATAGGAGAATGAAAATAAGCTTGATTAAGTTCTCATGATTTTATCAGCTTTAGTTATCATAGACCTTGATCTGCTTTGTCATAGGAATTAGTTTACCCAACATGACTGAAAGATGTTTATCCGTAGTCAGAAATTACTTTGTCAAGAGAACACTATAAACTAGAGATAAAGCTTGCCAAATAGACAAATTTCAAAACAGACCTTGACTAACAAAGAGCTCTATGCTCCATTGAGCATGTCATATGGCTTACAAGAATCTTGATCATTAGGGAACATTTGATCTTTACTCTCTATTTGGTTATCGTGGTTCAAAAGTAAGTTTTAGACATGATCACATGGTATGGAGTGAGCTTGCTATATTCGTAACAGCATAAGGTTTTTGAGTGTCATAATATAGACAAACTTAATATAAGACTACAACTTTGTGTTTATTGATAAGACATGAAGTTACTGCTCTTTGAAAATAGATGTAGAGGGTGTTTTCTGAATTCGATACTAGGAAGATTAGAATGGTGAGATCCGAAGATGCGGTTAATTTGACCAAAAGTTAGATGAGTATGAGAAAAGAATAATAGTGGTGCATTAAAGAACAAACTTAAGGAATCCATAATCATCCCAAAAGTGAACCAAAAAACCAAGCTATATGAGGGAAGAGTGATGTTGTGGATAACAATAGATTGAGTAATAGGTTGCTGAGTTAGAAGAGACTTTGGGCTTAGCCTTGATAGGCAAGGAGGATAAGGTTCTAATTAGTCGAAGGATTTGGACCTACTTCTTTCTCAATATGATGGATTTAGATAGGGTTTTTTAGATCAACCAATGTTGGGGTGAGAAATGATATAATGATAGGGGTTTACAATCATAAAAAACCTTTTGATTGACCTTAAGGACATTAAGGCAAACAAAGCTTATCAAAGAGGACGAGGTGGGAGAAATCTCAATATAAATCCTAATGAAGATAATGTAGGATTACATGATTGTTAAAGAATTAATTTCAATAAATTTGTCAACATAACTCTCAATTTTGATAGACTAGTAAGAGTTTAGCAGATAAAAGGAAGATTAGATAGCTAGATCTAAAGAGAAATAAAAGAAAGGTTTTGTTGTATGAAGACAAATTCTAGAGCACACTTTTGAAGGTTAGTAGGCTTCCAACAAGAAACTAAGGTCCTCTAGCCCAAACCATCTCATAGTAATTAAGAGAAAGAAGTTGAAATGAACAAAATTAAATAAAGTGGCATGCTAGGTCTTATGACTAAGGGGGTTTTCTAATTTGGCATTACTCTAGTTAGGATCTTTGCATTGACATATAATTAAGATATGATAAAATTATTTTGGACAAACTTGCACCTATTTTACCTCTCAAAGAAAACAACAATAAAATAAACAAGGTAATCATGTTACCTAGTGACCTGGTCAACCTACCAGTGCCTCAAACTTGAAATCTAGTAGGATGTTGGAAGATTTGATATCACGATGGATGATTCTTGGATGACCTTCATGTAGATGGCATTAAAGCCACGAGTTAGATTATGGAAACTATAACTCAACCAACAGCTAAAAAGAAGATAAAGGGAAGAAGCATGTTTTATACATCATTCACTAGAAAACTTACAGTCTTCGTGCAAATAAGCAATGCCCTTGGCTGATCCAATCGCAATCTTGAGTCTCGTAGACCACTCCATAACAGGAAGCACCTTCCCTGCAATAGAAACCACATTAAAACTTTGACAGTGTAAAGATAAGTAATTCTAAAGCATACAACAGAAGCAGCCTACCATGGAGGTGATATTCAAGTGTTTTGTTTGGAACGAAGTCATAGACAAGCATTCTTTGTGATCCAGATATACAGTATCCAACAAGGGAAACCAAATGACGATGGTGAACACGACTTATGGTATCAACCTCAGCATGAAACTCTCGTTCTCCCTGCCCACTTCCTGACTTGAGAGACTTAACAGCAATCTCCTTTCCATTAGGCAACACCCCCTTGTGCACATAACCAAAGCCACCCTGCCCCAAGAGGTTGGCCTGTGAGAAACTATTGGTGGCAGCTGCAAGTTCCTCATAGGTGAAGGTGCTCTTGTTAAAACCAAGGCTAAAGTAGGAGATGGAGGTGGTAGAGGAGGGGCATGTTGGCCAGAGAAGGCTGAGCTAATCTCACTGCTGCTCATCATTGTGGAGGTGTGTAGGTGCCATCCTCCTGCAGGCTGACCATGCATACCAGGAGGTGGTTGAACCGTCACACCATGAGCCGTTCCTTGCTGTCCGTTGTGCCATTTTGGAGGTAGTCCACTGGTGTAATACATACTATCTGAAATTAGAAACATGTGAGAAAAGCAGTAGTTCAGAGAGAATTCAATTAAAAATTTTGATCAGGGGAATTTGAACTATAATTCAATATGTTTGTTTTTCATGAACTTACACACCAACCAAATAAAAGTTGTTGTCATTTGTACTTTTTGAAGACAAAATAACAATCATACATCTTACTATATTTATTCTTTTTTTTACCTGACTCTAAATTGTTATCAAGTTCTGCAGACCATCAAGGAAAAAATATATTAATATAGAAACATGAAAGGTTAAAATTGATTATTCAAGTGAAAACTAGCCAAAAAAAGGTCATTTATTTAGACTTCTTCAAGGTTAAAAAAAAAAAGTGCTAGCTCCATTCAATGATCTAATGGAACTTGAGAACAATCTCGCTTTAAATTTTCATGAAAACTTAAGATTAGTAGAGAAATGCATGCTTGATAAGAAATTATTGTCTATCATCAATAAGCATACTTTTTCTAAAAAGATAAAAAAGAATATCTCATATTTTTATTAGGTGGGACTAAAGCCACTACAAAGATAAGGTGGGCACAATGTCAGTCACAAATATAAAGATGGAACAAGATCAATTACAGATATTAAAGTTAAGTAGATCTCAAGAAATTCATCTTGCATCCCTTCAATAGTTTACAATAAGTATCTGAATAATCTCTGGTGCAATTTTCCCTTCAACAATTTACAAAAGAACTTTCAACAAGCACATTGTACACACATTTTGAAACCCACACCCGCAAGAAACTCGAATTAGAAGTCAGAGAAAACTCAATCAACAAGTTTCCATAATATTTAAATTGATATTTTAGCTTAAACAACATTATGATAGAAAAGTTCAAACTGTTCCAAAATAAATCAGCTTGGTGATGTAAATATCAGCAAACCTTTACGTCCAGATGGATCAGCATAGTACTTCATCGAGTTGTGTGGCTTCTTCTTTTTCTTGCATAAACAGATGCACAAAATGGTCATGATAACAAGAAACAACCCTACAGCAGCTGCAACGCCAGCAATGAATTGCACATTCACATGGCCATTGTGCTTGTCCTCTGGTAATGAGGAATTGGAGGAAGAAGCTGATGGTGGTGTATGGCCTACATGCCATGGTGGTGAATGAGATGTAGGTTCATCTTTAGGTGATGGTGGAGGGCGAGGAGAGGACCCGTTAACTGATGATGGTGTTGGAGAAGATTTAGTAGATGGAGGTGGAGGGCTAAGTGAAGGCGGAGGTGGTGATGCTGTGGGAGGTGAAGATTCAGCAACTGTAACTGAATGAAATGGTGGTGGCGCTGAAGCTTTGGAAGTAGAGGAATTTGACGCCTGAGCAGTCGCAGAGGTTGATGAAGAAGCCATTCTTCAAAAATGGACTCCTCTACCCCCGCAACTGCTCCTCCCCAAAGTAGTGTACTCGATGAATTGCCTACAAGAAAGAGCATTTAGCCAAATACAACCTTCAGCACTGCGAAACAAATACAACACTCAATGGAAATGACTTGTATAATCTGAGTTATATATAGAAACCAAAGCCCAATACAAACCAATATCGAGAAGCCAATTAGACAAGATTTATCCTGATAATAGCTGTTGTACAGCAATAAAAGGCATCTAAAGAAGAAAGCCTATCGGTCAAATACAACTTCAGCAATTAAAAAAAACAAATTTTATCATTCTAAAAGCTACCGAAGGGAAATCAAAGCCAGGACTCTGCAGAAGGAAAAATAATAGCCTTCTTTGAAAATAAATAAACATTTAGCATTCTTATAACCGTCTCAATCACATCGAGCACAGAACAAAAAAAATTACCTCTAAAGTAAAACCTTTTATTTCTGTAAAATCCACGAGCAAGGAATACGATTTTAAGCACACTAACTTTCAGTCGAAATACTATACGGAAATAAATCCGTCTTCCATAATACCCCATTCAGCACCATAATGCACTCAAAGATTGCAAAAGGAACAGAATTAGAGGAATCGAAGATCGGATGCTAAAATTGAATTTTGAAACAGGAAAAACAAAAAACAAAAAAGAAGAAGGCCCAACGATAAAGAGGCATGATGAGGGGCTTGAAGCAAGGAAAAGGCAAGAGAAGTTCCTTATTTTGCTCTTTTTCCTCTGTCAATGGAGTATTCTTACGCAGACGATGGGGTCGCAGAGTCAGCGAAGAAAGAGAGGAGAGAGCGCGTTATGCGCTTGGTTGCTATTTCCCCAGCCATTGCCCATTCCGAGCTTTATTGTCTCCGATACGTTCTATTTTTATCTAGGAAATAGCGTCGTTGTTGATCACCGAGAGCTGAGGAGGAAGAAATTGGTTTTTGTGACATAACAGTATTCGACAACGATTACATGCAATACTGCTTCTTAGATTTGAGATATTAATATGCCAAAAAAATGCTAATATCGGTGACCGTTAGAAGATTTTTTATATAAATCATATAATTATTTTTTAAAAAATTTGTCATGCATATCACATAATTTTTATATATTTATAAATTTAACAAATAAAATTTGATATTTATATTTCAAATATTTCATCTACAGATAAAAATATGTATATATTTTTTAAAAATTAATAGTTGTAATATTTTTATGTAATATTATAAAAGATTTGAGTGATGTATATCAATAATAAAATATGGATCTTAGGCATGTTCATGCATAAGAACTACGTGGTATGTATGTAAATGCTCAAAGCTTTAAAAAATAAAATACTATAAGTTAGAAAATAAAAATATGAAAGTTGCATGATCAATATACAAGATAGTGAGTAGAAGATTAATTATTGAAGTAATATATTGCTTACAACAAGGATATAAGAATAAAAACATACCAAAATAAGAACATAATTTTAAAATATTTTCAAATAAATAGGGAGTATATTATTTTTTTTAATAAAGGCATGCATGATCACATTGTAATATAATGAGAAAAAAAAATTATTTGTACACCCCGAAATATATTTTACTTATAACACTACAAATTTAAAATTTTGAAGTGAAATAACAAATTCTATGGCATATATAAGCCATAAAAATGAATCTTTTGAATAAAAAAATTTATAAAAATACAGTCTCTTTGGGATATTTTTTGTTGATAAGGGTGGTGGTGCAATAAATAAAAATATTTTTAAGGTTTAGTCTTATCTACTTCAATCATAGTTCATTTTGTTTTGTTTGTTGAGCTTTAATTTAACTTATTCATGCTTGCATGAACTTTTGATAAGTATTTTAAAATACGTGTTTTATATTAAATATTATACTTGATCAAATAAGATTTTGTATGAACTCATGCATGTTGCAAAACTCTTTCTATTTTTCCAATTTCCAACTTTTAGGTGATAAAATTGTATAATAATGATAGTTGGTGTTGATGAAAAAAAGTATCCTCTATTAAGAAATGGACTGAGCTCTACATGTGGCATGATTTTTAGAGTGATTGAATCAATTAAATTAGGTTTGGCATAAATTATAGGAATAAAATAACATAGATAAGAAATGTTAAAAGAAGTTGTGCATAATTCTTGATGTGTGTTCGCATGAGTGTAGGCTACATAGGCTAAATAAGTGCTTAAAGAAACCAATTTAAGTGATGATATACCTTATATCTTAAATAGAATCCATCAACACTTACCTTCACATAAAACAGCATTCAACTCTTTATTCACTTAAAAATAAAAAAGTTGATATGAATTGAGTTATGAGAAAACCACATGAAAGAACAATCCTCTACATAGGAGGTATACAATTAAAAGAATATGAATATCTTGAAACTCATGAAAACATTCTCTTATAATTCTCTTTTAGATTCATGCTCTCCAGGAACTGTCATTTATAAAAAATATACAAAAGAAAATGAGTCTGACTCATGATTTCTTCATTCATCTTTTCTTTATATTCTTACTTAATTTATATTTAAGTTAATTAATTCCATTAATCATTTCCTCATAATCCTTAAATTGATAAATCAATCATCAATATTTATGATACTCTTAGTAAGATTTGGAGGGAATAAAAAAATAGTACTTTGTTAGAAGGTTAAGGCCTATGAATTTTGAATTTTCTATACACCAAGAACTAAAGCAACAAAAAATCAATAAAGAAAATATATAGCATTAAAACATGTACTTAAACCAAATCCAATGAGTAAAACACTAAGTTTAATAGCCTTGTTAGAGTGGCTAAAAATTATATTGCTCACTAATTTATTAAAGGGCTACCATCACTAATGTAGAAGACTACTTGGCGACATATGAAGTTGTTCCCTATCTACGAGTATGACATACAACTATCCATATTAAAAAAAAAATTTACTTATCCATCTTAATCAAGATTCAATCCCAATATCTACAAGGAAACATTAATTTACAAGCTATGATTACTTAGTTAGGCCATTATAAAGGTCAAACCAACTTGTTGATGAACATTTCTAATTTTGAGAAATTGATGATCATTCATAGAATATCTAATATGATTAATTGTTGTGTCATTTTAACCCTAAAAAGTACAATAATGCTATGGTTATAAAAACTTTGACCAACAAGCACTACATTTAAGAAATTTTAAAAGAAACTCCTAACAAAATTTTTAGTTATTAGAAGCTAAGAAAGGGCTATTAAAATATGCTATACATTTAATAAAGTAGTTATGAATCCCTTTAAGCATATATTTCTAGGCTAAATAAAAAGATGTTTGAGATTTCTAACTCATACCCTTTAATACCAAAATTGTATTAATAAAAGGTCAATTAACATATGATCATTTCAAGTTCATAGTCACTCCATGTTTAAGCTCTCAAAGAATGCAAATAAGTACATTAGTTTAAAGGAGTTGTCGAAGTTCTCAAAGGTTTGTGCCTCAAAATTTAACTCTATCCAATTTGATGTCAAGAGTAAAAAGCACCTTGAAAGAGCTCACCTTGCTTAGATCCCTTACAACCATTTTCTTACTTAATTTGATCACCAATTAAATAAAATTATGATTTAAATAACTTATTAAGATGTAGTCTCTTTCCAAATAATAAGATCCAATCAAATTTTACTATTATTATAATGACTATAATCATAAGAAGAGTCATTACTTATAATTTTTGTTAGAGTACTTACTAAAAGACAGTCACATAAAGACGTTTCTACTAAAAGCAGTACAAGATAATAAAAAGAGCATGCAATTGATCAAGTTTACTATGAATCATTCAATTAAAGGGCTTGATTTATATGGCATTAGAGAAGCAACAATGGAAGCTTTTTCTAACACTAAAGCCTATGACAAGTACAAGTTAATGAGATGAATATACCTTAAACTCACTCATTATATATATATATATATATATGAGGTAATCATAACATTTTGAATGAGGTAGTGGCAAATAAGGGCATAATCATTAAGTTTGATGATTATTAGACCTTTTTGACTCATGAAGTTTAATGTGCATCCTTTATATTTGGGCTTTGAATTAATTTGGTATTAATTTTAAGAGTTGTGGCCATCAAAGACTTCTCAAATCATATTTTTAAGAAAATTAAGATATTCAAAATGTCTTTTCACTTTCATAGCCAAATGGGCAACAATTAAGGTTGTGAGACTAAGTAAGATCCATGATTCTAAGAGAATTGTCATCATACAATTTTATCTTTATAAGCCCTTTCTTAGTACGTTCTAAGTAGTGATATCAACAATCTACTTAAACACTATGTTCTTGACCCACCTCAATAATATAAAAGTAAGTATGTGCCTAGTATAGTTTAAATTATATTATTTAAACTCTAATTAAACTTAGTCATCTAATCTATTTCAAATGGCTACAAAAATATAAGAATCATACAATTGCTTAAGAACTCCACTAAAGATCTCACATTTGAAAGGGTTCTTTCAAACCTTTTGAATTATGTCCTTCCTAAATTGAAATAATAAAATAAGCAAGTTCATCAAGGCAAAGTTTGATAACTTCTATAAGGTAAATTCAACTATTTGCTCTTTGATTTAGAGTGATTCTCTAATATTCTTATAATGAAAAAGAGTAATGGTAATTGGAAGATATGTGTTAACTTTATAGACTTACCAAGGCATGCTTAAAAGGCAATTACATTTGATTGTCCATAGAACTCTATCAACATGGTATCATGCATTAATATTCATTATTGTTTTCCTTCGTCGCCATAAGATTTAAATATATCTATATGATGAGAAAAAAAAAATCATATTTTCTTAATCTCTACTGGAACCTTATACTACTAAAGAATGATGGATCTACATATACCTCATAATAACATATTTCACTTCCAAACTAGAAAAAAATAATAATGTGTAAATAGACAACCTTTTGATGGAAAGCAAGACCGCCAAGGAACTCTTTATAATCCTCTCTAAAATAATATTTTAGATGCACAATCTAATAAATTCCTTTATTACCTTATATCTTAAGAAAAATTAGATAAAATTAAGTCACACTGGAATAACTTGAAGAAAAGGCTTGAAGGAAGGTGAGGTCTTTGGGCTTCTACATTATTGGTATTTCTTAGGCATGCCAAATAACTTGTTCAATAATAATGAATGAAACACCCTATTATTCAAAAGCTCTTTTCTTTGGACCAATGGAGGGTGTAGAATGATTGGACATAGTGACCTAAGTAGAGTGATTACAATAATGAAGGATGTAGAATAATCAAAATATGTGTAATGCTTTTTACTAATTTGACAAAATCAAACTTGATGCATCTCAAGAAGTTTATTAGCAAAAGAGAAAATTCACTTCTTTAAATATTAAGAAACAATAAAACTAGTTTTATAAATAGTTTAAAGCTATTAGTTGAGCTAAAGGGTTTGATAAGCTGATATTCGTAAAAAAAATGTGTTGACTATTAAAAAGCTAATCAAATCAATGTCTTATAAGTTGTAAATTAAGTGAATGTATTGAACATTATAAGACTAGGAATTTTAACAATCCCAAACTTAAATTTCTATATAATAAAATTTTTCACTTAATTTCATTTGAAAGACTGTGCATATTATTTTCGTGAGAAAATATTAGCTATGGTGACATTAAAAGAAAGAGAACTAAGAAATGTTTGATTTAAGAGAACCTTAGGACATAGCCAAAAGCATTGTATTCAAGTAAAACCAAGTCATAATAGTTTTTAATCATTTTCTTATGAGTGAAAAATTTATCATGCTTATGAAACTAAATATTTTATTATTAAAGTATTTAATAGGAAAAATTTTAGTTGAATGGCATGATCTTATTTTGGTTAATAAAATTACAAAATAATAATTCTATCAATTTGATTGAGCAATAATGAGTTTTTTGGTTGAGAAACATGAAATGTTAATAAAACTCAAGCTCCCATTAAGCAACTCAGCACAACCTCTGAGCTTTCATAACTTAACATGACTTCTAAATAATTGAGCATAACTTTTGATCATAAAATGCTAAAGTTGAAACAAAACCTTCAAGAAACCTTTTAGCAAATAAGCATAGCCTTTGATTATAAATAGCTTAAGTTGCATCAAAGTCTTTGTATCAAGATAAGAGATTAAGCATAGCCTAAAAGTCCTAAAAGCTCACTTTAACCACTTAGCCATTGAGTATAATTTTAGACCTCCAAATTCTTGTGGATCAAAGCCTTAGGACAAACCTTTTAAAAAAAATCCAAGTATAACCTTCAAGCCCTAAAATGTTGGTGTAGTCTCATAATTATTGAGCATAACCTCCATGCATAAAAAATGTGGGTCAAATCAAAGCTTTCTATCTATATGTAAGTGGTTAAGCATAACCATCAATAATTAAAAGCATGGCATGACCCCTTAATCCTAAGTATGACTTCTTTGCTTAAAAAGCTCAAGTCAAATAAAAATATTTAGGTCTTAAAGTTCAATTTTTAAATTTAATGATTAAGCATATCCTCTATGCCTTAAAAATTCAGTTCAAATTAATGCCTTCAAGCTACAAAAGCTGAAAACTAAAAATCTTCACAAGTACAAAATATTATCATCATCCCAACTCTATTTGCAAGCTAAAGGTGATGAAATATACTAAATCAAGTTGGACTTGAGATATAAAGGTACAATCACACAAGGAATGATTAGAACTATATCACCTCATGAAAGCTTGGATGACCCACGCCTCTAGCTTGGTTGGTGAGGGGAACCTCTGACCGAAGTTCGATCTCTTCAGGCGCCCGCAGGGAACATCAAGGGGACTTATGTGATGAATGTGACGCTGCCCTGGGGATTAGTCATTCGACATCCCCACCCACAAGATGGGTGGGGTGTTGGGTGAATACCCTTCCAAAAAAAAAAAAAAAAAAAGCTTGGACGTGCAACAGATAGCAAAGAAACAAACAAGAATGTGTCATGTGAATACACAACTAAAAATCTACATTTGATGTTTTAACAATAAGGGTTCAAACCCTCTAAAACTATAATGATAAGTTTGGAGGTACAATTGAGACATCCCTCAATCATCCAACCCATTTTGAATGGCTGAACTGAAATTCAAGAATTGCTTTTATTCAATACCTCAATTGCATCTCTACAATTATCTCAATATTTACAGCATCTCTATCCATAAAAATCATTCTAATACAATGGTTAGTTTAGGGTTTATTGGATCTCTTATACACAAAAATCTTGGAGCAAAGAGGAGAGCTAAGTTGCCTTAGTCAATTCCAATTGTGCTATAAAATCTCAATAGAAATCATTCAGCCTATTTGAGATAAATTTTATTATATATTTTTTTATTTTCATTTTTATGTTATTTTTTAGCTTGAAAATAAATTACTTTATTTTAAAAAATACTCAACATTTACAATATCAATTATTTATATATTATATTTATTTCAAAATCATTTTAAAATTTAAAAAACCCCTAACTAAATTTTTAATCAGGATTCCTACCCAGTTTATCCATTAAGCTCCAACGAACGTGGCTGAATAATGGAGATTATTAGATGAATACAACAAAATAGATTTCCTCACATTTAATATGAATTTTGTTCTGTTACTCTGATATTAATAAAAAATCAAATCATAACAACAAAGATCAAACAATGATTTTAAAAGTTAAATAAGATTAATTGATCCAATAAATTAAACTGTGAATAAATCTCCTAACCAAATTATTCAAAATTCATAATCACTTTACAAAGAACTGATCAAAACTGATAAACTGGGCCAATTGTAAAGGAACTAATCCATTATAATATTCATCAAAATTTAGAGTTTGATTTTAATTAGATGATTAAAAATTTTAAAAATTAAATTAAAAATAAATAAAATCGGTAAAATATTATATCTCAAAATTTTTATTTAAAATAACATCTAGAAGATTTAACAAAACAAAATAGCTTGATTAAAACATTGTATACATATTAATGGAAATAATATTATTATATTTAAATAAAATTGTAATGATTTTAATGTTTATTATGTGATCGAATCATTAAATTTTGAAAATCTTTCATATGATTCGATTTTCAAAATTTTTGAACAGATGATAATAATGAGCTAAAATCACCCTATAATCTCTCCAAAAATAGGAGATGAATGTATGAATTTTCTCAGAACATTGCAGAGTCCTTAAAAAAATAAAAAAGAAAGGTTGTAATGGTAGATCCTATTAACTCTTAAAAGTGATTACCAATGGATTCTAAATAACTCTTTAAGAAAGCCACCACACTGAACACTACTCTGAAGTGGCAGGGGCAGCATAAATTACAGTTCAGTGAGAAATGGAGAGTCCAATTAAAAATCTATACAAAAAAAAAAAAAAAAACTTGGCATTCACAGCCAAACACCGAACATCCCAAATCCAAATTTGCAGGCTAAGCAGCACCTGAGTTTAAAATCATGGATACTGTGCTCATCATCTTCCTTGAGAAAATTTCGAGCATGGCTTCAGCTTGAACCCCAGGAACAGGCAGCGAGTGGGATCTGCTTGTGAGATGGCCAAGATATTCCCTCAGGTGGACAAGGGGGAGGAACTGGGTGAGCTATGAAGGTGGGAACATCATGGCCAGGCATCAGCACAGAAACTCCTTTAGCATAAATTGACATCTGCATGCAAAATGGAACCTGCATCAGTCAATACAATCAAAGACAAGAAATGTGCACATGGCTATGATAACATAGAGATTTGATCACACAAGAAAAATTAGTTGTGACGTCCTGTGCCTGGATCATTTAATCAATTAAGTGAGTGGGGCAAGTCGGGTGCATGGGTGGATCCACGTGTAGTTGACGAAGGCTTTTGTTTTCCTTGAATTTTATAATTTTTCTTATAAGAGGTGAGCAAATTAATCATTTGCACCCCTAAATATTATTTACCCTCCATTTTTGTCCTAACATGTTAATTTGCCGCTCCTAAGAAGAGAGATTGAGTCCGCCCTTGATCGGATGGTATCTTACTTGCTATAAATTGCTCATGTTGCAGTTTAAGACTCCATAGAAGTAAATAATTCCAATCAATTGCTTGCTAAGTCAAGGGAATGCTTGTCCAGATAAGTCCATCCTATGGCTAGCTAGGTGTCAAGGCAAGTCACACAATCGAGCACACCCGCACCTGCGAGCATGAATCTCTTATGTTGCACACCCATATGACTAATCACATCACACCCCAAGTGCAATTTTTTTTGCCGAGACTTCTTGTGCATCCATATGTAAGGATATGACCATCCTTTTAAGGAAATTTAATTTTGTTGCTTTCAGTGGATCCAATGGGATTGATGGAGATGATATTGGAGCGACTAAACAAAGAAATGAATTGAGCCATCTAATTTCTTCGAGGCAATAATTTAGTTTGGTCATCATATGTCATAATTTTTTTTTTTTCAAAAGACTTTTCAAGTCAATTGGGAGAGAAGATAAAGTCTGAGGCTTGAGATTTAGGAGAGAGTGATTAAGGCTACTTGGCCTATGGGAAGAATCATATCAACGCTAAGAGTATGCATCATCAATACAATATAATCTATAATAATCATGATACAAAACCTTATGTTATGAAATGCATGGTTTACAAGTATCAAAATAGGAAGAGCGTGATTGTTATTCCTCCCATGATAAGAATTAGCATAAAAAAGACCATGATAAGAACATATGTTATTCACATGAATAAAAGGATTGTTGATGTTCGATATAAAAGTAGACAAATTATGTAATAAACCTATCAAATTTAATTATTATAATAATGTTGTTGATTGTTATGACTGATAAATATTAACAATCCTATTATTCAAATCAACATTCATGATACCTATCATGATTCTTATGATGCTAATTACTATCATGGAAGATATCAACTCCATGCTTCAATGATACTTATGATCCATTCCATTTATAAATTAAGATTTTAAATTGTGATTATTACATTTAGTAGATACTGTATAATGATGATCATGCATACTTCTATCATTGGTATGATTCTCCTTATAGGCTAAATCACATTGATCGTTCTCCTCCTATATCTCATTAAGTCTCATATTTGTCATCTCCCTCAACCTAGGATTCCTGGAAGAAAATGAAAACCTTAAATAACTTCTCTACCTATTCACTCCAAGCTCAACTCTAATCCCAGTACCTCCACCTTCTTGTGTGGCTGAGCCCATGTATAATGATTTAGTTGATCTTGAGCTTAATTTTATGTCTAACAATAAGCTAAAGCTTGCATAAAAGATCTAGGGACAAATGCTGCACCCAAATTTCAAGAGTCTCAAGCCACTACTATTGTTGTTCCCAACTGTAGGCTCTGAAAATTTGCATTCAACCTCTAAATGTAGAGAGTTTAGATTAGCCGGACAAATTTTCAGAAGGCAAGTGTAGATAAGACACCACCCACAGATTTACTCATTTCTGTGAGAATTTTAGATCTAGTTTCAGATTTCCTATAAGCGCAAACACCTATAGTTAATTATCCCTCCATATGCTGAGAGAACTTTTTATTAAGGATACAGCCGCGATCGTAAAATAATAGTGTCATTTACAACAAATCACTTGATCAGAGAGCTCTGATCATAACCGCATCATATACGAAACCTATTAGCCAAACTATGCAAACAAAGGACACGGATCATGCCCTTACTGACATGAGCTTGTTTGAAAGTGAACATAATAACATACTTGACTTGACATAAACTCCTTGGTGAGTTAAAATTTTCTTAATTTATAACCTCCAACAAATGATTGCGGAAGGTGAATTGAGTGGATTTTGCTTTAAGTTTAAAGAATAAATTTTGTTTTGACATTTTGAGCTTAATAGCTTATCAAATTTTGCATTTACATTAATACTTGATTTAAATTAACTTGATCTAAAATTTTAACCACATTTTGATGAAAAGATTCCTTCCGGATGAAATCTCCAATCAACATAACCATCATTAGGGTATGAATGATTTAGACCTGTTTGGTTGCTTTAAGCATTATCAACTCTATTAACCAGCTAACATAAGATTGGATTTATAATTAAAATCTATAATCATATTTTCAGACTTGATGCTAAGAGTTTACATTTTGAATATGAAATTTCTTTATTAGCATCATTCATTATCATATGCAAATGTAAAATAGAATTTTCTTTTTAGTAATCGAGCATTTAACTTACCACCAATCTTATCAACTCCGACCTTATAAAGGGGATGATCGAACTAGTTAAGTGAGGTTTACAACTTCGCTTGGTAGGCGGAGCTACCCGCTCAGAAGTTTACACATGCCTCAATCTTTAAGAATAAGATTTGTGAGAGATGCATATATTGTGGAAGCTATTATCAATCTATAAAATGTTTGCATGTTTTTGAGGCAATTGATTGAGCCTATTTAGTGCTAACCAACACAACATCCTCAGACACTAGATTTAAGCTTTTAGTATTGTGTCAGGCCCCATGCCGATTGTTTCAATTAAAGCGCTTTCATGGATTTCAGAGGATTTAATGTATTCTACAATATTTGCATTTGTGCGTATTTCAATGCAAATAAATTTGATATAAATATGAAATTTCTTTATTAGCATCATTCATTATCATATGCAAATGTAAAATAGAATTTTCTTTTAGTGATCGAGCATTTAACTTGACCAATCTTATCAACTCAACCTTATAAAGAGGAGGATCGACTATGAGGTTTACAACTTCGCTTGGTAAGTATAAGTTTACATGCCTCAATCTTAAGAATAAGATTTGTGAGATGCATATAGGAAGCTATTATCAATCTATAAAATGTTTGCATGTTTTTGAGGCAATTGATCGCTCTATTTAGTTAACAGCCATCCTCGAGATTAGTTTTAGACATGATTGTTTCAATTCAAGCGCTTTCATGGATTTCAAAGGATTTAATGTATTCTGCAGTATTTTCAGAGAGAAGCATATATTGTGGAAGCTATTATCAATCTATAAAATGTTTGCATGTTTTTTGAGGCAATTGATCGCGCCTATTTAGTTCTAACTAGCACAACATCCTCAGACACTAGATTTAAGCTTTTAGATCGTCGCCCCATGCCGATTGTTTCAAGCGCTTTCATGGATTTCGAGGATTTAATGTATTCTGCAGTATTTGCATTTGTGCGTATTTCAATGCAAATAAATTTGATATAAATTATCTCACAACGAATGAAAAACTCAACTTTTCAAGTTATTTAAATGCATTTTGATGCTGCAATTTAACTGTATGTTTGCCTCACGACACATGCTTTAATTTAGATCGCCTACACAAACCCCAAATCATTGAATGCAGAGCCGTCTTGAAGCGTGTGTAAAGCTAAACTCCTTAAATCTTGTTAACACATTTTGATGCAATGAGATTAGGCAAGGAATTATCTCGTGATGTGTGTAGACATTGCATTCGTTTTTTCAAGAATTTGTGTAAATCTTGCAGCAATTGAATAGGATATAGAAAATCATTTTTTTTGAAGTTTAAGTGATAAATTTGCTTCATTCAAATGCTTGCAAACATTTTGATGCGTCTGAGTTGAATGATTGGTTATTTCAAAATGTACGCAACAACTCAATATTTGCATGCATTATGAAAAACTTGATTTGAATGAGTGATTGTTTCCTAATATGTGCAAGTGTTCATTGAAGAGCTGCTAAGTTCATTCATTGCAAATCCCACGTAATTCTTTTGACTTTCTTCAATTTGTTCGAAGTGAGTTGTAATTAAATCCAAAATTCATTATATCTTGCTTATGCTTGTTAATGAGCTACTTGAGCCATTATAAATCTTTAATGGGTCTTATCCAAATTCTATTCTTGCATGAAGATAGCCATTGAGATATGTTGTAAGTCTCACATATCTCGACCCTACATTCAAATGCAAGCCTTGAGTGTTCTTTAAAAGGTCGTATTTATACTCATTTGTAAACTGTCTAGTGATGTCTTGCTTGCATTTGAATTGAAATCTCTTCATCGCTTCAATACACAACATAATGTAATTCAAATATTTTCATTTAGAAGTTTGCATTCAAACCCAATGTAGGTCTTCCACATATCATGTCAAGTCTCACTTGCATCTAACTTGAACTCATTTATGCATGAAGTAAAATAATTTGGAATATTCATTGAGATACACCACTTGTGTTCATTGACGAGTAATTTATTCATTATAAGTCCATTTAAACTTGATTTACTCAAATATATTTTCAATCAAAGAGTTTCCATCTCATTTATGACCTGATTATTGATTTAATTCTCAATTGTAAGCTTCAAATCTCCTCTTACCTTGTCTTATATTATTCCATTTCAATTCCCTGTAAGTTTAAAATTTTGCGGAATTTCGACAGCATCCTAACGTCGTTAATACATAAGGGGCTGCATCGCGAGTGCTGATCTTGCCCACCACGCTTATAAGAAGCATGCATAGTCGGTGTTTTATAGCACTACAATCAAGGGTTTTCATACCTACCACACTTATAAGAAGTAATACATAGGCCTTCAACTGTACCTGCATGGCTTAATTTTCAATTTAAATTTAAATTTTAAGCTTTAGGTTCATTTTGTTTTAATTATTTGAAGTCATGTGTTAATGTAAAGTCCGATAATATTTCGATAGCCTCCCAATATCATCCACGCGTATGAAACTGCATCGGGAGAGCTAGGCCTACCCACCATATCAACAAAGTCATGTATGATTAGTGTAAACACAACGACTGAATGTGTTATCCCATCACGTCAAGAAAGACATGTGTAGATCTTTGTACATGTATAAAAACATAAATTTTCCTATAACACCAAGAAAGGTGGGTACGGATACTTATGTATCTATAAACAAACACAAATTTTTCAATCACGTTAAGAAAGACGTGTATGGGTACTTATTTTAGTAGTCGAACGTCTTCTTCCCCACCGTGCCAAAAAAGACATGGAGGTTTTTACCTACACAAAAGCACATATTTTCCTACCACATTGGAACAACGCGCTCAAATACTTAATTTGTAAGTTTCCCTGCCACATTAGAATGTACGCAGGTACATAAATGATTTCAACATTTTTATGTATGTATACCTTCGACACACAAAACGATGTGATGTTGACGCAAGTGCATGGATTTTAAGGTGGAACACACAAATTTCAATAAAATTCATGAAGGGAGGAGCGTATCCTCTTTGGCTTTTGGATTCTAGAGAGGAGAAATCTCTCTTGTTTAGAGAGAGAAGGAGCCACTGGGCTCGGAGTGAGTTCATGTTTATGCGATTGGGTCAAAGGTCGAGTGAGGTCGACTGTTGGTTCATCAGACACAAGAGAGGTGTGTGTATGCGTGTATGCAGGAGAGAGAGAGAGGGAGTCAAGACAATTGTTGGAACTCGAGGCTAAAGAAGTGGTCGGTGGCTCCTGCAAAAGCTGCGAGAGTGAGAGGTCGGGAGACAAAGATGGAAGAAGCTGTGGGCTTCATTTCATGTGTGAGCCATCGAGAGTGGAGGTAGGGTTGAGGGTTTTGACAAACAAACATAATGGGAGAGGTAAACAAGCCCACTTCTCACGTGATGGTGCATGGGGGAGATCAAGTTCGACAGATGATTACGTAAGAGAGGGGACTGAGAACAACAAGGAGAAAGGACGAGTTTGTGCTGTGTAAATTGTGAGGGAGAAAACCGAGAGTGAGGAGAATGGGAGTATGGTTTTTGCATGCCTGGGAATGACAGGGATGTCGCGTGTCTGCGGCTTTGATCAAGAGGAGAGGGGTAACTGGCAAGAGAGAGAGATATGGGTGGCACATCCGAACGGATAAGACGTGGACGACATGGGTTGACTCTTGGCAGCAAGATTTGAGTGGGGATTAGACAAGATTAAGCAGATTTCATTGAAATCCATGTCAATTTCATCAAAATTTATCATGCAACGGCACAACCTGTTTTGTGATTGAATATCATTTGAATGATTTTGGTGACGATCGATGTGAATTTCGGCTCAAATTGCACAATCACATCGATCTACCCGACGCTCGTACAAACTCATCTGAATTAATTGCAAGCAGTTTCATTTGATAGAATTTAATGTTTCCACGATGTCGACGCGGTCAATTTCACGAACGAAGATTGTCCAAACATCGTCGAGGCCTCCTCCCGACTTCGATATACACGCAAGCTTGTTGACGGCTTGTCTTCTCCATCTATCAATTATCAGATAGTGCAAAATGTATATTTTAATCAATTTCAACATTCTCAATGCATTGGCAAAATCCGTTTTATGATCAGAGATTATTTCGATTAGTTTCACTAATAATTGAGGCATTTTGGCTTCGATTTACATGGTGTCGCGTCAAACTCGTCATATTTGCTCTTTTCAACTTATGGGACATATGTGGAGGTCAATAATAACCTTTATATAGAGATACAAT
This sequence comes from Cymbidium sinense, assembly GCA_021442155.1. Lineage (NCBI taxonomy): Eukaryota > Viridiplantae > Streptophyta > Magnoliopsida > Asparagales > Orchidaceae > Cymbidium > Cymbidium sinense. Next base: position 70,570,235 of record CM038225.1, read on the forward strand.
TCATTCCCTAGCTTCCTATACGATTGCTCAAGTTTTCTACCACCAATATCATGAGAGTGTTCTATAGAAGATCGCGTGTAGAGGCATAGTATATGGAGACATTCTCCACCAACTATTGAGATTATTATGCTTAATGCAATTTTATTTATTCTATTATTGCATGCTTCCTCTAAGTCAACTTCTTCTTACAACCATTAATGTTATACCTATCCTGTCATAGGATCCTTGGCCGTGAAATTAATAAGATTCATAATGCCTATCATGTGCAACTTTAAATCTTTCAAATTCTCTATGGATTATTAGCCATTGATAGCTCCACTAATTCCTCATGATATGTGTTATCCACCTCCATGAACATTAGATATAGTATCTCTCTATTTCTAGGTGTGAGAGGTATGCAATCCTCTTCTATCATAAGTATCTCCAAAGACACTAGCTACTTGTCAACCAATTGGATTCATAATGTATATATTGATATCTAACTATGAGGAATTTAATTCTCTACATGTTGTTTTGTCACTAAAAGTGCCACCATTTCCTCATGATGGATTTCATCATGATGGTTGGTGACCTTCACAATCACCAAACTACAACACATGTTTACTTTTGGGTGACTTAGAGACATATATAAACTTTTTGCTACAATTGCCTATTTTGATACTAATTACTAATCATCTTGATCTTTTATGAAAAACACCTTTGAAATCTCTACTATCTTAGGATGTTTGAGAGTTCCTTCTTAGTGAGATAGATTGATTTATAATCAACAAGATTTCCCCCAACATTACATTAAAATTTATTTAGATATGGGTTCTACTTTTTATTAACACAAGCATTCATAGTTAATCGTCCCTCTTACTGCAATAGAAGAGCACTCTCGATTAAGATTAAAAATAAATATAAATCTCTAGTATAAATCAACGTTTAGTAGTATAATGTGGATGACTGTTTAAAAGGAAAAAAGAAGAGTTGTCTCAATAAAGATCCCATGATTCCATCATCCTGGGACTGCCATTATCCCAGTCTACCAACATCAAAGGGCTATTAGCCGTAATGTCCAGGGAGTCTGATTAGAAATCATCGGTTGCCTCATCTCAGATATCCTAAACAGACTAGAGTTGTTGTGCAATTGTTTATTGAATTATTTAAGCTAAGCTTAATTTATAAGTCTACCAAATAATTCAATTTTATGAAGTTTGTATTGCAGATGTACGTAGGCTTACATCCATTAGAATGCCATGATTTTAGAAAATTTTGTATGTCGAACAAGTGACTGGACTTACATCTATTGGAATGTCATATTGAGTTAGATTATGTTTGCATAGCAAACATAGATTGGACTTACATCTATTAGAATGATATATTTTAGGGGAGTTTGTATGGCGAACGAGTGATTAAACTTACATCCCTTTGGAATGCTAGGTTGGGTTGGACTTAATGCTATGCATGTTTTTAGATATGAAGTTCGTATTGCGAACAACGACTAGGCTTATATTCGTTGGAATGTCAGTTTGAATTGGACTTACATCCCTTCAGAATGTCATTTGATATGATTAATTCTGCAATGTAGACATGCACAAGACTTGCATCCATTGGAATGTCAATGTGGGTTGTTCTTACATCCATTTGGAATACCGATGTTTGGTAGTGATGTTTGCATTGCAAACATTGGTTGGGCTTATATCCATTGGAATGCCAAAGTTTTAGGTAAGTTCATATGGCGAACAAGTAACTAATTGAACTTACATCCATTGGAATGCCAGTTTTTGGATTGGGTTAGCATGAACAAGTGACCGAGTTTACATCTATTGAAATGTAAGATTGGGTTGGATTTACATCCCTTTGAAAGCCATGATTTTATATGTGGTTTAATCTGACCAATTTTGTGAACATATGTTAGACTTACATTCTTTTAGATTGCCAACTAGATTGATGTTTACATTGCAAACAAAGATTAGGTGTATATCCATTGAAATGCTAGTTTGGATGACATAATGTTTGCATGGCAAACATAGATTGGACTTACATCTATTAAAATGTCTGCTAACCTCATTTTTGGAGTGAGCTTTCAACTTTTCCATCCTAGGCATAAGGACTCCTCTAAACACTAAGAGTTCCTTAGTCTTAAGACATTTAGTGATTAGTGAATACTTAACCTAACCCTAGAGACTTATAAGAGTTACCATGGAATAGTTATGCCTTAGATAGAAGACTTGCTTATCCCATGGCTTAAACCTAATCCTTGCTTCCTCCTTCAAATCAATTCCAAATCAAATCTTAAATCAATTCCAACTCAATTGATTTTCTCAAATCACAAATCAATTCCAAACCAAATAATTGAAACCCATGATCAATTCTAAATTCAAAATCTTTCCTAAGCCCTTTGATTTCATCTTATGGGCTTACTTAGCTCAAATCAAATCCAAATCACTCCAAATTCAAAAGATTTTTTTTATAATCTATTTATATTCTCATTTATATTCACAAATATAAATTAAATATAAATTCAAATAATCAAAACTAAATTCAAAACTCAAATACAAGTCAACCAAAATCCAACTTATACTTTTTCAAGTCAAATCCTTAAACTTAGCTCAAACCAAATCCAAATCAAAAGATTTTTCATAACTCATTTATATTCTCATTTATATTCACAAATATAAATGAAATATAAATTCAAATAATCAAAACTAAATTCAAAACTCAAATCTAAATCTAACTTAAATCCAACTTAGATCCTTTAAGTGAACTTAGCCAAATCATTCTCCAATCAATCTAAATCTTTAGATTCTCTTCAAACAATCATTCCATCAATCACATGCTCAAATATAAATATAAACTTCAATCATCAAACCATAATCAAACTAACCCAAGTCAAACTCATGTTCACCCTTTTGACTTGAAATTGTCAAATGAATCAAAACTCATTTGACTCCAAATCATTTGCAATTGGATTTATATTTCCATCATAAGTCCATATGTGAGTTCAACCAAACTTGAACCAAGCTTTGATCAAGCCATTTGACTCACTTAAGCTCACTTGACCCAAAATGACCTAAAGCATAATCCAACCCAAATTGTATTGAAATAAGCTCATCTAAGCCTCACATTGTGAGCAACAATCATCATAGGATGATCAATCACTCAAATTGGGTCAAACCAAATCAAACCTAGCCTTTGACCAAGTCAACACTTAGCCCAAATGAAACCTAAACAAGCCAAAATTCACTATAAGCCAAATTGATTGAAACTATTGATCTAAACCAATCCATAATCAATAATTGAACTTGACCAAGCCATCAATTGAGTCAAACCAAGCCTAATTGATCATTTGACCTAAGTTGACCCAAGTTGATCTAAAAAATCAAAATGGATCAAATCTTGATCTAAGCCAAATTGATTGGAACCAATGGGTCAAATTCATTCTAAATTGATTGTTAAAGTTGACCAAAACTCCAATTGGCCAACTAGACCCAACTTAACCAAATTGATCATGAACCTAACTTGACCTAAAAGATCAAATCAATTTGAAATCAAACCAAACCAAAATTGATTGAAACAAAAGCTTATAATACATTTCAAATGATCAACCAAGCTTAAACCAACCCATGACCTAACCCAATTGGGTCAGATTGGTAAACTTGACCCGTTTGACCTAAATGAACCTAAATGAAGCAAAACTAAATATAAATTAAATTGAACCAAACCAATGATACCCATAGGCTCCAAATGATCATTTGAACTTGACCTAACTCATGATTTGACCCAATTGGACTAATTGGTCAACCTAACCCAATTTGATCCAACTTGATCTAAATTGATCAAGTTGAACCAATTCAAACCAAATGAACTCCAAATCACTTGAAATTTGGCTCATCCCATTTTTTGAATCATTTTAAATCTGCTCAAATCAAAATCAAGGCCAAATTACCATTTTACCCTTAGGTCAAAGGGTATTCTCTGACCAAATTCACTTGGAATTTGGTCATTTCTTCCTCAATGCCACTTGGCATCCTCCTAGCGATCCACATGGGCACTAAAGGAGGTGGTGAACATGATCAATGAGCTTGGGTCACCATAACCCAACCAAGGCCAAACCGACCCCTCCAATGAGAATTGAGCACTTGGATCACCCAATGCACTCACCTAACACATGGGCACTCACTCTCCTTCCCTCCACTACCTAAATCGAATCACATGGCATGTTGAATAGCCCAAACCGATCAACCAATCTCGGCAATTGAGCTAAAACAGCAACTCAGCTCTCGTCGCCCAATCCAAGGAGGGGGAGATATACTCCCCCTTATTCCCACTCAAACAAAAGCACTGAATTCGACTGAGCTCTAGGAATCGAAACCAATCATCCCTAAGCTTCCCAAAGCCATTTCCAAGCTCCATTGATTTCACCTTCTCGGTTTTGCTCAAAGCCAAAGCAGGGGAGGTCCATCCCAATTCCAACTCATCCAATTCTCCATCAAAACCAAATTAAACTTGCAAAGCACCATCAAGGAACTTCGTCGAGCTCAATCAAGTTATTTCCCAAGTCACCACCGAAGGAGGACTTTGATCAAGCCAATCACCATTGAAGGGGAGCTTGGTCAACCATCCACTCCAAATCAAGACTTGATACCTTCAACAAGGATTCATCTCTACTAAGCTACCTCCTCCGCGAAGTGGATAGCCTCAGGTATTGCTCAAAACCGATCTTAGGATAAAAATTGTTTGGTCCTTTTTGAAGGAAATTGTAATCCCTTGAGATCTTGATCGTTGGATACAATGTTTGTGTTTCCCCGAAGTTGTCGGGTGAGTTTGAACTCCATCCACTGACGAGCGATCGGCATCGACGATCATCGACGACATCGCCTTCGCCGAGAGAGATAGATCACACACCGTCCATTCCGCGTCATTGGAACGGACGATTATGATTAAATCACGATAGATCTCCCTCTGATTTAAGCCTAAACCGCGGGATTAATCGTGGCCGTCCGATCTAACCGTGGAGAAAGCGCGTCTGCCACCGGTACTCGGGATGTGACAACTTAAATAACATATCCCATCGCGCCACGTGGAAAGTGCGCCGCGTCAGCCGCTACGTAGCCCAACGGGATTAGGGATTTAATTAGCTCTAATTAATTCATTTTTAATGCTAAAACTTCCAAAATTCATAACTATTTGTAGAAAAATCCAAAAAATACAAACTCAAGTTCATTTTAAAGATAATTCAGTGAAGAATAATATAAAATTAGAATCAATTGATTTTGAACAATGACTTTCACTCAATTTGGGTTTGATTAGAAATGTAATTAGGCTAATTACTCCTTAATTACTTCAGCAATTAATTCCAAAATTTCTAAGGTTGATTAGTGAATTGACCTTTGCCTCCTATGATTTTCTTGGAATTTATTGTTGATTAATTAGGAGAATTGCTTATTTCATCCTTAATCCCTCTCTTAACTAAATAAATGATTAATTAACCTGTTAAATAGTAATAAATTCATTAATTAAGCTTGCTAATCATCACGAAATGGATTGACTTAGAGAATGAGATTAGGATTTCTTTTCCAATCTTTTCTCCTAAATTTATTTCATTTGGATAAACATTTAATTAATTAATGGCTTAATTACTTCATTCATTAATTCAATTAATCAAATTTAAAAAACCAAATCATTCCAGAATTTAATCATGGGTAGATTCTTAGGTGTTCAACAACCTAAGAGACTTCAAAGAAAATTATAATCAAATTACATGTGTACGGTGATTATGAAAGTACTTAATTAAAACCCTTTAGCTTAATTAATCAATAATTGGAGTCAATTGCATTAGGCCCATTTATTTCTTAGGTGCATTGTTGATTTAAATTCTATGTGGTTGCATATCATATGCTGACTCACATTATTTGAATGATTATGTTAAATTGGTATAGGAAAGGGGTAATTAATGGATTTAATTCACACCTTAACTTAAATAAAACATAAAATCAACCTAATTGTCTAAAATTAAACTAAACCAATTCACACATGTGGGAAATGGGCTAGGACCAGTAAACCATTTTCATATTTCTTAAGTCAAATCAAATTCAAAAATAAAAATCTCCTTAAAGAATTTTGATTCATTTTAAATAATCTATTTTATATGATTGTCCTAGGAATTGATTAGGGTGAATGAAGTCATGTACATCCCTTTATTTCTTTCCAAGCATGCTAAATTTTGTTTTATATGAAATCATGCATTCATTTCTTTTGAAAAATCAATTAAATAAAATATTTCATTTTCATGTCAAATTGCATGTGTTGGTTAAAATTAAGAATATGAGTGGCTATTATCATTATTAAACCAAAAATTATTTCCAAAACCTATAAATTAAAGATTATGAATGAATGATGCTACTTATAAGTACTTATAAGCTTGCATGTGATTATAATAATAAGATGTGTATTTTTTGTTGTTTCTTCCTTCTCTTAACATGAATTTAAATAGGATTTGCAAAGTGTATAGTTCATTTGAAAAGAATACAATACTTAAATCTATTCATATACATTCCTATGTTATGACTTAAGAAGGATCCTCACATTTACACATATAAATTATACAACCAAATCAAACAAAAATCTTTTGCATGATTCTTCATCAATTTGTTTCTTTTTGTACATTTACATGTCTTTAAGAAAAAGTTGTATATTAGTCTGACATCTCGGAGGCTTTAAGTAACCCTGCAGTCTCTTACTGGTGTAGAAAATAATGGCATCACTCACTTATGTCTTTTATACATGTGGATGTGCATTTTGTTAATGGATGAAAAATCCCCTTTCTACATAATAAGACATGCATCATGGAATATTCAAAATTTTTTAAATCATATCTCTTAGCATTCATCATCAAGGTGTCTAAAATTTGTATTGCATGTATAAGTATGCTTAGATCATTCATATGCATGGTATACATGGTGGAAAGAAATAAATGGTTGTGTGTCATGTAGTAATCCACCTTAATTAATCCTAAGATGCTTTCTTATTGAATAGGGATATTTAGAGCAAATCTAAACTTAGGGTTAATTAAAATATAATAAAATATTCACTAAGAAAATCTTTAATGAATCTATCTTAGAAATACTTAAGGAAGGATGAAGTTCTCTTCTTTTTCTTCATATTTAGTAACTAAGTGTAGGTTCATTCAAACCAAATCAAATCACCAACAAAATTGACAAATCAACTAAATCAAAATGAAACCACCTCTAAATTGAATCCTTCACACTTAGAAAATTTCAACCTTAAAGCTAGCTAAGACATGCCAGTTTTAAATAAGCACACACATTAAGTCACCATTTCTAGCTCTATATTAGGCTGCATGGTTTGATGCGATTTTGTTTTGTGATGTAATATTTTGACGGATGTTAGGGAGTGTATGTCGTGGTGATGTTAGTAATTCTTTAATTTATGAGGGGTTATGCTTAAGGGGCACTAAAATAAAATATAAATATTTTTTGTTATGTCTTATACCCCAAGCATGATCCAAATTGGTGGACTTGGTTATCCATGTGTAGAGTGTTAAGTCTAAATTATTCATATAACGACTTGAGTTGTGTGGTATGGTTAGTTAATCTCTGTTTTGCAAGTTTAGATTTATTTTTTTCTTTTTGATGTAAATTTTGCAATTAAAATTTGGAATGAATGTTATGGGAGAATTAAGGTGAATATTGGTTATAAGATCATACCATGTGAAACCTTAGCAACATCCCAAGTCAAACCAAGAGAAAGAAAGAAATGAAGAAAGAAAGAAATGAAGAAATGAAGAAATGAAGAATGAAGACCCCCATAACATAAATTCCTTTTAATTGTAATTATCTATTTGTAATCTAGGTTATATAAGGGAGCTTGGCTACCCATTTTCTTTGGGTTTGTCGGTGGAGCAAATCACATTATCTTATTCTTTATTTAATTTTATAAATTAATTGATGTTTTGTTTATAATTGTGCAATTAGGATGGCATGATCTTCCTAATTTTTTTATTATTTGATGAATGGCCTGGATGCGATTAGATTCTTAGAGAAAAATAAATTTTATATCTAATTAATCAACTCAAAATTAAATTTTAACTCATAACCTCACCTAAAGCCTAGACATCAAGATAATAAAAGATTTAGCAACCCCTAACTGGGATGTTGTATGTCTCACATCATGCATAAACATATTGTTTCACTCTGCTAATGGGGCTTCCACCTTGCGAGAAAATGACTTTGACCATGGTGGAAACACACCTTTCTGATTTTGGCCCATAACCAATTTCTCATGCATTAGGTATATGAAATCCCATAGCTTATATCAAATAAAAATATCCAAAAATAAAAATAAAACTTAACAAAATTTGCATTGGAGTTAGGTCATTATTCATGCTTCATGATCTAGTCTTAGGAGTGTTTAAGATTTCTTTTCTAAATAAACAATAACCTAACCATCTTGCAAAAGCATAAGACTTACTACATGTATTTAAAATCAGAGGAGTTAGTGGTCACCCCAGGTTGTAAGTCCAACAATGGTGGTTTATCCTCTCTTGTGGAGGTAAATATACCCATTTTCCTTAGATTTAGGTCATGCCTCACTGCCAAAGCTCCCTAGATTTAGATCTGAGTTGTTTCTATGCAAGCTAAACATCAATCTTCATTCTTATGATTTTCTATTATGGAATTGTAAGCCATTGTTTTCTAATAAAATTTCAACTCAAATATATAATTCTTCTCAAATTTCAAAAAATATAAAGTCTAATCATAGGATAGCTTAGGATATTCACTATATTTCCTAGTATCATGAGCATCCCCTACTCATCCCCCTTTAATTTCGATAATAACTCCTCTTTGATCAATCCATTTGATTTTCAAAAATAACCAATTTGTTTGATACCCCTTTGAAATCTTTGGAGACAATCATTACCTTAATCGAGAGTATTCTTAAGAATCTCATTCCTGATGTAATCAAGCCTCCATAGGAACTTAACAACCCTAAATTAAACTATACTTTTTCCATGTAAAGTAAAGTGAAAGATCTCAAGACCATTGTCCTTAGAGTCCTTATTAGTGATAGTCCATTGTAGGATGGTGACTTCATCTCGAGATAGTACATCATTCCTCAATGCACCATCACCCTATAAGTACATCTCATGGATCTACGTGTCCTCAACTACATTTTTCAAATTCCAATTTGAAAATAAAACACCACGATTTTTCTACCTGAGAATGTTCCTCTCTCATCTTTGTAAATGATCATCATTTCAAGTATCGATAGGATTTGTATTTCATATGAATCCAAGACTATCCTTCTTTGGCACTTAGTTTATTTCATTCTTAAGCTTTGCTAGCCAACATCATTTAGTTTTAGGCCTCACCTCAGTAGGTCTTAAAACCCCTATTCCCCCAATAGTGAAAATAAAAAATTTAATAAAAAAAGAAATGACTAAAAACTTTGTTAAACCTCCTTACAATCGTTATAGTAAGGAAAAGTTCATTCCAAAAATAAAAATAAATAAATCCTTTATAAAAACATCACTTTCCAAAAAGCACTTTTCGAAAAAATTCACATAATAAAATACTTGCACAAAAGTTTTCATAACTCAACCTCATCTAATAATCTTCAAGATTGTTACATGATGATCTTTCAAAATAAAATCATATATAAAAAGTAATTTAAAATGAATATCTTCATTCAATATACTCAAATTTATTAAATGAAGATGCCATTTTCAAATAAAATCAAAATCATCTTTCAAATAGCACAAAATTAAAATGAGTATCCTGATTCAATATACTCAAATTTATTGAATAAAGATTTTATTTTCAAATAAAATCAAAATCAACTTTCAAAAAGCACAAAATTAAAATGAACATACTCATTCAATATACTCAAATTTATTTAATAAAGATTTCATTTCTAAATAAAATCAAAATCATCTTTCAAAAAGCACAAAATTTAAAATGAATATCCTCATCTAGTATACCCAAATTTATTGAATGAATATTTCATTTCCAAATAAAACCATATCATAAAATTGGAATTTCATTTCAATATATTTCACATATGTTGAAGTTGGAATTTCTTTCTTTTCAAAAAGTACAAATTTGAAGATAAACCTCTTCATTCAATATTTCCAAATATGTTTGATCGAGGTTTTATTTTCAAATAAAATCACATCATTTGAAATTTCACTCAACACATTCACATGTGTTGAATTCCCTTCTTTCAAAAAATAATAATCACACACAAAAATTTCATCTTGAAAAATAAAACATGATTTCCATTTTACATACCCAAATTTGTTAAATGAAAATCTCCTTCACAAAAATCATGAAAATCAAAATACATTGGAATTCTATTTGATATATCCAAATTTGTCAAATGAGAGTTTTATTTTTTTCAAAAAAAAATTAAAAAAAAAATAAATTGGATTTCATTTAACACACCATCCTTGTTAAATAGAAATCCCTCCTTTCAAAGAAGTAACACAAAATCAAACACATTTGAACTTTATTTTGCATATCCAAATTTCCTAAGTAAAGATCATCTTTTCAAAATCACAAAAGCTAAACACATTTGAATTTTTATTTAGCATACCCAAATTTGCTAAGTAAAGATCTTATTTTCAAAATCAAAACACAAAAATTTAAACACACTTGGACTTTATTTATCATACCCCAAATTTGCTAAGTAAATGTTCCATTTTCAAGAAAATAAAAACAAAAATATTTGAACTTTATTTAACATACATAAATTTGCTAAAGATTCCATTTCAAAATTCACACATGATTCACATCATGGGCAAACAAGCAACAAAAGAAAATTATTTTCAAACAACTCATTTAGCATACCAAATTTGCTAAATGAGTAATCCGAAACAAAATCAATCGACCTTCTATTTAACAAACTCAAATTTGTTAAATAAAGAATCATCAAACATAAAAATCAAATTCAAATATGAACCAACGGAAGCATCAAAAATCTCTTCAAAATATTTGAATCCATCTCCAACATACACAAATTTATTGAAAGTGGATTCTAAACTCAAGATCTCTTCTCCAATTCATTCAAAATCTCTCTCCTAAATTCAAAGAACCCCACTTAATATATTCAAATTGTTGAGTGTGGGTTCAAATTCTAAAGCAAATTAAGACAGAAAATCTAATTTGAGTTTGTTTCCAATTGTAGTTCGATTAGTCTCGATCGACTTTTCTCAAGTTGATGTACAAATGGATGCTCAGTATGTGTTCACTTTCCCTTTGGGATGGATTTGGCCTTGGATCGCCTCCCACAAAGATTTGCTCATCGATACACTTTGGTGAGGATTGAGGGGCGGATCACTTGTGAGGGGGCAACCCTCACCACGGTCAGTATGAATGTGGTGATTGGGCAGAAGGTAGTCATCCATATTGAGATGCCTTCAGATTCTAAATTTCCCTCACTGAAGAGGAAGGCGGTAGAGGTTCTGCCAGCCTACTCATGTTCGATCATTTTATTCTTCCTCTACGCACCCTCACTTCTTGCCTACCTGGAGGGTCTCCTTCCAAGTACCACAGAGATAGTCTCCTACTTGAGATTTAGTTCCCATCTTGCCCACCAAACTTCGGCAATAAGAGCGAGATCAAGCATCATTAGCCAAGGAGATGGAAGTCTCTCACATTGCGATGAGGAGTCACCGGGTAGTTTCTCCTTTGATTACACAAAACAAGTTCATCCTCTCTTTGATCGATGGAGAGGAAGATGTTAGGAGGATTATAGTGTCACCTCACTCGAGTTCATTATGAGGCACCTACCAAAGATAGGAGGTCATATGCGGCCTAGATAGGCTTATCAAGTTGGGGCTTATGGATGGTCAGTCGTGCCCATTTGATTTATGATTGTTATTCCTCGCGGTGTGGGTGAGCATATCCATCGGAGAGAGAGGAGAGGCCGTATGTTCATGTTACTAGCGAGAGAGAGAGGCAAAGGTATGCGCGAGTGACCTCATAGATTTCTCGATGCTTCTACGTCATTGATAGTATTCTATTGACTACCCATGAGGAGAGCCCCACATAGAGAGTCATGTTGTCTCCATCACGCTCTACTCCACGCCCCGCCATCAATTCCATCTTCCACTTCCATCTAAAGCCATGAAGGCGCATCGGGAAAAGAAAGCCCCACTTGGTGATATGGGATCCCATTTCATCTACGCATCGGTGAGGTGAGGCCGAGCTCTCTGCCTCTCCTACTTGGTGAAGAGTGGCAACCTCAGCATCGTAGTCATGCCATCACCACCACCACCTCAGATCATGGATATAGCGCTGAAGGAGAGAGTTATTGTCCATGGCGATAATCCTCAGGAGCGCACTCCCATGGCGGTTGACCATGAGCATGTATCCTCCGGTGGCGTAGCCCTCACAAGATCGGTATTCCTGCGGGGAGGTCAGATGTATCTCTGTTCATGAGCATAATCCCACCAGTGATCATTTGTGCCTACGCAGTTGGATGCTCCTTGGATGATATGTAGTATCTCAGAAGAAAGAAATCTAGGATATGGCCTCGACCTAGAGGAAGAGGTTAGCTTTGATCCCAACAAAGATGATTTATTGGAAGACTCGAGAGGCGCATATGGTTGACAGGTTCCCTCCTTGGGATCACCAAAGTTTGGAAGGTGTTGCGATGAATAAACTGACTATTGACCCAACACCTCCTAACTCAACAAAGAAGGATGAGCAAATTGACAAGATGGGAAAGAGGCTTGAAGATTTGCTAGCGGCAGTTATAGCACTTTAGAATCAAGCTCCAGCAGCACATCCTACCATTGTGGAGACTGGTCAGCCTGAGTTACTGCATGTCTTGGATCAACCCAAGAGTTCACCTCCGGTAGAGCAAGGCAACACTAGCTTGTATAGGAAGGTAGTGGACAGTACCTACATACAAGAAAAAAATATCAAACTCATGGTTGAACAACAAGTGAGAGAAGCGCTAGCGCAAGCTCGAGGTGGTCCATTAGTTCCAAAAGGGTAGACCTACCCAAATTGATGTTATCCAATATCCAGGGTTTTGTGCCTCCTTCTTTCAAAGTTTTGATGGCGGCGGGAACCCATGCCATATAGCACTTGCTATTTGCGCGGTGGCGGCGATGCATTATTGTTCCATCTCTTTGTGACTTAGTGGGCATAGCTTTGATTGGTACGAACTCCCAAGATTCAATGAAGACTTTTGCTGAGTTGGAGCAACTCTTTGTTAAGAGATTTGCTGGAGCTCAGCAAAGAGTAATTATGGGCAATCTCGTTGTAGCACAACACCCCAGTAAGTTCCTCGTTGATTATATTCTTAGATGGCGCAATTTAAGTATGAAATGTGACGAACTGCGACGACATCTATTGAAATTCTACTAAAGAATATTCATGGCGGTCACCTTCATGCTTAAAGGTTTCACCATCAAGACATTTGAGAGCTAATCAACAAGGAGGATAACAAGGAGAGGCCAAAGCAGTTGCCTTTTCAAGATCGGTCATCAAAGCGCCAGAAAGCTATGAAAGTGGGGCGTGAGCTTGGACAAGGGAAGCAACCGGCCGGAGATCGATATGAGACCTCTCGAGCTCCGGCCTTACCTCCTCCTTTACCACCACTGGGCCATCTATCGTCACTACCTCCATGGCCTTTTGCCTCCTTCACCATACTCACCAAACAATACACATACCCAGGGTAGCTATCATCCACTACTCTTTTGGATAAATTAAAAAAAACTTATTCATTTAAGAGGGAGGTAGTCAGGAAAATATTTAAGAACCTCTTAAAGAAACGATTTTACTGCAGAGCCTAGGAAGTGGAGGAAGTGGCGGGGTAATGATCCTAACTTTTGCCCTACCACATGCTAGGCCATGTTTTGGAGGATTGTTTTACATTTAAGGACTGGCTTGAGCATATCTACAAGTCGGGCGCTATAATTATCCCTAAGAAATATCTAGTGGAACAATCATCCAGTTCTGTTAGGGTAATCCTTGGGAATACATGTGATCCTCTCAAAACAAAAGAATGTTAGGATATCTCTTTATCCCGAACCTCTAAAAAGATTATTTCTAAAATCAAGAAACTTTCCTTACAGTGCGAGGTACTCAGAACCTCCAACATCAAGGAAGGTTGCAAGTTGCCAAAGATAACTTGGGAAAGTGGGAGCTCAAGCGGCTGACCATACTTGCGATAGCCAAGTAGCAAACCGACCAGTCGACCTCCATTCCACCATTCTACTACTTTCGACATTCTACTTGTAGTTCTTCTTCTAATAGACATCTTGTATTGAGGGCATCAAATCTCTCGCCCCACTTTACTAAATTTCTATTATGTACCTCCTTTTAAATCTAAGAAATTGATTAATAAAGCTAGTTTGAATTACATCTGTGTCACTTCTGATGGGTTATCTGATTCTACACTTTTAGAAAATTCTTCAAGTCTTAATAATTATAATAACTCTGATCATCCTCTTTCTGATTCAGAAATAGATTTTCCTTTTATGAATACTACGGGTTCACCTCTTGAGATAGACTTGACATCATCTGATTCCGAGGGTCCTATAGGAGAAGTTGTAGGTATGCCTGACGAGCAGGTAGAATCTTCCACTAACCCACCAAAAGAGGTCACCGAAGTTAACCTTCGAAGTGGCAAGGTTCTACCTCCTAAGACAACACCTCAAGATAAGGGAAAATAAGTCATTGATACCAACGAGCAAGAAGCCCCTCCATAGGATACTCCACTCATGGATATGCTTGTCGAGGATTAGCCCAAAGTTGATTATAACGTTCTCGTTCACCTAAGAAAGTTGTCAGCTAAACTAAGTATATATGACGCCCTTGTCTTATCGAAAAAGATGAGAGAATCATTAATCAAGGCCCTTCTTGATCCAGAGATATGCTTAACTTAGCTGACCGTTGTTGGAGAGAAGGCACATCATTTAAGAGAATTCCAGGGAGTCACATTCACCGAAGACCTTCTTGGGGATATGGAAAACAGTCCTCTACATCATAGTGGATATGGCGATTCACTTTCTAGGTGTTGGTTGATCAGTGCATCAATGAACATTATGAGCACGAAAACCCCTGTTGAGGATTGACATCTACTCAAGGAGATGGATGATGTTGAGAGGATGAAAGGAGAGGGCTTTAGGCTCCATAGTGTTACATTTGAAAATAAAGGAAAAGAAGCCAAGTTATATAATTGATTCAAATACATCGTTCCTTTGCTCGGTAGGCCTTGGATACACGAACAAGATGGTTTCCATCCTCTCATCATGTGCATCAAGTTTGAAAATATGGAATTGAATACTATGTCAAAGGAGATGAAAAGCTATTCTTTAGAGAGGTCGAGATATATGAAGGCGCGACCTACTATCTTCCTCAAAATCAAAACATCTATTCTCGCGAACTTGACCAAAATTCAAATACAAAAGAAAAGAAAAGAAAAAAAAAGAAAAAAAAAAGTAGAAAGTGAGCGAAAGGGACAGGAAGAGGTAGAGAGCATGTTACATTCCACCCATAATTGTTCCACCATATGACATATGGGTAGGATGACTCGACCTCCACCGGGTAGAGGGAATATAGAGGTAGTTCAGGTGGAAGACCCCAGTTGGCAACCAATAGAGTATGTTCAGTTCACGGGGTACTCTACTATTCACATAGACTTAGAATCTATCGGAGGAAGTCTCATGTGATTAGCATACCATTCAACCCCTCGGTGGGTCTCATTGGAGGTGACACTCGAGCAGATGAAGACCAGCCTCAAGCAAAGCATAAATGTATTTCGATTATGTAAAACCATTAGGCGGCGGTTGAGAACCTTAGCTCTAACCTCACTTTCTTCTCAAAAGTTGAAGGTTTGGTAGTTAAGGAAGCCCCTAGATCTTCCATGAATGTCAAGCCAAAGAGATTCTTATTGGGATCATCATCCGTCAAGCATGTAGAACTTGAGATGATTCATATAAAGATTTAATGAAATTACCTTTTTTGACTTTTATTGTGTTCATAATCTTGCAAAGAAAGGTTTGATTCCTTACATGGTCCGAGGCATGATCAGTATTTGAAGCGGAACAAAGGCGAGGATGCATAATCAAGACTAAGATTTGGTATAGTGGGTCGGTCGATGATGATGATTCTTGCTAGTTGTCACCAATCATCTAGAGTCTGATAGGATATTCTCAAACCACACTAACTCTTATGAGGAGGTGTGTTTAGAAACTTCAGATAATCCTAATGATCTTCAAATCAAAGATGCACCTCTAAAATTTGAAGAAGAAATCAATTCAACCATCGACAAGCTCAAAGAAATCAACCTCGGGATAGAAAAGATCCACGCCCCACATACATCAGTTCTCTATTGAATGAGGAAGAAACCAATGACTTAGTTAGCCTATTGACTGAGTTTAAGGACTGTTTTGCATGGAGTTATGAAAAGATGCCCATTATTTTCGTAGCGTCCACAAACTAGTAAGACCCGCTAATCTATCAAGCAAGCTCCTAGATGCATGAATAGAAATCGAACAACGGGTCATTTTAAAGTCAAAACGATCGATCGATTTTATCGGGGAAGAAAAATACCTATTTGGTTAGCTGTCATCCCATTAAGAAAAAAATGATCAAATTGCATATGCATCGATTTGAGGACTTAAATAAGGCATGTCCAGGATGAATTTACTTCCTATACAAGAGTTAATGGTGGATATTGCCATCTCATGCAATATTCTCCTTCATGGATGGGTCATCGGCTACAACCAAATTAAGATGGCCCCAGGATGAAAGAATACTTTTGAACCGATCGAAATATATTGTTATAAGGTCATGCCCTTCGGCCTTAAAAATGTTGGTGCTACTTACCAGTGGGTCATGACTCGAATTTTCGACGAACTCATTCATCATCAAGTAGAATGTTATGATGATCTAGTAGTCAAAAGAAAAGGGATACCATCTCTTTGACTTGAGAGTAATTTTGAGCGGTTAAGATAATTCAATCTCAAAATGAACCCCGAAGTGTGCATTGAGTAGCTTAGGAAATTCCTTGGGTTTGTTAGACAGGGAATAGAGATGGGCAAAAGATCAAAGCTATCTTAGAAATAACACCCCAAAATCTAACTCAACTCGGATCATTCCAATGGCATATCTAGGCACTTTATCTCCAATCTATCGGGGAGATGCAAGCATTTTACTTGTCAAAAGGATGCTAAGTTCAAGTGGGATGACAAGTGTCCACATGCTTTTGAAGACATCAAATAAATGGAAGTCACTTGTTCTAGCAACCCTATCTCGGGCAACTTATCCTCTACACTGCATTGGATGACTCCTTTGGCACTTTGTTGGCCCAAATGAGGAAGGAACGCTCTACCTTACCATCGTCAATCCATGTGAAACAAATTACCCACCTATTGAAACATTGCTAGCTCTCATCTTGCATCCCAAAACTTACATTACATGCTTCTCATAAGGTAAACTTGATTTCAAGAACCAATCCCGAAATATCTCGACACGGTACGACATTATCAAGAGGTTGCTTAGTTGATACATGAAATTCTCGGTTCCACGCTTAGTGATGACCTCCCTAATAAATAAATCATGAGCTTAGGGGACACTAGCATTCTCCATTAAGAGATGTATTTTGATGGTACGGCTTCCTTTCAAAAAGGAGAAGAACCACGATCTACTCTTCTAGGAAATGCAAGGGTAGGAATCGTCCTTTTAACTCCAGACCGCAATATGATGAGATTCTCATACTATCTCGTCGATCCATGCACCAACAACAGAATATGAGGCTTTGATTGTCATCGAGTTAGCTATTATAATGTGTGTCAAAAGCATCAACATCTATGAGATTCTCGGTCATCAACATTGTGGTCCTACAAGATTCTAAAACCTAAGCTCCATCACTACCATGAGTACACCATGAAGCTGTTGGCCTAAATCCCTGAGGTCACCATCTACAAAGTTCCTCGAGGAGAGAACACAGTAGCATATGCTTTGGCCAAACTTGCCAAGGAATTGGCATGTCTGGATGATGAGTTCATTCCAATAAAAGTCCAAAATAAACAAGTTTTATCCCTTATTGACGCTGAACTCATCAAGAGATTCTCTCTTGAAGGAGGTTTCGTTGCCAAAGATGAGAGCTGGATTGGAGGCAACCATTCATAGATTACTTGATTGAGGCAAACTACCTCAAGAGAAATCACAAGCCCATCGATGAAGCGAGAGCTCTCTCTATGCTCTGATGGCACCTTTGTCGATGATCTTTTGATCAAAT
This sequence comes from Cymbidium sinense, assembly GCA_021442155.1. Taxonomy (NCBI): domain Eukaryota; kingdom Viridiplantae; phylum Streptophyta; class Magnoliopsida; order Asparagales; family Orchidaceae; genus Cymbidium; species Cymbidium sinense. The sequence goes on from CM038225.1 coordinate 70,588,499, forward strand.
GTGATTACCTTGTTTAGACAAAACAAGCGTAAGATTTGATCGAGGTACATTTTATCGAGCGCATCAATCAATCCAAGATGAAAGGCAAAGATCAGACTAGGATACTAGCCGATGATTACGGTGCATGGATGTAGCTAGATGCCACCAATATGCGGTACATGGTGTGGTCTTCTTGACATTCTACATCCTATTTTAATCTCATGGTCATTGAGTGTTGATCGACATAGTGGGTCCAATTGATCCTCTTTCATCGGTTCATCTAGCGCCACCGTTACTTTTCCAAGTGGCAATCCCACTTGAGAGGTCCGCATGCATGTGCTAATTTTCAAAATCATATCGTATATAGGTTGAGTGCCTCGATGAATTATATCCGATAATGATACGCATTCAAAAGCACCAAGATCAACTTGCCATGATATATGATTGGATATACTCCATCTTATCATGGTGAATGGCTTTAAAAGCATTCAACAAAACTCTCATCCGGATACTAAAGACACTTGACAAGCGGCGGTAGCATGACTAGTTGAAGCCTTGGGCATCTGCCCCTCTGAGAACTGACCCAATCTACCCCATTCTCCTTAGTGTATGGGTAGTGTTCTACCATTAAGTTACCCCTCACTAAGGATAGCAATGAGTAAAATCACTTCTGAGCGAGCATGAGTTGCGGTTAGAAGAACTCAAGGTTTAGGAGAGACACTACAAGCATGCCGAACCTCGAGTTGTACAAAGCCAAGATGATTCAAGCTCACAACAAGCTGCCTAGAGCTTTTGTAGGAGAGCTTGTTTTAGTTCTAAGGAGACCAATTGTTGTCTGATTAGAGGCAAGTTTGAACCCACTTGGGAAGGTCCTTTTGTCATAGAAGGCTAGGAGGATCTTATCAACTTATTAATTGTAAAGGGGAACACGATGCTTCCAATCAATGGGCTCATTTGAAGAAATATTATCCATAAAATCATGTTTGAAAATAATTATCTTCAAAATTTCATTCCAATTCATCAAAATATTCTCTTCATTGAGCATTGTTTGCTTGTTTTGCAAACACATGTGTTTAGGTAGGTGTAAGAGAACAAGCATCATATCCTTCTTTCACAACATGAACATAAATTAAATACGATTCCCCAGCACTACTAAAGTAGGTGTAAGAGAACCCAAGAGGCATCATATTTCAACTAGCACGGCTAAATTAGGTTTAAGAGAACCCAAGCGGCATCCTTCTTGGTGGGAGCACAACTACCATTCGTGACACCATTTCATCAACTCTTAAGCGTGTTTTAGGATAGGTGTAAGAGAACCCAGGTGGTATCTTGTCCTTCTTTAAACACAAACACAAACACATATCATTTATCTTAGGCTATTTTGATGTGGGAGCAAGCCCCACTGGCACTCACTCATTAGGCTGTCGATGCTACCTTTTGTGTGTCACCCTTGGTCATTTGTATGGCGATGTGAGACTCCCATTTTCTTCGACTTATTTGCAAACCGATGAGCGTCTTGTTAGTTTGGTAGAACTCACCGCACAGCCAGTAAGTTACCTCATGTTAACTTTATTTAAGAGGATGTAAGCCTACATGATTTCTTCTTGAACTAGCCATCATGCACTAACTAGGTCGAGTATATTTGAGGATTAAGGTAAGCCCCCCTAACGGTTCCTTTCCTCTCAACAACTTTTGAGTTGATATAAGTCCCCCAGTGACATTCAAGTAGTCACATGATAATCTTCAGAAGATACATAAAACTAGTTTCTTCTTAAATGTCCAATCCAAGTAGCTTTATCAATGAGGTCTCACGTAATCAGTGATGATGGAGCGAAGGACTTTATCCAAAACCAAGAAGATAATATCTATAGGTATTCTCCAACTCAGAAAGCGACTCATCTCTTAAGTGGTGTATCATTTATATTCTCATTTATCTTCACAAATATAAATGAAATATAAATTCATGGCCAAAATCAAATCAATATAAATTCAAAACTCAAATCCACATTTATATCCTTTAAGCCAAATTCTTGAATTTAGTTAAATCATTCTCAAATCAATCCAAACCCTTGGATTTTCTCTTTCAAACAATCCTTGATCACTCAAATATAAACATAAACTATAATCATGCCAAAATTAAACTAATCAAACTCATGTCCATCTTTTGACTTGATCAAATGAAAACTCATTTGACTCAAACCACGCAATTATTTATATTTTCATCATAAGTATATATGTGAGTTCAACTTGAATGAAGCCGATCAAGCCTTGATCATATAGGCTCACTTGGCAAAGTGACCTAGAACTTTTGAGTTAAATTTATCCAACTCAAATTGAATTGAACTATCACCATCCAAGCCTCGCATTGTGATCAACAAGCATCCTAGAATAATCAATCACTCAAATTAGGTCAAACCAGTCAAACTAACTTTTGACCAAGTCCCTTAGTAAATGAAACTTACAAGAAATTATTTATAGCTAAATTGAAATTGATTTCCAACCCATAATCAATTATTAAACATGATCAGCTCACTTGAGCTAGATCAAACCCAATTGGCCCTCAGAAGTTAACTAAATTGACTTAAAAGTCAAAATGGGTCAAATCTTGTCAAGCAAATTGATTGCAACCAATGGATCAAATTCATTTCAAATTGATTGTTGAACTTGACCAAAACTTCAATTGACCAATTAGACCCAACTAGCCCAATTGGTATGAACGACTTGAAAAAGGTCATTAAATTGAAATCAAACCAAATCAAAATTGATTGAAACCAAAGTTTGCAATACATTTTAAATGATCAACCAAGCCTAATCCAACCTATGACCTAACTCAATTGGGTCAAATGGATCAAATTGGTCAACTTGATCCATTTGACCTAAATGAACTTAAATGAACCAAAATTAAATCTAAACCAAATTGAATCAAACCAATGATACTCATAGACTCCAAATGATCATTTGAACTTGACCTATAGTTTGATATAATTTGACTTGTCAATTTTGAATTTACCTTGACAAATTGTGGTCAAATCAAATCAAATGAACTCCAAATCACTTAAAATTTTTGCCAACTCATTTTAAATCATTTCAAATCAAAATCAAACTCAAGCCAAATAACCACTTTGCCTTAAAGCATCAAATTCACTTGAATTTGGTCATTTCTCTGGACTTGGCATCCTCTATTGGTCCACATGGGCAGAAGGGTGGTGAATATGACAATGAGCTTGGGTCCCATGACAAGGAGGCCAAACCCACCTCTCATAAACACTTGGCTCACCAAATCCACTCACCAATCACATGGGCACTCCTCACTCCTCCCAAACCCATGTGGGATGTTTTCAACTCAAACCAATCATTCCAACCCATTGAGTAAAATGGCAATACCATCCGTCCTCCAGGAGGAGATATACCTCTCATTCCTCAAGCAAGTCATTCATTCCTCAAAGCTCTAAAGTCAAGCAAGCATCCCCACCATTCAGCACCCTTGCTTTATCTTTTTCAGAAGTGGAGGTGATTTAAATCCAATTCACTCAATTCTCACAAAGTGAAATTAATCTTGCACACACCATCCTTACCAAAGCCATGAAAGAATCAATCCAAGCTTCCCCAAGACTGGGAGTTGATCAGATCGATCATCATTTGAAGAGGAGTTAATACCACTTCAAATCAAGACCTTTCTTCAGGTTTCTCTACAACTACCTCCCTTGGAAGCATGATACTCTCAGGTATCATGAACCACCTTGATTGGTCCTTGAAAATGATTAATTCATGTGATCTTCTATTAGATGTGTTGCTTATGCTTCCCAAAGGTGTGGGATGAATTTGCTCCATTGAGCTCAGTGAGCTTGGATCACGATCGATGGGCGGCATTTCTCTCTCAAGGAGATCTGGATCTCATTCCGTGATCGGATGACGGTCGATCAATCACTTTAGATCTCTGATTTCCTCTAAACCAGGATTAATCTCGTCGTCAAAGATAATGACCCAAAGAGCGTCCATCTGACTCTCCAATATGACCTTAAATAACCTCTTCCGTTAGCGTCTTTGCGTCGGCCACCATCAAAGGATTAATTTATTAATTAATCCAATTTTAATAGTAAAATTTTTAAAATTCATAACTAATTGTAAAAAAAAAAAATACAAATAAACACTCATTTTAAAGATAATTGAGGAGAATAATATAAAATTAAAATCAATTAATTTTGACTGATTTTGACTCAATTTGGGTTTTAGTGAAAATATAATTAAGGATTACTCTATTACAGCAATTAATTTCAAACTTTTTTAGTAATTGGGATGAACTCTCCTTATTTTCTTGGAATTTATTGTTTGATTAATTGGGATATTTAATTCTTAATCACTCTCTTAATTAATTAAATGATTAAATAATATGTTAAATGATTCATTAATTAAACTTGTTAATCATTATTAAGCTGAATGACATAAAGAATGAGATTAAGACTCTTTTCAATCTTTTCCCTAAGTTTATTTCATTTGGATAACATTTAATCAATTTGTAACTAATTGGATTCACTTCATCAAATAGTTTAATTAATCAAACTCAAAGCCAAATCATTAACTCAAATCATTCAATTCTTGGATAGATTCTTGTGTTCAATAACCAAGAGAATTATTATAATCAAACTACATATGTGAAGGGTTATAAAAACTTAATTAAACTCTTTTAATTAACCATTATAAACCAATTGCATTAGGCCTTCATTTCTTAGGTGCATTTATGATTTAATTTTCATGGTTTGCATATCATATGTTGGCTTATAATTATTTGGATAATTATATTAAGTGGTATAGGTAAGGGATAATTGAATTTAATTCATACCTTTAATCAAAATATAAAATCAACTTAATTATTCTAAATTAAATTAAACAAATTCCGGAGAATGAGTTAGACCAAAACTTTTTTCATATTTCTAAGTCAAATCAAATTTAAAGATAAAAATCTCTTTAAAGAATTTTGATTCATTTTAAATGATCTTATTTTATATGATTGTCCTTAAAAATTAATCAGACTTAAAAATTAATTAGAGTGAATAAAGTCATGTGCTTAAATTCCTTTATTTCTTTCCGATCATGCTAAATATTATTTGCCATATAAAATCATACATTCATTTCTTTTAAAAATTAATTAAATATAATATTTTTTATGTCAAATTGCATGTGTTGGCTAAAATTAAGAATATGAGTGACTATTATCACTATTAAACTAAAAATTATTTTAAAACTTATAAATCAAAGATTATAAATGAAGTGATGCTAGTTATAAGTATTTATAAACTAAATTAAGAATATGAGTGTAATATCATTAAACTAAAATTATTTTAAAACTTATAAATCAAAGGTTATAAATGAAGTGATGCTAGTTATAAATATTTATATAAACACATAGATAAGATGTGTATTATGAAGTTCTTTTTTCTTCTCTTAATATGAATTTACATAAGATATGCAAGTTCATATATTGAAAAAAACAAACTTTCTAAATCTATTATGCATCTATATTAAGACATAATTCTTTATCCATTTGGTTCTTTTTGTACATCAATATATCTAAGAAAAAGTGATATATCACAACATCCCGGGCAGGCTTAAGTAAGTAAAGTCTTGTCTTACCGAGTAGAAAAACAATGGCGTCGTCTCACTTATAACTTTTACATGGATGTGAATTTAGCTAATGGATGAAGAATCTCTTTTCACATAAAGACATGCATTAATGATCTAATTAACAAATGGAATATCCAAAATTTTCAAATCACATCTTTTTGCTTTTATCATCAAAGTGTGCTAAGATTTGCATTGCATGTATGCTTAGGATTATTCATATATGGTATACATGGTGGAAAGAAAGAATAGGTGTGTGTCATGTGATAATAATCCACCACTAATCTAAGATGTCTTTTTTTGAATAGGGTTATTTAGAAATCTAAACTTATGATTAATTAAAATACATAATAAACCATTCATTAAAGGAAATTCATTAATGAATCTGCCTTAGAGAAATGCTTTAAGGTAGGGATGAAAGAGAGCTCTCTTATCTTTTTTTCTCTTTACAATATTTAGTCACTAAGTGTAGGTTCATTCAAATCAAATCAAATCACCAATTAAGATTGACAAGTCAACTAAATTACTTAAAATGAAACAACGATCTAAACGGAATCTTTCACGCTTAGAAAATTTCAACCTTAAACTCTAGCTAAGACATGCCCTTAAATGGCACACATTCTAAGTCACCACAACTCTATGTTAAGCATGGTTTGATGCATGATTTTATTTTGTGGTGTAATATTTTAGGCGGATGTTGGTGTATGTATAAAATGGATGATAGGGCGATCTTAGCTTTGTCAGTCTTACAGAGGGTTGTCTTAAGGCGTTGTAATAAAAATATAAATATTTTTCGTGCGGTTGTTATATCCTTAACATAACTCAAACTCGGCGGTGGGACACCCATGTGGAGTAAGTCCAAATTCTATAACTGCTTGGGTTGTATGGTATGTTTAGCTAACTTTTATTTTGTAGGTGTAGCTAGATTTACTTTCCTTCATTTTAATATATTTTTTGGATTAGGATTAAGATAAATGTTATGGGGACTAAAGTGAATATTAGTTATAAGATTATGTCTTATATACCATATGAGGTCTTGGAACAAACTACATCCCAAGTCAAATCAAAAGAAAGAAAGAAATGATCAAATCAAGATGAAGGAATGAAGGACAAGAGAAGAATGAGGATGAAGAAGAAGACCCTCATAACACTTGTCACTTCATAATTAATTTATTCTTTCATTAATCCGGGTTGTATAAGGGTGAGCTAATCCATTTTCTTTTTTTTTTGGGTTATCGTGAACCAACCACATCGACCTCTTTTCTTTTGCTAATTTTATAAATTGATTGATGTTATGTTTATGATTGTGCAAGGATGACATGATTTTCTTAGTTTCTTAATTGTTTGATGATTGTTGAATGGCCTGGATGCGATTAGGCTCCTAAAAAAAATAAATTTTCTATCCAATTAATCAATTCAAAATTAAACTAAATAATTCATAACCTCACCTAAAACCTAGGACATAAATCAAGATAATAAAAGATTTAGCAACCCCTTAGCTGGATATTGTATGTCTCATATCATGCATAAATCATATTGTCTCACTCTTGCTAATGAAAGACTTCCACCTTCGCCAGAGAAATTCAGTTGACCTTTGAGAGCCATGGTGGAAACACACCTTTCTAATTTTGGCCCATAACCGATTTTCTCATGCATTAGACATGAAATCTCATGGCTTGTGTCAAATAAAATGTCAAAAATCAAACTTAAATTAGATTAGTCATTGAATTCATGTCACCTGATCTGATCTCTTGGGAGTGAGTTTAAAGACTTAATCTTTTTTCTAAATAAACAAGTCATCTTGTAAAGCATAAGACTTGTACATGTATTTAAAATTGTAGGAAGAGTTAGGCAGCCACCAGCTTATAATCCAGGGTGATTTATTCTCTCTTGTGGAGGTAAACATATACATATTTTCGCCTTAGATTTAAGTCGTATGCTTGCCGCTCCTAGATTTGGGATCCGAGGTTACCATTTTCCTTTTACTGGCATAAATTCTCACCTCTTATTTTACAATCTTGTATTGTAGAATTATAAGCTAGATTTCTAATAAAAATTCAACTCAAATATATAATTCTCCTCATTTCAAAAATAAAAAGCCAATCATAGGATAGTTTGGGATGCTCACTAGGTTTCCTAGTATCATGAGCATCCCCTACTCATCTTCCTTTGATTTCGATAATAAATGCCTCCTTTTGCTCAACCTCACTTGATTCTCTAAAAATAACCAATTAATTGATATTCATATCTTTGAAATCTTTGGAGATAACGATTATTTATGTCGTTAATGAGTATTCCAGAAATCTCATTCCATGTAATTAATAAGCTTCCTCAGAACTTAACGACTTAAAATAAACCCGCTTTATTTTTCCATGTAAAATAATGGAAGGATCTGCATTATTCGAAGACCTTAGAAGTCCTTGTGGGTGATTAGATCCATTGTAGGATGGTGACTTCTCAGAGTACATCATCCTCATGTCATACCGATCACCTTAATAAGTAGATCGTGGTGTCCTCCTCAACAACACACATTTAACAAAAATTAAACACCACATCCCCTAATAGATTCAATGAATACAACTGCCACTTTTATCTCTTTTTTTTTATGGGTTGCGCATCTACGCAAACATTCAAACAATGGCAGGTAACATTGACGTCAATGCTTGAAATCTCTATGGCTATCTTGGTGAACACATCTATATTGTCTAGCAAGGATCGAACAAGAGTTTCCTTATGCTCGGGACAGAAAGTCGAGCTGATCCTCTATGATCGCCCATTACTTTGTGCGACAGGGATTTCTTCTTTCTCCTCGAGGACTTCGATCCTTGTTCATCCTATATCTAGCTACAGCACTTTGTCTTCCTTATCTGACCCGTCAACGGCCTTCAAGTAACATGCACGAGATAAGTTGAGGTTTCCTCTAATGATAATCTCTTCTCTCCAATAGAGAATTTGAAGGCTACGTGATACGTCGATACCATCACTTTGAATGTGTTGAGTAGATGTCGGCCAAAGATAGCATTGTAAGTAGTGAGGGCCTCCACTATGATGAAGTTGGCCATGGTCATGAACTACTTCTTACCCTCCCCACAAGTGATGGAGAGAGTTATCATTCACTCGCTTTTTTCTGCTCTCCCGAAACCGTCTGATGGTCCTACGGTGAGCGAGTTCCAGTTCGATAGGCCCAACTTATCAAAGATCAATTTAAAAATAATATTAACCAAACTTCCTGTGTCGATTAGGATGCTCCCAACCTTAGTTGGCAGGTCGTAACCACAACTACGTCGTTGTAGGAATTCTCTCGCAGATTATCATTTTTGAAAACTTGCGGCATAACGGTAGTAGAGGGTGCTCACATCATAACTATTGAGTTTACTTCTCTAAATCATAGCTTTTTCATACTCGTCTTCTTAGAAGATTCACCATCGCCCCCAAAGATAGCCAATATGACTCTAGTAATATGGACCGAATGTGTAAGTACAAGTTCATTACCAATTTCAACGACCTCCTTGTCTTTCCTCCTGAGCTTTTATTAGTTCATCCACTAGACTTTTCAAATGACGACACTCTTCAATGTCGTGGCCATGATTGCAATGATAAACACAATACTTTGACCGATCATGTACTCCATTTGGCTTTATGGGTGGTAGTCGTTTGAAATAATATTTATTCTAGATAAGCCTTTACATGCTATATGGACACTCTCGGAGAGTCGCTAAAGTAGGTTGTACATAGTCACCACCTGGATAGCGCATAGTTGGGTATTTGAAGCCTCACCCCGGTACTTATGGTCGCCTCCTTTTATCCACTCTCGACCTTTGATATCCTTCATTGGATAGTCACTTCGAAGGCCTCTTCAATGAGTCCTTTTACTCCAGTCTGTGATGTTGGACCACTTCATAGCATTGACATGATTGTTTGTCAGCTCCAGTAATTCACGAGTGTCTTTGGCTATTCAAGTCCCAAGACATACCAGAAAGGCCCCTCCTTTAGACCTTAAGCGAGTGCTGCTTGAGCAACTGCCAGCTCCAAATCTTTGACTTCCAGTATTTCCCATTGAAAACGAGTGATAAACTTCTTCAAAAACTCGTCTGGTTATTGCCTCATCTATGGAGAGCTTGAGAACTCTTCGGTAACCGGCACAGCAAATTGCATGGAGAACATCCCTCTTGAAGTTGGCGAATGATATAATGACTCTGAGGAAGGCAAAGAACCACATAAGGCGACTCTTTGAAAGCGGTGAAGAAAAGCCGGCACTTCAACACATCATCTCGCCTCAGTAATGGACTCAAAAATAGGCAAGGTCGATGAGTTTCGTTCGACCCTTGTAAGATGCAAAATGCGAGACCTTGAACTTATGAGGGGAGTGAGCTTCTGCATTCCTCACGAAGAAAGAGTTGGTGGTGTTTCTTTGACACATCTTCTTTGTTGTCTGAGGAATAATTTTTAGAAACTAAGAATTTGGGTGGCTGGGCACTAGGATCCTTAAACAAGTGTCGTCTCTCTTAGCTGATCCTGTGAATCCTTCGTTCTCCTTTGGCTTAAGCTCTTCGTGGTGTGATTTTTCAATAGTCGTCTACACAAGGCAAGTGATCTTGTCCTCCATGTCACGTAAATCCAGCTGAGTTGCAAAATGTTGGACGTTATGCTCCATGTTTGCCAAGAGATCTCGTGTGTTAAGTCCTGGTTCGCTTTGTATCTAACTTCAGATTCTCATTCTCATTCACGCTAACCGCACCTAAAAGGAGGTTGAATCTAAATCTATCTGCAGATGGAGGAAGAACCTTCTTACCTTCTTAAATACCTGAGAAACAAAGTTAGGTAAAAAGATTGATAATAGGAAAACAAAAAAATAAGAAAGGTGGAGAAAATATAATCTTTATTGCTCTGAGATGTCCAAAATGCGAGTACAACATATAGGGGTCTAGATCAAGAGCCAAAAGATTCCCCCCATAAGAAAGAAATACCTCTTTTATAATATCAAGGGATAGTCATACATAGAAAAATCATATAAAATAAGTTTAAAACAAAAGATTCCCGCTTAAGTTGATGGCGGTGAATGAGTAAGATTTATCGAGCATGCGAGTAAGAATGAGACGGAGGAGAGTAATCACATTGTTCCTCAATTTAGTTGCCAGATGTCGACAAGTAGAATTAGGTCTTGCCTTTGAATTATCGTGCTTTAAGTTCTTAGCATGCTGGGTTAGGTCTATCTTCCCTTGTTAGGTGCTCCTTCCAGCGAGTATTCTTATTCTGGGTCGTCGAGTACAATTTATGCAAGTGTCCTTGTCTTGACTTATAGACTCGTTTAGAGCTACCCGCCTTGGGTATACAAGGAGCATCCTTCAATTGTATCTGAAGTAATGACCAACTGAACGTTAGAAAGATATCCAAATTTTGCCTAACAATAATCAAAAAAGTGGTTGGTTCTTTGGTAATGCTGACAAGGAGAGAAAACAATATAACCATATCCCCATCTACCATGTCCACGAGTATTGTGACTTCCTCTAGTTGCTCATACAATATGATTTGGTCAATAGACAAAGAAGCGGAAAGCTAAGTGATTCAAAGAATGCAATAAAGTGTCATTGAAATATTGGGAATGGTAAACTTGGCCATTAATTGTGATTTGAACCGATTAGAGGGATGCTTAGAGGCCACAAAGAAACTTGGTGTCAAAAAAATCTTCATTTTGTTTTTGCCAAGCCGTGAGATAAATGGTGAATGGGCAATACTAAAGAAGTTCATTTCACTTTCCTTTCAAGGTGCTACAATATTCTTGCACTAGTAGTTCTCCTTGCTGAAGAGAAAAATTAGAGTAGAGAGAGTACACTCGAGAGATATTATTTTCTAAGAAATAAGTAGAGCGAAGTCTCACATGCCTGTTGCAATTTTCTAAAACATGATGATGGAAGCGATGTTAGGTTCAAGGCTATTGAGCATCCAAGAGAGAACAACATAATATGAAGCTTCCCCTTTCGAGTATTTAATAGTGTGTGTAAGCTCGGGAGCCAGAGAGTCCAATTGGTGGAATTTTCATATAAGCTGATGAGAAAACAAACTGCCCGAGACCATAATAGATAGTTGATCCCACTAAATTTAATGGTGGTACAAATATGGGAAGATTGTTTGGTATCGATAGGAGTAAAGGACACCATAAAAAAGAAAGATGAAAGTTTTAAAAAGTGAATTACATAAAACTATTATAGATTATGAAAACATCAATAAGCGATCATTGCAACGAGGAGAAAAGTGGTGAAAAAGCGAGGAGGTGGAACCTTGTAGTGCATGGGATAGAGGCGAGAGTGTTGGGAGGGCTTCTAGCCCTGTAGCGAATCAGATACATGTGGAGGAACCAGAAGCAGAGACGCTTGGAGGACACGATAGAGGTGCATGGAGAAGACAACAAGAGAGTAAAAGCAAGGTGTTTCTAGCAACTAGAAGAAGCAATGCTAGGGGGTGGTTTTGAACCCGGTAGCAAAATCGAATTGAAGCTATAGATAGCGCACGAGTGTGGTGGGAGGATGATAAAGGAACAAGCAGAGAAGAAGATGATTATGCTAATCATGCCATACCATAAAATTAAACTCATAATTACTTGATTTATTCCAATAGATATTGAGCCTATAAAAAAGCTAACATGAGGGTTACAATATAAGAAAGAAATAAATATAAATAATTTGATTCGTACATTAGTTAAAATAATCAACGATGCTCATTAGTAATCCCTGACATCCTAAAGCACAGATTGCCATGTCATCAATTCATGGGTTGTAATAGATGCAAGCATATCCACACAAATCAGTGGCAAAACCAAAATTTAAAAAGAGTTGTCGCAAAATGAAAAACAAATAAAATAAATTAAAATTAAAATTAAAATTTATTTTTTAAAAAATCAAAATAAATAAAAATACAAAAGATTAAATGAAAAATAATTAAAAATAATTTATAAATTAAGAAAAATATCTTTTTTTTAATCTAGTCATTATCATTAAGCATTTTAAATTGTGTCTGATGCTTCTTTCTATCAAATTCATTAATCAATGATTCTTCATCAAAACACATTACAATATCTTTCTCAATAAATATTATTAATGAGCTTACAAGAAAATTATATTTCATTTTATAAAAAATCTTATCATGATAATCTTCATTCTAAAATACATATCTAGTTGTTGTAGTAGAAACATGCAATTTAATCAATCAATCAATAAGAAGATATATGATCAATTTTTTATCTCAACTAATATTTGACATAAATAAAAAAATGATAGAGATATTTTAAAATTTTGATGAGCTTCAATTTTAGAATGTCCAATTAAATTTTTTGGTGTAGTGTTTAAAAGTTGGTGAAGTTTTTAGAATAAAATTTAGTTACAAGTTAACAAATATCATTAATTTTAAATGATAAATATCCACCTTGAAGATCCAATGCTAAATTAAGAATCAATAATTTTATAATATATTCTTTAAATTTGTTACTTATCTCTTAAAGTTTGTATCTAAAGTGGTTATTAAAATATTAACTTTGTAATAATACTTTATTATTATAGTATTTTTTTATGACATAAACGTCCTTAACCTCTAGAATAAGCATTCATATCGAGAATATCTATCTCTCATTTTTCATAAAATAATTTCACTCTTTTAAATAAATAATAGCATTTTGTTTCATTTAATTTTTGAAGATGTATGAAACAATTTATACATGATAATTAAATTCATAATATAATAAATATTAAAGTATTATAAATAATTTAAGTTTAGGGGAGAAATAATTAGTGTATTATATAATATTAAGAGTTTAGTAAAAATTTAGGAGTAATGACTCATAAATATCAAAGATTCAAAGGTAAGTGCATTTTGGATATCAATGTATCAATCTCGATGTAAAACATATGTTGTTCAAAGATCTTTAACATGCCATTTTGACTAATTAAGGTTTTAATCATTAGTACCAGATTTTTTCCAAAAATTTATTATCATATTAAGAAAATAAGGAAAAGTTCTATTAAGATATGCATACAAATTTGAAATATATTATTTAAAAATAAATATAAATCAATTTAATTTTTAAGATAAAACCATATTAAAAAATATTTACAAATTTATTATTTTAAATGCCTCTAACTTCTCTTCAACCATGCAATTCCAACTTCAACATGAACTCTTTGTTTCAAATAAAATCAAAACAATGTACAATACATGATTAGCAGGGTAAAATGATATGCTCATTAAATCACATATTACTGAGTTTAATTTCATTAAGTAATAGTGGTGTGATAATTGATGGGAGGATCAAACTTTGTTACTATTGGGATCTTTCCTCCCTTTTATAGGCATTTTCATGGCATCATATTATATAGTAGAAAGAAATAACTTAAAAGAAAATTATAAATATTCACTTCATTCTAAAAATATGATTTCTAAATTCGAGGGCGCAGAAGATTAAAAGTTGGTTAAAAGAATGTTGATTAGAGCATTCTGCTAATGTGTCTACCTCTTGTAAGCAAAAGTCCCATAGTACAATAAAACGATGCTTCCATAGGCATGCAAGAATGTACTCTTTCAAGGAGCTCTTAAGCAGATAATTTTTTGTAATAATTGAGTCTTATTTTTGCTCATATCTCTTATATTATGCTCACATTTATTTAACTAAAGAGATTTGAGGCTTCCCATTCATGATGAGAATGAGTTTGGTTAGGTTTAAAAAAGAGTTTGTTTTTTTTTTTTCTTATTATTTGTAAACATGTGTGGTCTCTCTATAATGGATCAAATACTATCTTTTTCTTGGTAGACACTAGTTCATTTGATTGAACCACATAAACTTGGTGTCATCTTGTACTTAATCTTTATGAATTACTTTGTGTGTTCATTTTCCTCACTTATGATATACACTTTAACAAAGGTTAAGTGTCTTTCTAACAAAGTAGGCAAGGGTTAGGTAGTTCTTCACTTGTAAGTGACCAACCACTTAAGTTGATTATGCTGAAAGAAAATAGTGAATAAGGTTTGAATAGGTCTAAAATCAAGATTAGATGCTAAATAAAATTAGGGAATATTGAAAGAAAGATAAGATAATGAGTGGATACAATGACTAAGACAATAATAATTAGTAATTTTTTATAATAAATAAAATAAAAAATAGAAGAAATTCAAGAACATTCGATATGTGAAAACTCTATTACTTGAAGCGAATCCGACATCAAAAGCTGATCTTGAGCGAAAGCCATCAAGACTTAAAATATCATTGGAAACTTTGAGATGTCAATCGAATCCCTAAATAGCTCCTAAATATGAAGTGTTTATAGTCAAATCGAGCGTCTTGACGAGCCGGATCTAACGAACCTGAGATCTCGTAATTCTGACTTCATTTAAGCATTCAAATATTTAAAATACATCAAATGATCGAAGGAATTATTTTGAGCCGTCCGATGGAGTGGTTTAGAGATATTTACAAATGTCACTCTATAATTAAATAATTCATCATTTTCACATGAGAGGACCCCAAAAGCTAAGGAGAGGAGAGCTCTAAGACTCGAAAAATCTTGAAGCATAATCGAGCCACCGAACGATTGTCGACGGATCATCACCGACCACCGCCACCAGGTCATCGCCAGAAGCAACCACCACCATCCGTGCAGCCGTCATCGGTGCCGACCATCGCTTTCGTCCTGGCATCACCACCCTAGTCATCGCCGCTGACGTCATGGATCAGAGTCGTGGGCGCCGTCGGCAACCACGTCACCGCCAGCCATCGATCACCGTCCCGCCATACCATCATAATTTTCATCGGATCGACTACCCTCAAGCAAGGTCTTGTCATCAAGAAACTGTCATTACTTATTCTTATAAGCTATCATTCTCCAACTTTAGAAAGGATAATAGTTGTAACAAAAGTTAATAAATTATTTCTAAGTGGCCGTGGTTTTCCTTCTTGGGTTTTCCATGTAAAATTTTGAGGTATCTCAAACTCTTTTTTAGGTGCGGAATTTTGCCGCTAAGACATCAATTCTCTACTCTGACGAATCTTCTCCGCATGCGTTTAGCTGTCGTGAAAATTTTCTCACAATCGCAATCTCGTGAATATCAGCTTATGACCGTGACATATACTCATGATAACGGAACCCTCCAAACTAATCCACCAATGGCCAAGCTTCTGCCTTACTTCTCCCTGATAAGTGTGATCCTATCGGTAAAGATGCAATAGGAACCTCTCTAGAAGATCATGTTCGTCGAATGAAATAATCTCAAAATGAGATAATTCAAGTTTTACGAAAAACACGACAGCTACTATTGCAACAAACGCATCTCCCCCAAGATCGATCATTAGCCAGGGGAGTTAAAATGTTGATACGGGGCCTTCTCGCCAGTCTAAGTTCCTCTTCATCAGTGATCTTGACCTTTACTCATCCAACACTTGCGCTTCAAGATCTAACCTAATAATTGTCGGTGGCTTGACACGTTCTTGTCCTGTTGATTCCACCTGTTATATTATATGTACGGAATTACAACGCTTAATGTGAGAAGAATTTCACCTTAAAGATAAAAATCATCTCCTCTCTCATGCTATCGAGTCTTCATCTTTGGTCAAATTCTTCAACATCCTATTCTGTAGGTTTCAAGCTTCCAAAGACTCTTATGATGGGGCAACCACCCATATGAACAACGACCATTCTGACATTGCATCCAACGAGCTCGCTTTGTCAGTCTTTTGGCCACCTCGAGGGTCGCTCGCGATTCTACTCCCCTTAAGGAGATATCCATACATTTGACGAACTCGTCAAGATTTTTTGTAGAACAATTTGTTGTGAACAGAATCATTAAAGATTTCTCACCTCGACATTCATCAAAATGAAGGTGAATCACTTAAGGAGTACTTCCATATTCTCCTTAGAAGCTCAAATACCGGACCACAATTAAGAGGAGTTTTCCTTGTAGAGTTCCATCCTGGGCCTTTCTACTCGTCACTAATGCGTAATACGGTCCGCTCGTATGCCGACTTGGTTCATCGTGTGGAAGCACAAATTTCTGTTGATGATGCTATTAATGCCCATCGAAAACAGTTTGAATAATCTACAAGAAAATGTAAGAGTGCCCTAGAAAAGACCGATCAACAATCTCATCAAAAAAAGCAACAAGTCAATCGTGATCTCCCTCCACGACCCCCACACCAACGACGTGAACCATGGCCAGAAAAAAAATACACGTCGTTGAACACATCTCGTGTTAACGTCTTGATGGTCATACGAGACGAAAAAACCATTAAGTGGTCACATCCACTGAAAATAAATTCAGGAAATCAAGAGTAATATTGTCACTTCCATCGAAGTCGTGGACATACTAAAGAGACGTGTAAACAACTCAAAGAAGATATCGAGAGGCTCGTTTGACAAGGATATCTGGGTGGATTTGTGTAGAATCAATCAACTCAAGCAAACATAACTCCAACTGGGGGGGCAATAGGGAGGACCACTACTATCTAATCAAGTCTTCATTGTCACCTCCAAAGAGCCAGAGTTAAAGAAATCTCGTATGAATCACTCCATCACTTTTAATGACTCAGACTTAGAAGGAGTCAAAGTTCGCATTAAGATTCACTTGTGTGGATGGGTGACCATGTTATAATGTTAAGAGAATTTTGATTGATAACGGGAGTTCTGTTGATATTTTATTTTACTCCACATTTCTTAGCATGAGTCTGGTTAGAGAAAAGCTTTAACCCGCTGCAAAATCATTATATGGGTTTGATAATCGTCCTGTGCGAGTGGAGGGGATAATCACCCTTCCTGTTGTTCTCAGAGAATTTTCTCGACAAATGACTCATTCAATTCAATTCATAGTGGTCAAGTTAGATTCAGCATACAACACTATCTTAAGACCCTCCAATCAATCTTTGGTGTTGTACTGCACTCATCTTAAGATGAAATTTTCAACCCGTTGGGGTTGGAGTGGTCTATTAATCCAACTAACAATTATACCTCGACAAACTCAACCACGCCTTTCGATGACCTTCAGTATTGAAAATTTTAACTTTCGCGATGAAGAAGTAACTTAGAGGGCTTCGCCTGTAAAAGACTTGCTCCCCATTTCATTATCAGATGATCAATCTCTACGAACAGTGCAAGTCGAATCTCTACTCTCAGACGAACAAAGGGTAAAATATATAAACTTCTTGCGCAAAAATTTGAACATCTTTGCTTGGAGTCCTACAAATATGCTTGGGGTCGACCCTGATTTAATCATGCACTCCCTCAAGATTTATCCAACATTCAAACCGATCATCCAAAAAAGCGGAGTTTTGCGCCTAATCGTCTCTAAGCTACAAGAAGTTAACAAACTCTTAGAAGTGGGATTCATACGAGAAGTGCATTACCCTACATAGTTAACAAATGTTGTCATAGTTAAGAAAGCAAATGGAACTTAGAGAATGTGTATTGATTACACTGATCTCAACAAAGCTTACCCGAAAGATAATTTTTCCTTCCCCCGAATTAATCAATTGGTTGATGCTACGTCTGAGCATTAAATGCTCAGTTTTTTAGATGCTTACTCATGTTACAACCAAATAAAAATGGACCAAACGGATGAAGAAGTCACATCTTTTCAAACATATAAAGGTTTAAATTGTCACCAAGTTATGTCATTCGGGTTAAAAACGGTCTTGCTCAACTCCTCATGAATAAGATTTTAAAGACCTCTTAGGCCACAATAAGTATATGTGGATGACATGTTAGTAAAAGCTTGGAAGAATCACAACATATTTGACTTAGAAATATGCTTTAATCTTCTTCGACGTTATAACATGCGACTCAACCCAACCAAGTGTGCTTTTGGGATTACATCGGAAAAATTTCTTAAGTTCATGGTCACCCATCACGGTCTAATCCCGAGAAAATCAGAGCGCTCAGAGATATGGCTCCTCCAAAAAATATCAAGGAAATTCAATACTTGAATGGATGAATTGTTGTCTTATCCTGCTTCTTAGCTCATTCTGGAGATAAATACTTGTCATTTTTTAAGATATTAAAAGGAGCCAAAAATAATAATTTTTAGTAGATTGATGAATGTCAAGCTGCTTTTGAACAACTAAGAAAATATTTAACATCACCCTTACTATCCAAACTTATCCAAGAAGAGATGTTATACTTATATCTCGCAGTCTCCTCCCATACAATAAGCTCAATTTTAGTGTGAGAAAAATGATACACAATCTACTATATGTTAAAATTCTCTCTAACATAGAAAGTCATTATCCACTAGCAAATAAGATGGCATTAAATTTTATTTTCTCGCAAAATTGTGTCCATACTTTCAAGTTTACATCGGTGTTTATACCCATTTACTTGATGGTCATTACGTAATCAAAAGCATATGGAAGGTTAATCAAGTGGTTCATAAAATTGGAAGAGTTTGATATTCATTTTCTACCCATAAAGTCTCAAGTACTCGCAGACTTTATAGTTGAGTGCCCTGTCCCTACTCCAAATGAGCTATCTATTACACCCCTTCCATCTCCTCAATGGACCATCTATGTTGATGGAGCTTCAAAAAATGCTGGTGTTGGAGCAAAAATCTTACTTATTTCCCCCCAACAAGACACCTTAGAGTATGAACTTCGCTTAAAATTCCCTGCAACTAATAATGTGGCTGAATATGAAACTCTCATCGCAGGATTAAGACTTGTCATCGATTGTGAAGCTCAAAACTTAATGATCTACACTGACTCTCAGCTTGTCGCCTCTCAGGTTGAGGGATACTTTAATGCCCATAATCCTCAACTAACACAATAACTCAGCTTGGTGAAATCACTTCTTGCCCATATCAAGACACATCAAATCATTCACATACTTCGAGAGAAGAACACTCGAGCTAATGCTCTTGCTAAGCTCACTACCTCTGCTACTAGAGATCTATTTAAGAGAAAGTGTATTTAGAAAATATATTTTCCTGATCCAAGGGTTATGGGTAATACAAATTAATGAGATGAATGAACCTTCGTGGATGGACGTCATCCTATCATTTCTAAAATAAGGGACCCTTCCTAAAGACCCAACTGCTGCAACTCGTCTCTGAAGACAAACAGCAAACTTTATTAATATCAGAGACGAACTACACAAATGAGCTTTTTCTGGGCCATACCTTAAATGTCACTCACCATCAGAGGCCGATTATGCATTAAGAGAGGTTCACTCTGAAATATATGGAGAACACCGAGGAGGAAAGGCGCTAGCCCTTAAAATCATGAGGCAAGGGTTATATTGGTCTACGATGAGGCAAGACGTCTTATATTTCACAAAAAAATATGCGAGTTACTAGTTGCATTCTAACTTCTCTCATACACCACCTATAGAGCTCTCATCCCTTCAAAGTCCATGGCCTTTTGCTTAATGAAGAATTGATATCATGGGAGGGGCCCTTTCCAATAGCGTCAGGGCAACAAAAATTTATCATTTTAGCTGTCGACTACTTCACTAAATGGGTGAAAGTTGAATCACTCATTAAAATCATGGAGGCAAACGCTAAACAATTTGTTTGAAAGAATATAATATGTCGATTCGGTCTTCCTGCAAAGATCACCATCGATAATGAAACTCAATTTATTGGAAAAAGTACATCTTTTGTAAAATCTTCACATTCACTATGATTGTAGCCATCCTCAAAATAATTGTGGTGAAGCTACCAATACTACTCAAAGGGTTAAAACGCGCCTCAAGAAGGCTGGGGGGCAATGGGTTGAGGAGCACCCTAGTGTTCTTTGGGCTTACCGTACTACTTCACAAACTCCGGCTAGTGAAACACCATATAATTTGTGTTTTACAAGCTATTATATCATATCGTAATTCCAAGTCCAAGAGTTCAATCATTCAATCATAATAGAAGAAAAACATAATTTAAACCTTCCAAAATCTGACATTGCCCTTGGTTGCTTCTCACCAAAGAGTAGCTCGTCACTTCAATAGAATAGTAAAACCACGCCCCATCTCGGTGATTTGGTCCTCTTGAAGTTACGGCAAAAGCCCTCTCACAATAAGTTCTCACCTCTTTGAGATGGCTCTTATGTGATTACTATGGTCAAAGAACATTTAAGCTCAAAGATCCGAGAGAAAACCTTGCCTCGAACTTGGAACACAGAATCTCCAAAATATTATCAGTAATTTTTACTGCATAAACATTGCAGTCTTTATTTTATCTCGTTTGTCATTTCCTTTTCACCCCATATCTTTGTTAAGTTATCTTATCATAATATTGTATCACCGACCTTATCAAAGTAATAAGTTTATGACTTTTTCTTTCAAACTTGTTGCATATAAATAATCTTCTTCATTTAACCCAAGGGGATTTTATCAGACCTCTTCCATACAAGTAAGACGTCAAATAATATTTTAACAAATACCTAGGATAAGTCAAAAAGTCTTTGGTAGACTTTCCACGACCTCTTCTGTATAGGGTAGTGTCATCGAATAATATTCCGACCAATCACCTTGGATAGGCCAAAAAAAAGAGTAAATCACTCAATTTTTAATTTACTAATATCGTTGATAGCTCTAATATGATAATATAAGAAAGAATTAAGATTTTGGATACAAGAGAAATAAAAAAATTAAAAAGGAAAAAAAATGCATCCTCAAGTGATACTATATGATATCAACATTATCCTTACTGCTGGAATATGCTCCCTTAAACTCACTTTCAACCCCTTCATCTCTTTAATATGGAGAAAGGTCTTTAGATACTTGATTAGGAAACAAATTCTCAATACTAGCCCCAATTTTATTATGTACTAAGTGAATTCCTTTTAGGAATCCTCGGATAAAGCCTTCCTCCAAACATTGGCTCCAAGTCCTTCACTTCAACATCAAGAATATGATTACGAGCTTCTTGGATATGATCCTCGATAGCATCACGATAAGCTAGGGAGTTCTTAAAGTCTTCCACTGCCTTCAAGGATATGACATTTGCTTCCGCTTCTGACATAATAACCCCCTTCTCAGAAATACGATCATGTAATGCTTTCTTCTCCAGTTCAAGAGTCTTCTTCTCTGTTGCAAATGTCTTGAGTCTTTTCTCTTTCTGGTGAATCTCTGCCCTCACCTCAATCAGCTCATCACGAGTACGCTCCACCTCCTGACACTAGAGAGAAAGATAAGTTGATATGTTCGTCAGCTCAATTCTACACCAAGTTAGTTGATCCTCCAGGTACACTTGGTTGGCACACTCATCATTTCATTCTCTGCAAGTATTTTACTTTCATAAATTCAGTATTCCACTCATCTAAAGTGACACTCGAATGAGCCATAAGCCCTAATATTTGGGTTACCTACAATCAAAAAATCATAAATATTACACAAAGAAAAAGAAAGAAGAAAAGAAAGAGAAAGAGAAGATAACGTACTAATTTGTCTGCTCGTTGACATCCAGTGCATACGTGCTTTAACACCTCTTCAAGAATATGCAGCTTCAAGAGACTCCCCATTATGAGTTCGAGTCAAACTCTCGTGACAACTAGGAGAACATCTTCTCCGCAATCTCCATAATTGTTTGACATAATTACTCCGGCAGAGGTCTTTTTTTTCTTTAACGAAGAAGCATTGTTATCACCATGACTTCGTAACAAGCTTCTTGAAAGAATTCTGTGAATATGAGGAGACATTTCATTACCTTTGCTTGATCTCTTCAATGGAAGAGCATGAGATCTCCCTGCCTGAATGAAAAAGCCAACCTTAAATATTTTATCTTCAATTATATACTTGTCAATGTGACATAACTTATGCTGCAAGCTTCCTACATCAAGAACATTGAGAGTTGTTAAGATTCCATTCTCTTCAATCAGTAATGGATCTGGAAGGTCGTTCAATCTTCCTCATCTCTCAGGGAGACCCCACTCCTTTTTCACAAAATAGAACTCATTATACCAACTTCGAGATGGATCCCGTGGTGAAAATTTTATCCAATTTTTTATAGATCGATATGAAACACGTCCCTGAGCAACACATGTGAACCTACACATTCTGCATAAATACTTGATGTTCAAAGTCACACCACGCTCTCTAAAGAAGACGATCAAACCAACAATGATTACTAGAGCTCGGAATGAAAATTGTGATAAAAGCACCGCATATTTTAAAAATCTCAATCAATTCGAGCCAAAGGAATCGATCCGCATCGAAGAATCATCTCAAAAATAAGTAATGTATTCTGCGTAGAAAGCGTGTCCAATCAGACTATTTGGCAAGAAGAGCCACCAACTCATTTGGAAATGAAATTTCCTACGGAGTAGCATTAAACTATCACCTGTGATAGTGGACGATATATCATCCCATTTTGCTATTAGTTTTCTTCCATCATCCCGTAAAAAATGCATAATAAATATGAAACAAAAGGAGGAGAGAATGACAAAAGTCGAGAAATGTGTGAAGTAACTCACCTTGCACATCTTTCCTCACTTTGTTGCTCATGGGCTTTGGATATAATCTTTCACCTATGATCGGCGAAAAATATATACATATGAGTTCACAAAATAAGTTATTTCTCTCTAATGATGCTTCAAAATTACCTACTAGATTTTCTAAGTTTTTTAAGGAATAGTTCTTAATCGATGCTTCCCCGCCACCTTGATAATTGTCAACTGTTGAGCCACCCATTGGAGTTCCAAGAAAATCAATTTCCTATAAGAAAAAGTAGAACATGTGATGATCGTTCCAAATCTGATCGGTCCGACGATGACAGTTGACGCCTCTCCAGAGAAAATCGGAGTCTCGCTGTATAAACTACGGGTTGATCGCCTCCAAACCCAGTCGGTCCGACGAAAACAGTTGGCACCTCTCGAGAGAAAAGCTGCCTCGTCGTATGAGCTACGGGTACTAATCAACAAAGCAAAGAATCTTCCTTTTAGAAAAAAGTCAGAGCCTTGCTGACAAAAGAAAAAAAAAATTTATTATCCTTAGCCCCTGAACTTCTATTGGATAATTTCTCATCCAACACAGAAGAATATTAGAGTATATAGGAGAAAACTGTATCTCCTTACTTGATCCTAAGGGAGGGTTTTTATAGATCCACAATAAGTGCAAAAAGGGAATAAATTTTGGGAAGAAATTTGAAAATATTTAAATTGATTTCGAAATTTCTACGCTCAATTATATCTTTCCATTTATAAAAGTAAAAAAAGAAAGAAAATAAATAATAAATAAATAAATCCAAAATTTTCGTCATTTTATCCACGACATTTAGCACATGGGGGTGTCATGGATTGCGCCTTGACCTACCTGCTTGTCACTGTGCGTGAGCACCGCTGGCGCTGCTGACCATGACCCTCTGCGCGCCCTGCAGGCATGCCACGCTGCCTATGCGTGGCGCTCCGTGGCTATGTCTGTGATCATAGTGCACCCATGAAGATCAATTCTCTCATATATATAACGTAAGGTTAATGAACCCAGAAATTTTATTAACATTAAATAAATTATTATTTTCAATTATTTGGCATGTATTTTTGGATGATAAAGATGATGTCATCCAAAATAGAGCAAATATATCAAAACTCTACTTGTAAAGCGAATCTTGACATAAGCAATCGATCGAACTCATCAAGTACTTAAAATATCATTGAAAACTTTGGGATGTCAATTGAATCCCTAAATAACTCCTAATTATGAAGTGTTTATAGTCAAATCGAGCATCTTGATGGAGATCTAACGCGAGATCTCGTCATTTGAGCATTCAAATACTTAAAATATATCAGTTGATCAAGGAATAATTTTGAGTGAGTGATTTGGATTTTGCCAGATGACTCTCATAATCATAATAAATCATCATTCCATCGCTGATGAGAGCTCAGACTCGAAGAATCTTGAAGCATAATCGCCGCCGGCCGGATCATCGACCACTCGGCGCGCTATCCGCCGGCATCACTGCGCCACCACCGTCGCCATCGTATCGCTCAGCCGCCAGTCACGCGCCATACCGCCACGCTGCCGCGGTCATTATCGACATCGTCGGATCACCATGGCCGCCACTGCCGTTTCACCGCCATACCACCCTACCGATTATCTCTCCGTTTTCATGGGATCATCATTACCTCAAGCCGATTCCTTTGTGACTTTGTCACAAACTTATTCTTAATATCATTCTCCTTTGAAGAAAGGATAATGGTTGTAACAAAAGTTGACATAGTGAAATTATTTCTATGTAGGCTAGTCCCCGTGATTTTTCCCTTCTTGGATTTTTCACGTAAAAATCTTGAGATCTCTCAAACTCTTTTACTGTGTGTGCGAAATTTTTGTGCAACGCTAAGACATCGAATTCTCCTACTCTACCGACCCGAATCTTCCTGCGTGCAATAATTACAAAAGGTTATAAGCTATTATATGCTGAAATAGTTAACAATAAGAATGGGACAATGATATTACTATATGATAAGAATTAGACAAAATTGGTTGAGTTTTATTTCAAAGCTTGTCCAATATTTATGCAATCCTAGAAGAGCTTTTGATAGAAAATATATAAAATTAGGGGTTACAAGTTAGCTACAAAATTAAGTACAGCGAAACAACGCATTGATCGGCATTCATGAGCACATAGATCAATATGGTGCCAATGGACTGAGCAGTGGGTTGGTAACTTGATGCAAGCACGCCTAAGGCAAGGAAAAACTGGGAGTAGAGGACTAGCTAGGAGGAGGATTCTTGGACTGATTTTCAAAGCAGACAATAGGAATAGTCTAAAGTATTGTTTTCACAATATATCTAGGGATGAAAGATAGAATGACAAAGTTGAATGATAAAATAATTACTATTAAAAAAATTATTGTTGAGGTATTATAAATATGATTAATGCTTATGCTTCTCAAATTTATTTAAAATATAATTTAAATTTTTAATTTTGAGTAGAGATAGATTAACTATTAATATATATATATATATATATATATCAACAAGAGAAGATAGTTATTAGAGGTGACTTATATGGATATATATGATGAGCTATGTGAGAATTCATTATAGATATGGAGTAGAAGATATCAATGCAATGAAAGAGAATTTAATTGGTTATGGAATGACCAAAGTGTTTCTAATGAGGATAGGCAAGAACCAACACTAAGCATATCAATTTTTGTTTGGTTATTGAGATACTATCAAAGAATATTCAAAATAAAGCACTTGTCTTTTTTTTTGGCAAATGATGATTTTAGTAGTGTAATATCTATTAAAATAATTGAAAATTTAAAATAGTGGAGAAAATTATTAGAACACAAATAACATAGAATTAGTAAGACAAAAACTGAATACATGATGCATAATCATAGTGGATGTGATATTAATGATTACATATTAATATTATTAGAAGATAGGCTTAGATATATTGGATCTATTATTTAAACAAAGATACAAATGATGACATAAATTCAAGAGTTACAAAGACATGGTTCAAATTGAGAAATGCCTTAAACACATTATGTGATTAGAGAACATCACAGAAACACAAAGTAAATGTTAAAATATATTAATTATGTCAACCATGTTATACGGATATGATGTTAAGTGATAAATAAGACACCAAAACAGAAGTTGAGTAGGTCAAAAATATGAACATTATGATGTTTTTGTGGAAGAGCTATGAGGGATACAAAAATAAATGATCATATTAGATGGGCAGTGGGAGTAACAATAATTAAAAATAGGCTTAGACAATTTAGGCATATGTGACAAATGATGATAGAAGATGCAATAAATAAATGGGCGGACAAAATTAATATCGAAAAAATTAAAAAGATAATGTAATTGGCCAAAGGTAACTTGTATAGAAGTTTTGCAAAATAAATAAATAAATTTAATTTGCATGTTAAGGTTATTATCTAGTTGTTTATCTACCAATCTACCCCTGATCTAATTTTAAATTGTAGAAAGATTTGAAACAATTAAGCATTTTAAATCTTTTAATTCCGTGGACACTTCGCCCAACCACATCCCCCCATCTTGGTTCCTATCAACACAACATAAAATAAAGAAGGTTAAACTCAAAATCAGATCTCATTTTTTGTATTGTGCCAATATATAGCTTATTATCAAATTTCCTTTTAAAGAAACCAAACTAGGGGAAATCAAACCAAGTTTGGTTAAGTTGGAATTCATTGAAGAGATTTAATTTTCTTGTTAGCCATGGGACAGAAATAACAAATATCAATCAACTCAACAGAACCTTTGACCATGATGCAAAGCTTAAACAACAATTCTAGGCTTCCACCATAGGCAAAAACCATCAACTCCGTTTCAAAAGCTTAGAGTCACAAGAAAAAAGAGTAGTGGTTTCCCAAAAGAAAACAGAGTAGTGGTTTCCTAAAAGAGAAAACATAGTGCAGCTTAAAGAGACAAATAGGCAAACATGAAAGCTCAGAGTCATGTTACATGTCCATGTTCTACCTATCACCTGCTCAAGCTTCAACATAATTTATTTTGTAGATCCCCCACCTGTCTCTGACGGAGAGCTACATCCAACGGCATGATGTGTATTTGGTTAGGCCATCACCATCAAAAGTAAATGTCAATGATGCGAAGGCATTCAATTTTCTTTTTTTTTTTTAGCTTTCAAACCTCTTTAAGAAGCGAGAATTCGCTTGTCCTCTTATAGATCAAGAAGGTTTGTTTTTCCTAAGGTAAAGGCAGCTAAATGTTAGGAAGCATAGTTGAGATGAAGACCATCCATTATTGTTAAAGAACATTAATAAAGAAGTTCAAATGTTCTAGCAAAATTTTAAAGGTCATTTGCGTCATTATACAGATAAAAAAAAAGAAAAAAGAAAACATAATAATAAAAGGAATCCAGTAAAATCTTAAAAGCCGTAATAAAAAACTGAGGGCTACTCGATGTTCGATGACCTCGATCAGTAGCTTAGATCACACAATGAAGGCATAGTACAAACGTCTGCATCATCAGCTTCAGGATCTTATGCATACATTTGCAGATATTCCCAACCTCCGTAATGCGGATAAAAAAAAATTGGAAGTATCAGACAGTCGGGGCTTTCTTTCAGAGGTCCATGAAATTATGAATACATAAACAGAAAAGTGCTGATTGGAAATTCAAAAAAAATAAAGCTACTACTCCATTAAAAAAAATTCAAAACTATCATTCGATTTGATTCAGGTTTTGACATGAAAAATGGAAGAAATGAATTACTGAACAGGTGCTGAGAGAAGAAAAGAACTGAATTGGTTTCTTCTTACCTTGGGTGAGGGACACTCGAGCTTACCGACGGCACCTTGATTCTGGGCCTCAAGATCCGCCGTTCCACTCCGCCTCCGTGACCCATCACCGCCTCCACCAGTCGGTGAAAGATGATTGGGGGCGGAGGAAGCGCTCAAAGATGGCCATTATGAGGAACATCGATATGAGAATGGCAGTCGCGACGAAACCGAAGGAGACGGCGTTCACCGAGCTGTCGAAGTGCCTCCATCTCTCCTGATCCCCCCTCTCCACATTCAGCGGCGCCATCGTCGGACCCCTGCCACTCTCCCCCATTCCGAACCCCGCCCTCCGTTTTTCTATAGGCACTGGTGAGTTTGCTTCGCTGCCGCTCGAACAAGCCGGCGACGGCTTCTCTCTCTCTCTCTCTCTCTCTCTCTCTCTCTCGGATTCAGTAGTGAACCTTTTGCTTTTTGCGATGAAGGGTAGAATGAGGCGAGTAGCCCATGTGCGCAGTGAAGACGAAAGAACAGGATAGAGCAAAAGCACTCTCCTTTGTTTCGGGAGACGAGCTCAGTGAGCATGGAGTGGGTGGATGCGCACACGGCGACTTGTGGCTGGCCTGCACAACAATATTTATATTTTATTTTATTTAATCAATTTCAAATCTCAAAAAATATTAGAGCATTCTAAGTATAACTCTCTCCAATAAATAATCTATAAAAAAATATATTATCACTAATTGAGATTTTCACTATATAAATGTGAAGGACGAAGTTTAAAACTAATTTAAATTTTTCTATAAATTTTCGCTTAATTTTTTTAATCTTCCATAATGTTTGAAACTTTTCATAATAAAATTTTTAGTTTACAAAAAATTATTCAATATTTTATTTAAATTTATAGCAATAAAATCTAAAAATTTGAGGGCAAATTTTTAAAATAAATATGATTTTAAATATAATTAATAATTTAAGTATCTTAAAACAAAATTTAGATAGATACTTGGTGTACTTTGTGGCGTCGAATCGGTATGTCTAGTCATTTGGTATTATATAGAAGTCGTAGGTTAAATGAACAATTTACATATAATCTGTTGAACTTATATTCTAATATTATCTGTCATTTGAGCTAATTCAACCTTCCAATGCTTATATAAATCATCTCATTTTTCCGATCAATATTTTATCTCAAATTGTATAAATATATGAATTTATTAATTTATTTTATTTTGATAAAATTTAATAAATAGTCTTGTTTTTAATGATTTGCACATATTTTTTATGCTATATTTTATAAATATTTGATTAATTAGTAGATAAATATAGTTTAAATGGATTTTTATTTAATTAAAAATTTGTTTATATATAAACTAGAGTAATTCATCCTTGAATATATTTAATATAGTAATTTTTGAAAAGCCTTATATTTGAATGATAAATGTTGGATTTATCCTAAGGATAACTATTAATATTTAGTCAAATATTTTAAATGATAGACATAATATCTAGATCATTAGTATATAAAGAGATATATATACATATATAAATATATAGAAATCAAGGGAAAATTTTACTTCTAATTGCATGGATAATCATCTATATACCTTGAGGGTATAGAGATAAAATTATATAACTCTTACATTTTATTATCGATAAAATTTTAGATATATATATATATGTGAGGTTAAAGAAATTTCTTAGAGTAGTTCAGGTAGTTTTATACTTTTCACAATGTCATTATTTTTCAATAAAAGAAAATCTTCATCTTAAACAAATTTAGAATTAAATAAAAGCCATTTAAACTATATTTATCTACTAATTAAATACTTGTAAAATATAGCATAAAAATATGGTCATTAAAAACATGACTATTTATAAAATTTTCAAAAAATAAAATAAATAAATTAACAAATTCATACATTATGCAATTTGAGATAAAACATTAAGAATTTAATAAAATATTGATCGGAAATAAGAGACTTTATATAAAGATCTAAAAGAAATTTAATACAGATAATATCAAACTTAAATTCAACCAGTGAAAATACTTTTAAAAATGGTTACATATAAGTGTCGCGACTTCCAAAGACTTCGGACAAAGTACCACGCCAAATTGACACAAAGAAGTCGTCCGTTAAATGGGCGACTATACCTATATCTATTTTTTTTTAAGATACTTAAATTATTAATTACATTTTAATAGGGCTGTCAAAAAAACTCGTTGTTCGCGAATAACTCGTGCTCGGCTCATTCATTAACTAAACGAGCTGAACACAAACAGACATTTTAAGCTCGATATATAAACGAGCCGAACATGAATAATTATTTGTTCGATCATATTCGGCTCGATTTAGCTCGAAATAAAATATTATATTATATTATATTATATTATATTATATTATATTATTATTATTATTATTTATTACTATTATTTTTATTTATTACTATTATTATTATTATTTTATTACTATTATTTATTACTATTATTATTATTATTATTATTGTATTACTATTATTTATTACTATTATTATTATTATTATTATTATTATTATTTTTATTACTATTATTATTATTATTATTATTATTATATATATGCGAACACATTTATATATCACAAATGCAAGCATAACTTAGTGATTAAAACTTTTGTTATGCAAAAGATATAACAAAATATTGGCCCAAGTTCGAATCCTTCCTCATATAAATAAGGCTATCAAAAAAGCTCGTTGTTCACGCTAAACGTGCCGAACATGAACAAACATTTCAAGTTCGATATATAAACGTCAACACCTAACAACAAATTTTAAACGAAATAACACCTAACAAGAGTTCTCTCTCGCTTCGTTTACACCCTTACATTTTAAACCATACTTATTTTAAAAATTTTGCCAAAATTTTTATACATCTTATTTACAAATTATTTTAATGTGAAGGTTTTTAATGTTTGACATTTATGCATTTCTAACTGTTATATTAAGCTTTACATAGTGTTGTTAGGGAACATAAAATCAGTTTCTAATGGAAGTTGGGGTTCAAAAATATAAGTATAGTAGTTTATGCATTCCATCTTAATGTGATAAAATGAATATTTGAATTGATTGAAAAAAATGTGTGCATGTATGTATCGTAATTTATTTATTTATTTTCTACTTTTGCTTCTCTCGATGCTGTTCTCGCAACTAAAGGCATGCAAGGGAAGACTAAATTTTAATATTAGGCTTAATTAAGATTTCAATTAAGTTATTAAGTAAAAAAAAATATTTGGCACATTCATAGTATTTTGCCCAATTCGTACTCATTATGTGTCGGAATCGAGCGAGCTTAGTATCGTTGGAAATGTAACAAAATTCCCCACGACTTTCATGTTGACAAAAATCTACAATTCCAGCCCATTAAGCCGCTGTTTTTGCAAACGCTCGAAAAAACTACGTTGTGGAATTGAAAGTTTTGGCACAGTCACAGTATTTTGCTCATATCGTACTCATCCTATGTCGGAATCGAGCGAGCTTGGTATCGTTGGAAACTTAACAAAATTTCTCACGACTTTTATGATGACAAAAATCTAAGATTCTAGCCCAGATGTGTTTTTTATGCTCGTAAAACTAAGGTGTTCAGTTGAAAATCTTGGTACAACCGTAGAATTTTATCTGTATCAGATTCATCCGGTGTCGGAATAGAGCAAGCTTGGTATCGTTGGAAACATAACAAAATTCTCCACG
Source organism: Cymbidium sinense (assembly GCA_021442155.1). NCBI lineage: Eukaryota > Viridiplantae > Streptophyta > Magnoliopsida > Asparagales > Orchidaceae > Cymbidium > Cymbidium sinense. The sequence goes on from CM038225.1 coordinate 70,619,998, forward strand.
ACTTTCATGTTGACAAAAATCTACAATTCTAGCCCGATACGCCGCAGTTTTTGTAAACACTCGGTTCATTTGCATAGCTTATGGAACACAAGGTTCATTTGTGGTAAAAAAAAAGGATGGTAGTCCACCTATGCTTTGTTATTGTTCTCCATATGTAGAGCTATCCACAATGTCCATACCTATATTTTCACCTCTTTAAAGACTTTGAAGCTCCCATATAAAAGTTAATTGTTAATAAATAAGCTTTTATCTGAAGGCACAAAATCACAGAGGAGAAAAAGAGTATTAGTCAGCTCATAAGTTCATACTGCCCACCACCACATAAAAGAGTTAAAACTGACACAAGAAATCAAATAATTGACAGCTTCTTTGAGACTCATATGTAACTACATACATGTATAAGCATAAATGTAGCCTAAGACAAACTCTTTAAACTGAAAAAATCAATGTGATGACACGATTGAGCATGCATATGTTATCACCTCCTTGAACAAAAGTTACACAAAACACAGTTATCACCACATGTCGAAATCCATCAAGGGAGAATGGAAAGAAGCACTTTCATCAATCTTTCTTTGAACAGGAAAAGTAACACAACATAATTACCAACAAACTCTCAAGTAGAAGAAGCTCAAGGAGTGAGTTTCATTAGATAGATTATTAAAAAACACTCAACACAACAATCGAGTGAGCTCTGCTTATTTCATATCGTTATTTTTGTAAGCATTTACAGCTAGAATTGCATATTTTTTGTTAACATGAAAGTCATAGAAAATTTCGTTACGTTTTCAACGATGCCAAGCTCGCTCTAGTCTGACACCGGATGAGTTCGATACGATCAAAATACTATGGCTATGCCAGAACGTTCAATTTTGCACTATAGTTTTTTCGAGTGTTTGCAAAAATCTCTGCTTACCGGGTTGGAATCGCAGAATTTCGTTATGTTTCCAACGATACCAAGCTCGCTCGATTCTGACATCGAATGAGTCCAATATGGGAAAAAAACTACAATAGTGCTAACAACAACAACAACAACAACAAACCTTATTAATCCCACTAGTGGGTTACATGAATCCTTCTCTTCGTCCATTATTATGTGTCAAATTCTCATTTAATTCAAGTATACTAAGATCATTTTTATACATCTTAACCAAGTCTTTTAGGTCTACCTTTCTTTAACATAAGGCAAATCTAATGCATCTACTCTCCTAATTGGGTCATCTGACGGCCGACGCTTTATGTGGCCAAACCATTTAAGGCGACTCTCCCTAATCTTATCTACCACTGGAGCTATTCCAACTTTTTCCCGAACATACTCATTTTGCATTCTATCTCTGGGGTAAAGCCACTCATCCACGAGCATCCTCATCTCGTAACACTTAACTTAGTCTTATTTTTCTTTTATTGGCCAACATTCGCACTATGTCATTGCGGGTCTTACCACCATCTTATAAAATTTTCCTTAAGTTTATGGAACTTTTCTATCACATAATAGGCATACATTCCTCCACTTCAACCATCCAACTTGAATTCTACTAATAATATCTCCATCTATTTCACCATCATTTTGAACAATAGAGCCTAAATATCGCCACTCTTATTAATGACTTGATCACCTAAAGTCACAACACTACCACTAAAACTTCTACAACTAAAATTACACTCCATATATCGCTTTAGTTCGCTTAAACTAAAACCTTTAGACTCTAAAGTTGACCTCCATAATTCAAGTTTCGTTGGACTCCCTCTCTTATCAATAAGAAGAATGTCATCAGCAAAAAGCATACACCAAGGTACATCTTCTTATAAATGCCTCGTAAGAACATCCATAACTAAAGTAAAAATATAAGGGCTTAATGTTGATCCTTGATGTAATCCAACTGAAATAGGAAAATATTTTGTCAATCCTCCTTGTGTTTGGACACAAGTGGCTCTAGTATACATATCCTTAATGACTTGAATATAATCCAATATTAACTTCTTCGTTCTAGAACTCTCCAAAGAATATCTCTTGAGACTTTATCATAAGCTTTCTAAATCAATAAATATCATATGTAGATCTTTTTTATTTTCTATGCTTCTCCATCAAACCTCTTAACAAATGTATAGCATCCATAGTAGATCTACATGGCATGAAACCAAACTGACAGAAACTGTATCACATCGTAACCTATGCTCAATTACTCTCTCCCATAGTTTTAATGTATGCCACATTAACTTAATTCCTCTATAATTTGCACACTTGTGCATCACCGTTATTCTTAAATATAGGAACCAACAAACTCTTTCTCCACTCATCGCATCTTTTTAGTTTTAAAATAACATTAAAAGATTTGTAAGCCAAGAAATTTCTTGATCTCCTAAACATTTCCACACTTCTATTGGAATATTATCCGGTCTCTGCTTTTCCACATTTCATTTTCTTTAAAGCTTCACTAACTTGATTTACTACTAATAAAAATGAAATTCTCTATTTTGTTTAGGTATTAAGGTTGTTAAAATCAATCGTACTTTCGGATCCTTCATTGAAAAGTTTATTAAAATACCTCATCCACCTATTTTCAATATCTTTTCTAAGAAAAGCACTTTATTATTTTCATCCTTAATACCTCACTTGAACTATGTCTTTACTTCTCCTATCTCTTTGGTTGGCTAACTTATACATACATATTTCACCTTCTTTGGTATCTAATCTATTGTATAAATCACTAAAAGCTAAATTTTTTGCATCATATATTGCTTTCTTAGAATCTCTACTGCCATTTTATATCTTTTCCCAATTGAAGTTTTACATCTAAACCAAGTTTTATAACAATGCTTCTTATTTCTTATCTTTTCTCACACTCCACCACCAACTATTCTTATTAAAAGAAGCTTTTCCTTTGATTCGCCAAGACATCTTTAGCAACTTGTTTAATAAGACTGATACTTTTTCCCACATAACGTTCTTTATGAACATCCCAAACTTTAATTTCTTGTAGCTTGCTCTTAAAAATATTTTTATTTGTGTTCTTTAAGTCCCCATCTAATCCAGGACAATAATTAAGTTTATTTTTCTCTTACAACCTTTCATCTTAAAATCTAAAACTAATAGTCGATGTTACTTAAAATTTCACTTGGAATGACCTACAATCTTTACAATCTAAACGATCTATTTTTCTTATCAAAAATAATCAATCTGTTTTACTAGATCTATTTTATAAGTAATAATATGTTTATCTCTTTTAAATAAAGTATTAGAACTACATAATCATGTGAAAATCTAATATAGTCCTACCTTCTAGATTGATTACTTATAAAAATAGCTCAAGCGTAGTCCCCCGTTCAACGGATGACTAGGCTTTTTTTTTCTGAATTAAATAATTAAAATTTAATTAAACTTAATATGAAAATTTAGCCTGCAAAGGTGCAAGGGAACTCGTGCTACTCTGGAATTCACTCTCACGTCGCCCTTAGCTCTCCCTAATCTTAGCTCATCACCGGTGGTTTGTTGGCCATTGGCCACCGTTTACCGATTTCGCAGAGACGAACGTGAATGTGGCGGCTTTGTTCGTCAACTTAATTCAGATTAATGTTATAGAGAGAGAGAGAGAGAGGAGTGTTTCATGCAAGGCTTGGCAAGATGGCAGTCAGATGTTTCATGTAATTTATAATTAAACTGTTATCAGCTTACTTATTATTAAAAGTATTACAAAAAAAAATATTTTATATGAAAGAAAAGTTAGGAGAACTGAAAAAATTAAAGCATATAATTTATCTTTTCTAATTAAATATTTATTTTTTAAAATCACTAATGTCGATTTGAAGCTCAAATAAAAAAAATTTAAGATTAATTTTAAATCATCAATTTGTGCCCCACTAAATTTTTTTTTTGGCTCCACCTCTATCTGTATGCATGCCAATATATTATTGTGTGATAGAATAGTTACGATGATAATTAAAAAAATATTTAACATCTTAATTATGTAAAAATATCCAACTCGCATATGTATAAAAGACAATCTATGAATTACAAAAAAGTTTTTGCATGAAAAACCTAAAAGGAAATACATATGTATATATATATATATATATATATATATATATATATATATATATATATATATATATATATATCCTAACCCTATTGTTATGTCTTAGGTTATAAATTATGCTCTTTCTTACAATTGAGTGATACAATGATATAATAAAGTAGATATAAATGATGCAGAATGAATTTCATAGTGGAAGTAAAAGGAGTATTAAGGCATCAGAGTTGTCTTTAAAGATTGTATTATGATTTATTTTGCCAATCTCCATTAAAGAGAGAAGATAAAAAATTAAGAACTATCGTATAATCCTGATTTTGATGGCATGCGTCAATCTTTTAGGGCATGACATGCATTTATACTATTAGCAATGACAAGTGATGGGGTCAACATGCAAAGATGTTAATGTTGATTTTATGCATTAGCCTGATGGGGTCAACATGCAAAGATGTTAATGTTGACTTTATGCATTAGCCTAATGAGTAATATTGTGCATTGATATTATTTGTGGCACAAGAAGACAAAGCTGGTGAACATTAGCATTAGTTCTGATTACATATTTTGCATAAATATTGTTGGTGATGGTAGGTGATGAAGTCAATGAATGACATTAATGTCAACCACATGTTTCTATCTTTTAAGAGGTGGCATGTATTGATGTTACAAGTGTTGGTACGCTTTAAAGTCTACAAGTATCATTATTGGTGTCAATGAGTATATCAACCTTTTAAATGATAATATGCATTGACATTATTAATAATATTGATAGATAAAGTAGAAAAATTATTTAGGAGATGATGGTCAAGAGATTGTAATCAAGTGATAATATTAAGAGATCATTATTAGGTGAAGATGGTTGGGAGATTATATTATGATGAGTGTGATTGGCTGATGGTGGTGAACATACTATAGTTTAGATATAATATTATGACCCAGCTCAAATGCTTAGAATTACTAATGTGGGAATAAAGGGTTAGACGAAGATTTATAATTTTTAATCATATATTAATAGCAACTAATTTTTTAGGCATTTATAAAATTATTAACTTTCAAATATAAGGAGAGAGCTATATAATTGATCTAACTCAACAATATATTAGTTTTAGGATATATACACATTTCTCATAACATTATGTTTATAGTTGATATGACACTAAAAATACTACTAATCGAAGCACGAATCTTGGTGTTAAAAATAAGATCAAGCATTTAAAACATCATTGGAAACTTTGGGATAGCAGTTAAATCCCTAAGTAGCACTTAAACATGGAGTGTTTATAGTCAAATCGAGCGTCTCGATGAGCCGGATCTAACAAGCCCAAGATTTCATAATTCTGACTTCATTTGAGCATTCAAATACACAAAAAATATCAAATGATCAAGGGAATCATCATGAGCCATCCAATTCGATGGAGTGGTTTGGATTTTGTATGTATATACAGAAACAACACTCCTTCAATCTATAAATAGCCTCTCATTTTTCACATAAGAAGAGCTCAAGCAAGAGAGAGGAGAGAGCTCTAAAACTTGAAAAATCCTCTAAGCATAATCGTACATTACTTGCCGCCCACCGCCTCACCGCCACCACATCTCGCCGTTGCCAACCATTGTCGCCATATCATCATCACCGCCGCCCGACTATCTTCGCTGATCCGCGGTTGCGCGCTACCGTCATTACCACCGATCTCGCCATCGATCAATCCGCCGCTGATCGCCACTATCGACCACCGCTGCCGCTCGCTGCTTGGCCATCGTCATCAACCATCGTCCGGCCATCATCATCACTGCCACCACCGCCACTACGTGGTCACGCCGCCATACCGCCGACCTCGCCGGTCACCTTCACGACGACCTTCATCGTCAATCGCTGACCCCCGCTGTTCACCATCATATACTATCAATTGTTACAACCTGAACATGACTATATAACTGTTGTTATCTGATTTTGGGATTCTCATTGTCAGCCCTTCTCATACACAATTCTGTAATCCCGTTATCGGGAAGATTTTGTACTCTGAAACAGATACATAGTGAAAGATTTTTATTGGGCTAGGCCCCGTAGTTTTCCCTCTTTACGAGATTTTTTCACGTAAAAATTCTGGAGGTCTCTTATTAATTCTTCGAATATCTGTGTGTGTGCTGGATGGAATTAAGAAAACAACATACATGCTTCGCAAATTAACTAAAATGATATAAGATATGTTGACATTTTATTGATTTAAAATGACCATCTAAAAAGTTTTCAAAATATTCGATTATGCAATAATGATAATTATATATATATATATTAGTTATTTATTATATCTGTCACATAGGTTATAGTTTAAAATATATAGAAATTAAAGTACTCCAATATCAATATCTTTTTTTTATAATATTTTTTCATTTATATACACGAGTACTTTAGTGTCCCCAACTAGCATTTTAAGAGAGTGAACTCCATCAGTTAACATGCACATTCAAATATTTCTATAAAAAATATTGTATTTATAATTGTTCAAAATATTTTATATCTTCTCATAAAAAAATATTACACTGCAAGTAATAAATTATGCAATTCAAGTTAATATGACTATATAAAAAATGAATAAATAAAAGATAACATGACCAAACTTTTTCTATAAAGAGATAAAATAATTCTATATTTTTGTTGAAGCATAATTAAAATAAATGCTAGAAAACACGTTCCATCTAAAAGAAGAAACAACATTGTTATTATAAATCAGAAGTACAAAAGTCTAGCTTAACCATTGATAACTAGCCTTTGCTCAATTTTTTTTTTCATGTTGTGGAGTTTTTATTTAGGACATCATGCAAATCTTGTGAGTTTTTTATTTAGGTGATTCAATAAGACATTGAGGAATAAGATAATATCTCAAGAGATGAAAATAAAACTCTATAATAGATTCAACACTTAATAAGAATTTCAAAGGTTTGGGGCTTTACATATGCCAAAGATTCTTCTTCTAATTATATAAATAAAGTAAAATATGTTTATTTTAAATCTGGTTCTGAGTTCCCATAAGAAAAAGCCCCTATACTTAATTATATTTTAAGAGAGAGAAACTCTCTTAATGAAACTCTTGATAAAAGAAATTATCTCTTTATTAATATAGATTTCAAAGTTTAATTTCAATTCTGCTAAATATGAAAGCCAAATGAGATTAATCAAATGGAACATTCATTTTTGGATTATAAGAGGGAATAAGTAGGAAATATTTTGATACTAGAAAGCCCAGTAAGTACTTCAATCTATTTTATGGTTAGTCTTTATAATTTTGAAAGTGAAGTTTATTTTGATATGAGTTAATATTTTATTAGAATGTGAGGAATTATATTCTAATAGTATAATACAATAAAAAAAGACTAAAAAGTTAGGACTTATTCTCATAGTAAAAAAGAAATAAGATGTCTAATCTAATAGAGAAAATTGGGATATATTAGTTCCCTCTCATTAGGGAGTATGAATCTATTTCAACTCTTTTGGACTTATAGCATGCTTAATAGGATTGCTAGCCAACACCTCCTATATTTTTAAACAATGAGTTCAGTCTTAAGAAATGCAAGATTATTCAAGTTATTGTTAATTAGGAAATAAACTAAAAACTTATACTCACTCTATGAATCTAAGATTTTGAATGATATGACATACTTCTAATTAATACATTAATTTATATCTTTTAACACTTTAGATTTTGTTAAGGCTTTTAGTGTGCACTCATGTCTACAATATGATGTAATTAGAAGTGATTGCGGGCTAAATCAAAAAGAAAAAGTAGAGTTTCTTAAGAAGATTAATCATCTTCAAAGGTTGGATGTCCCTTTATGTGCAATAGGAGAAGAGTATAATTCAAGAAGAAATGAAGAAATATGTAATTATGATTCATAAGTTCTATAAGTTTTTAGTTATTTTTACTGTTTATCTTTAGGGTTTTAATTATGTGAGTTTGCGAGTTAATTATTCTTATATTTGAGTTGTTCAATTAAGTTGAGTAGAAAAAATAATTTTATCCTAAGAGACTATCATATAAACCAAGCTTTTACATAAACAAATCATAAAGCCACAAAAAGAAATCTAAAAAAAGATGTTTTAATGCACACCGAAAGTAAAGATGCTAAGTAAATTAAATTAATTAAAGACAATAGACTATTTGGCCGGATTTCGCTATACACCTTAGAAGAAAAGAGAAAAATAGGCAGTTGAGTTCTTCTCCCAACCTAAAACTAAATATTTGACCTATGGGGGTCTTCATTAGTTTCTTATTTAGATGTTTTCTTCAGAGACCTCCTTAGGCTTCATAAGAGATCATTAGCTATTATAGTTCATTCATGTTAATCTTAAATTCCATATATCCTAACATAATTTTAGCATCAAATTAGATTGAAAATTTAAACAAAGCCTAACTAAATCCTCTGAAACATAGATTAATAAAATATACATACAACCAAGTCAATATAATTCAAACATACAAGCTTAACACCAAAAGGTACCACACCCACTTGTCCTAATTAATGTGCCATGCTTAAGGGTTTAAGCAAGAGACACATGCAAGTAAATGATGTTAATTTTAATTTTATTACAACATTCATTTTTTATTAAGCACAATCTCATGCATAAAATAGTCTAATAAACAATGCTCTAACATCTAATCTATGAGAGCATCCAATCTAAAATAATACACTATAAAATTAGAAAATCAATATATCACAAACATAACACTAGCCTAACCTAAATTTAAAGTCAGTGACCTAACAATCTAGTATACCTAAAGAGATTAATACAGTGAGATTGCACTAGGCTTATAAAGTTTAAGTATTGATTTAAGTTCAAAGTTCAAATTGGTTTATCATTAGATGAGTTTAGTTTGATTGGTTAGATGATTTAAAAATAAAGTTTAAGTTTTAATTTGATTTAGTATAAGATTAGACTTAAGATATTAAAGAGTCAAGAAGATAATGAACCCCCCACTTAAGGTGGTATTTGCTTCTCTCAACACCATAATCCTAACAGGATAAACTTCTCACCAAAGGGTGAAAAAGTTTCTCTTAAGTCCTAAATAGGATGATTTTATAAATTTTAATTATTTAAGATAACTAACTTAATCAAGGTTTAATTAGTTATGTTTGAGATGATTAACTCAAATAAGTTTCTTAATCAATGATTATTTAAATTTAACATGATTAATTTAATTAGGTGACTAACTTAAAGTTTGATTAAGTTTTGACATGATTAACTTAATCAAGTGATTAGATTAACTAGAGTTTAGTTGATAATTATTTAATTAACTTAATTAAGATTTAATTGATAATTAATTAAGTTTAATGTGATTTGGTTATATAATTAATCACCTTTAATTGAACTTTAAATGGTTTGATTATCTTCATTTAAAATTACTTTGTTTATTAAATAATTCTAAATTTGATTTATTGATTTCAAAAAAATTTAGTTATTTAAATATTGATTTTTAACTTTTAATTTTCATTTTGGTTTAAATTTTGATTATCACCTTTAGGTTAATATAAATTGCTCAAAGAAAATTATTAGAGGTAGATTATGCTCCTAAGAATATTTTTTGGAAATTTCATCATGATATCCTATGATTAATTTCATTAATTATAATTGCATTCATCCCTTAATTAATCTTTTATCATTTAATAAAGTTTGTGATTTTCATCTTCATAATATTTCCCTCAAAATATTGAATCTAAACTAGTTTTGTTCATAATATTTTAGTTAAATAATTGATTTATTATGATTTCTTGAAAATTTTGAAAATCTACTTTAATGAAATTAACTAATTCAAATTAGTTAAAATTTTGATTTAAGGACTTAAGTTATAATGAGTTTAACTATTTCATTAAAGTGATTCTCTGTTTAATTAATATCTTTTTTGTAAATTTTATTATTTTAAATTTAATTATTTTATTAACTTATCTTAAGTGGATTAAAAATTGATAAGTTTTCATCCACTGATCCAAATATCTTGAAAATTTATGGAAATTAAATATTGATGTGATAAACATACCATATAATTTTTATTTTAATTAAGCATATATTTTAGGAGTAATTTAGGAAATTTAAATTTTTAATAAAAATCAAATTCCTCTTCAAATATATAATAAAAATTAAGGCATTTAAAATTTTGGATTCATCTCTACATGTTAAATCCAAATAAAGGTTATTCACAAAATTTAGGACATGGTTAATTTATTATGAATTTTTAAAGTTTTGACATAATTAAATCAATTAATTGAATTTTAATTTTTTGTTAAACTATATTTAAGTGATTTTTATGAATTAATCAATTCTATAAGATGTGATTAATTTTCTTAGGTTCCCCACTGATAATAGAAATGTTTTATACTAATTAAAAATAATTTCATAATTTTTATAATTTTAAATTTATTTATTTGATTAAATTCCTTAATATGATTCAAAAAATTAATAAATTTTAATCTAGACACCAAATTGACTTGAATTTTCTATAAGGACTAGAGAAAGATGTTGCAATCATCTCCTAGGAGTTTCAAATTGATTCATGGTGTATTTTAAAGATAATTAAGAAAATTTAGTTGTTAATTAAAGTTAAATCATTCTTAAATATATTCTACAAAATTTGATGATTATGATTTTGTTATACTCCTCTCTAGAAACTATTTATAAAGTGGGGTTACTAGTGATTTTTAGGTGAATGGATAATTTTTATAAATATTTAAAGTTATAGCCTACTTAGAATACTTATTTGGTTTTAATTAATCTAAAATTAATCAATTTGAAATTTAAATAAATCTAGTGAGCTTAATTAATTTTCAGAGGATCTCTAATGTTAAGAAATATGTTTTGAACTATTTAATTATGCTTTTATAATTTTTATAAGTTTATGTTATTTATTTTTATCCAAATCACCCTAACATGTTTCAAAATCTTTAGCTTTTGATTGACTTGAAACTTTCATGGAAGTAGATCCTTATATTATTTATCTACTATAAAAATTTTAACCAAATTGGATTTATAGTTTAGGTCATTAAAAATTATCATTTTTAATACAATTCAAATTGATCCTAAAATATTTGATAAAGGGCTTCTTGAGCCATTAGATTCCTCTCTAAAATATAAATCTAGAGAATGATTATTTGTATTTTTGGTTTAATTACTGATTTTTTATAAAATTTTTAAGTTTGACAAAATTAAGTTAATAATTAAAGTTTAAACCTATATTAGTAATTTTGTAATTTTATGTGATCAAATGGGTTTAATTAAATTTTATAGGTTCTTTATTGATTATGAAAGTGCTTTGAATCATTTAGATATTTTCTTGTAATTTTTATAATTTTAATTAATTAGTTACTCAAAATTACTAAGATACTTCAAAAATTAAGAATCTAGTTGCCTATTTCACTCAATTTTTATGGTATGTGGAAATAATATTTAGTTTGTTCCCCAAAAAATTTTAATTGATTGGATCAGTATTTTAGGAGTAATTAACAAAATTTGTTTTTAAGCAAATTCAAATTACTCTTAAAAATACTAAATAAAATTTGAGGTTTTTAGGTTCATAGGATTTCTCTTTGAATGTTGAATCCATTCAGAGATTATTTTTGGTTTTTTATTTAGTATTTTATTTTTATAATATTCTGAAATTTCAGGTCAAATCTAAAGGGATTTTAGTCATGGTTGACTATCATAATCAAATAAGATGAATGTCTAAAGAGTTGTCTCCACCATAGCTAGTGAAATTAGAGAGGCGATGGACATTTTTCTACCACTAAAGAGCAATTATTCGACAAACTTTGTCGAAAATTGAGTTTTTTTTATGTACTAAAAATGTTTGGAATTTAAAAGTCAAGGGAAATGTAAAGTTGTTTCTTAGATTTGTACAAATTTATTTTAAAAAATCTCAACATGTATGAATGTAGGGCTGAGAAATTAGCCCGAAGATCATGGCTCGCTCGAAAGTCGACTTGAACTTGGGCTCGAATCGAGATCGACTCGAAGCAAACGAGGGATTTTCGAGCCGAAATGTGGCTCAAATTTATTTCGAATGAACTGGCTTCAGCTGCTCGGCGGATCGGCGAACGGCCGGAGCAGCAGATCGTCGTCCATTAATTCCCTAAATTCCCTATCTCGACTCGACACGACCACTTACCCATGACTCTTCTCACTTCTCGCTTCCTTCTACTTCTCCGGTTCTCCGTTCTCACTTCTCCATGCGCGTCTAGTTTTGAGTGCGCGCGTGGCCGCCTGTGATATCGCCGTCCGCCGATGAGTGCTTGGTTTGTTTCGATTTTGATGGTCTCAGACATCAGATGTGCTTTTTGTTTCATTGCTCTGAAATACTTCTCGATTCTATTTCATTTCCGACTGTAAGTATTTCATGGAATCATGCCTATGAGATGTTGGTTATTTCAATTATTTTTATTCCATTGAGGTATTTATTGGATTTGGGGATGTTCGTGCTTGATTTGGGGATGTTTGGTTCTTTAATCATTCATGTGTATCTATTTTTTTGGGCTACTAATTTCAATTGTCTCTATTCCACTATTTTAGGTTAGAATGGTTGTTTGCCTCACCCAGGTTATCCGTTAGCCATTTGGGTTTGTAACGATTGTTGTTTGTTGAATGTTGTGGCAGTTGCAAACTTGATTGAATGATGTTATTTTGACCTCATTACCTATTAACTTCAATGTTTGTAACTTCCTTGCCTCCCGACTACTCACTTGCACTACCTCTCCTGGTTTTGAAACTTTGTAATTAGAAATACTTCCCATTAGCCATTATTTCATTTCTAATTGTTTCACTCTACGCTCTATTGAATGCCGCTTTTCCGTTGGTACTTGGCTTTGTTGATTGCTGTTGCCTCATGCCTGTTGGAGGTTATTTGGTGCTATAAAGGTTGTTTACTTGTTTCTGGTGCTATTGTGCATTCATGGGACATGTTATGATGTTCACATGCCTTTGCCGCTTTGGTAACTTGGTTGCTCTGTTGACTGTTGGTAGATGTTGATAGATGCAGATTTCTTGGTTGTAAATATATGGGGATCTTTTATTTATAATCCAGTCTTTAAGCAGATTTCTTGGTTGGTTTTGATCTTTCTTCTAATCCAGTCTTTAATTAATTGGTCTAGCATGATTTGTTGTTCAAATTAATGGTTACTAATCTGGGAATTTATGCTTTTTTGAGTGATTCTATGCATCATTTTTGTTTCATTTCTTATAGACACAATGACAAGTCCTTCTCAAAGTAAATATATTAGTTGTTCAAGCAAATCAAGCCTACCTATTGATGATAATGCAACAACTCAAAATGAGAGTGTGGGTGAAATAGCTTCGACCGTTAAGATCAAGGGTAAAAGACAACGATATGAAGTTTGGCAACACTTCAGTGAAATTACTATAACAGAAAAGGGAAAAACGGTGCAAAAGTTTAAATGTAATTATTGTGTCAAATCATATGTGAAACAAAAAATTGGAACCACATCTCAGTTAAGTAGACACTTCAAATCAAATCACTATAGCAAGGTTGATAACAAAGGAAAGAAGCAAAAACTATTTGATCCAGTAGTAGAGGATTTAGAAGAAACTAGTTCAATATCTAGTTTATGTGTTTCGTCACCTATGATCATTCTAAAATAAAAAATATTGTGGCTAAGATGATTATTGTTCATGAATATCCCTTTATGATAGTTGAACATTTATGTTCAATATTTTGATGAAGTCGATGAATCCAAATTATCATAAAATTTTAAGATTTGGCATCAAAGAGGAGTGTATGAAGCTGAAAAAGATAAGTTGAAAAAAAGTTTGAAAGTTGTTGAGAGAGTTTTGATTACTAGTGACTGTTGGACATCAAACCAAACCATTGGTTATATGTGTCTACTGCGCATTACATTAGATTGGAAATTATAATCAGGATAATTAGTTTTACCGATTTGGATCCTCCTCATAATGATTTCGAGGCAATTTCAAAGTTTATTGCAATGGGGTCTACAAAATAAAGTTAATACCATAACTTTGGACAATGCATCATCTAATGATGTAGCAGCTATAAATCTGAAAACTTTATTCATTAAAAGATCTAGTTTTCTATTGATGGGTGATTTCTTTCATGTTGTTTGCACCGCTCATATTTTAAACTTAATGGTGCAGGATGGACTGAAAGAAATCAGTTCAATAATTGAAAGGGTAAGAGAGTCTATTTTATTTATAAAAAGATCTCCAGGTCGCTTACATAAATTTGGAGAGATAGCAAGACAGATTGGCTTATCCACATCAAAGGCACTTTGCATTGATGTGCTAACTCACTGGAACTCCACATACAAGATGTTAGAGTCTGCTTTTTATTATAAGAATGTATTTCTTGAATATGCTTTACGTGATCTGAATTATATATGGTTGCCCTCTCAAGAAGATTGGGTTAACTTTGAGAAAGTAAGAGAGCTACTTCAAATTTTTCATCGCATTACTGAAATTTTTTCAGGTTCATCCTATCCTACATCGAATAAATTGCTTTCCAATCTAGTTTTGATCATGAGAATATTGGATCGAGAATGCTTATCTAGTACTATTTTTATTTCAAACATGGTAAGTATAATGAAGACTAAATTTGATAAGTACTGAACAGAGTGTTCATTATTATTTTCGATTGCTTGCATTTTAGATCCTAGAATAAAACTTTTTGCTATCAATTATTACTATCCACAAATATATGCTGTTGACATTATGAATGAGAAGAAGGACAATCAGAAGCAAAAATTTTTTTTGAGCTATACTCTTATTATTCGTTGATATACCACGAGCAAAACTATTGAAGCATCCACCTCTCAATCTGAAAGAAACACAATTGAAGGTGGTAATGCTTCACATGATGATTTGGCGGGTTTGTATGACTTTATAAATTCTATTGGCCTTTTAGTACCACAAAAGTTTGATCTGGAGATATACCTTGATGAAGCATGTGTGGAATGCCCAGATTCAGAATTTGACATTTTGGAATGGTGGAAAATGTCCGCCATGAAATATAAGACTCTCTCAAAGATGGCCAAAGATATTTTACCATCCCAAGAATGTTGTTCAATCGCCTTTAGTGGTGGTCGGGTACGTTTATAGAAGTTCAATTTCACCAAGAACATTAGATGCTTTAGTATGTAGTGGAAACTGGATTCGAGCTGCATATAAATCATCAAAAGATCCATTGGTAATATTTACTTACTTTTTTATTTTATACTGCAATTCTCTCTTCTATTCAAATATGAGTTTCATTTTTTATCTATTGCAATTTCAGTTTGATGTTCTTGTGGTTATAAATGTACCTGAAAGCTTGTCTATGGAATCACAAATATGAAAATCAGGTGATATCATTTCAGTTATGCTCTCTTTATTTTTGGAGACTATTTTCTTTCAGCAGACTATTTTGTGAGACTAATACAGTTTGTATATATTTTTGGAGATTATTTTCTTTCAGCAATGTAGGCTATGTAGCATCTGATTATATATTTTCTGCTTCTGTGCTTTAATATTTTATGTTACTGGCAAATGGTGATATGATGCCCAATGATAAAATTGAACTGAGATTGATTAATGGAGACTTTGGTGATTGATTTTTATATTAATAGTGGAATGACTTGGTCGATGATCTAACTTTGAGGCCATTTCATCGTTGGGGATGACATATTGTATATTACTTGATATTGTCTTTAAGTTTTTATCTAAATTTAAAATTTTGGTTTGACATTTGTCACATTACAAATATATTGCTTCATCTTATATTCTTACTATATTTTATCTACTGATGCATGCAATATTAGAATATAAAAATTTTAGTTTAAAATTTTATTTTGACTTTACAAACATATTTGCTTCATCTTATCATCTTACATAATTATATACTTACATTTTTACTATATTTTATGTACTAATGCATGCTACATGCCTACATTCTACATTCTTACATGTCTGAAGTCTTATTTTGCTTGCTTAGTTAGTCACCCTAAAAATAAAGAACTCAATTCAGTTTTTTGAGGGCACAAAATTCTATTAATTTTTTTCGGTTCTCCATTCCTTTACAAAAAACTATTTCACACAATCAGCCAATCAAACTAATTTTTTCCTTATTTGTTTAAACACATATTTCTATTCTATTTCTCACAGGTTTTCATTTTGGGTTCTAGACTTCTACTTATCAACTCGTGGCCGTAGACCCATAGTCAACCTCAACTAGTCTTATCATGGAGAATTTATGATTATTTAATTTTGGACGATGATGAGAAGAGAAAATATTTGTAATTTGGGCTAATTCATTTATTTTTGCTTCATTATTGGCCATATCGCTCTAATTGACGTGCAACCTGTAGCCTTTATTCTCGCTTTTGACTCTACTATATTAATGCATGATGTTTTTTGATGAGGTTTTGTCACTTTGTTAGAGATTTCTTTATCTTGGCTAATTGACGGCTTTGACAACCCTGAGGTCGAGCATACAATTATCAAGAAAAATATACAAATTATAAATTTCCGCTAATTTGAAGATGGATATTACTTTCTCCGACTCGAGTCACAAACAAAAGACATTTTCATATTTTTGTTTTTTTTGTTTATTTTAAATGTTATGCCAATTGTATCATTTTATAGACTTGTATTTGTGAATCAATTGATTTTCACCTAGAATTGATTTTCGAAGCTATTAAGCTTTGGATTTCGAACCGGTTCATTTGGATTTCTAGCCGGCTCGTTTCACACTCGAGCTAGATCTCGATTCGATCCGACTAGGCTTGGACTCGAAATTTTCGAGCCACGACTCGAGCTCGAGCCGAATTACCCATTTTCGAGCCGATTTTGAGCTGATGGTTCGGCTCGAAATCGGCTCGAACACACCCCTATATGAATGGTATAAAGTTTGGAGAAATTACCTCACTGAAGCTCACACTCAGTGGATTTTTCACGCTAGAGTGCTTTCTTTGGACAAGGCTAGTCCCTAGTGCAAATCTCCTCCCTTGCCTCGTAATGAAACATGCAATTCACTAATGGCTTATATTGAGAGGTTCAATCTTTGGGCTATGGCAACATCATGTTACTATTAAAGATAATCATCGTTAAGAATCATACTTTTGCGGATAAGGATCTTATGAATTAGGGTGATGATTTTTGTTGGAGAAGAATGGAGAGTAGGATGATGAATTTAAGATTTCCTCCCTTTTAGTCTTATCATAAACTAGGTTGCAAATAGTGAAAAGATTTCACATTTTGCTTAAATTGGTGAAGCAATTGACAAAAATTATGTATAGACAAGCAATAGAGATATGAATGTCGAAGAATTTGAGATTTATGGATCAAATAATTGATCACAAATTGAAGGATTTTAGATTTATGGACCAAATAATTGCTCACAAATTGAAGGACCGACAAAAAGATCAATTTTATTTTTTAAAATATATTTATCTTGAATATATTAAGTATTTTTTATTTTTAAAAAATAAATAATATTATTTAAAAAAAATACTCAGAAGAGCTTTTCCATATTTCAAATATTTTTTAAAATAATAATTATTATCAAATATATTTTATTTTAAAAAATATTTATAAATAAATTAAATAAAAATAATCTCAAACGGCCCCTAATCAACTAATCAATTAGTGTATGCTCTCTTCTTTCCCACTGTCCCGATGCAATCTTCGAAGAACTTTTTTTTTTTTTGTTTTTTACACTCTCATGTGCTTAAGGCCCCATTCTTCTTGTCGTGTCCTATAGCATGCTTAGCTACTAATTAACTTGATTCTACTACTAATTATGGTAATTAATAGGATGCTTTGAGAAGAAATAGGTTAAATATTATCATTAAAATTTTATTAAATAATATCTTTAATGAATTTATTAATGTCGCCTCATTATTTTATTACATATCTAATATTCAAATAAAAAAGAAATTTTTTGTATTTCGGCATGATCAATTTATTGAGAATAAATAAAATAAAATAAAATAATGGTTAAATTTTTATTATGTTATCTAATATTTATTTGATATTATTGTAAATAAAAAAATATTTATTTTAATTTAATGAATTTATAAAATTTAGTTATTACTGACGTAATTATCCCCTCGTTTATTTGAAGATCATATTCTGCATGATAACTGTAGTTCAATTATTGATCGAGGGAGTTGGTACGAAAGTTTCTCCGGAATTGTTGTGAAGATCCGGTGTTACCATTGGAACACCGAGCACCACCATTTGAACATGATACAACAGGCGAAAAGGTGGGGACCCAACTCTGCGGGCCCCGGGGGGGCCGAGGTTTCCAATGGGAAATGGAGGGAGAAGGGGACCAAAGGACAAAAGGTCGTGCATTGGAGAAACAGACAAGCGAGTCTGCGGTGTCGGGTCGCGCGGACACAGGGGGGGCCCTGAGCTGCTAGTGACCGTCGAAAGAAAATCGGACGGTGGCGAGAGCGACTGAGAAGTCAAAGCGCTTTATTCATGCTACTGCAGAGAAAGACCGCATGCGCGCGGGAGGCTACGTTAACCGGTCACGTCGCACGGGATACTGGCTCATGAGCGCGTGCTGCTCTCGTGCCAGTAAGTAATATTTAGGGCACAAATATATATATATAATTAATATTAATATTTTAATTTTTTATAAATAATATTTTAAAATTTAATCTTATATCAAAAATATTACTATCATCAATATTTTTATATCGAAATATATCTTTACATGTTTAAGAAAACATTATATGTGTATATAATAATAATTGTGTGGAATGGATAAATCCTCTTAATTTATATTTTTAAAATGATAAATAATTAAACAAAAATTAATATAATTACAATTTAAAATCTTAAAAATAAATAATAATTTTTTAAGAAGATGATTATAATAAAATTATAAAATATATAACTAAAATTTATAATAAAAAAACCATTTCCTCTGATTATCAGTTCGAAGATCCTTTTTCAACCAAATCGGTTCATAAGCTAATAATTATAATTTCAACAAAGGATAAAGAGAACGCTTATCAAAATCTTATTAAAAACATTTAGGAGCTGTTTAGTTGATTATATTTTAAATGCAATGTATAATAAATTCTAATATTTTAAATTTTTATTATTTTGTTCACTATTTATGAAATGTAGTATTTTTAAAGAGCATATTTAGAATACACTCATCAAATACAGTAAAAAGAACTCCTATATTTATAAAATATTTAACTAAGTAATAAAATACATTTTAATCATACTATATTCTATTTATTCTATTTTTTTGAAGATTTACATATATATACCACATAATTTTTACATATTTACATATCCAATAACTAAAATTTAATATTCACATAAATAATAATTAATATTAAATATCATATAAAAAAAAATATCATACCACATACTCAAAATAAAATATTTATAACACTCAAATTTTTTAAAAATTATTTTTCCAAAGCAATTTTCAATAAATTTTATAAAAAATGACAACAAACCAAATAAAACTTAACATTTAAATTTGTAGTTATAAATGAATATATCAGAACCCATTTAATTAACATTTAAATTCGCTGAAGCTTTCAAAAATCTTTTTTTTCTTCCTTCAAATTCTACTGCAATATATTTTATTTTTCATAAGAATTTCTTTTAATTATGGGCAAACGAACAATAAATACTTAGTTGAAAGGATACAACAACCTTAAGATGTTACAGAGATGAGCAGAAGATGAATAAAAATAATAAATATCAAAACACAAAAAATGCATTCCCGTCCTTATATCGCCTATGGATGCCTCTTCAAAACCCTGTGGCTGTATATAATAATATACTTTCTTCTACACTGTTCTGCTCAAGCAATAATCTCCAACGGATAGAAATAAATGTTTTCCTAATTCCACATCAACCGCAGACAGATTTTCTAGGCATTCAATTGTGATCTACATACAAAACAGAACATAAAACGGCAGCTTAGAAAGCAGAAATAATTGAACACTACTGTTTAGCCCAGCCTAAGTTTAACATCACCGGAGAAGAAAAATCAGCTTTTGAGCAAAATCTATATGGAATTTTTATAAATCAGTCACTCAATTTATATGTATTTACAATTTAAACTGACAATTTATATGTGTCATGATCAAATCATTAATATTTTGAAAAAAATGAGTTGGGTTTTTATGAAATTCAATATCTGAATGTCAATTTAAAAGATTGAGGGTGAAAATAGTTGTATATAGATATTTAATACCTAAAATTTGATATTCATATACAAAATTTTTCCCCGATGCACGGAAAATTTATTTCACTTTAAAAAAATTAGGGAGATTTACATACATACCACGCAATTCTTATGCATTTATATATTTCACACCCAAATTTTAATTTTTACTTAAATAACACTTAAATCTTTATTATTACATCAAAAATACCACCGATTACTTTTTTTTCCAAGTGAAATGACCTTTTTTATAGGAAAGTCTTGGTAAATATTCAAGTTTGGATGTGAAATATGTAAATGTATAAGAATTCTGTAGTATGTATGTAAATTTTCTAAAAAATTAATGATAGGGGTATTTTTGATGTGATATTAATGTGTTGGATATGTAAAAATTGTGTGGTATGTAAATGGCCCAAACATTTAAACCAGCTTTATTCAGAATCAAAATAAACAATAATTCATCATAATGACAAACAGATATTGCAAAAAAAAGCATACAAACCTTGCCCTTTCCAGCCTGAAACTCTGATCTTAACTTAGAATGGTCTCTAGAAAGCAGATAAGTGCATAAAGCTTCAGCGAACTTGTTATTTCCTGAGATTAGCACAAAACAGGAATGTGTATTAGGCAGGCAAACTACTATCTGCATAACACAAAATTTAATTAGGAAAGCAAATGAAATCACCAGAAAATAATTTGGCAATGGCTTCAAAAACAAACACAAGGGTAGGCTTTGTGATGGTAATGGCAAATGAAAAACCAGAGACTCCATGGACCTCCTCGCGGCAGAAAACAACCTGACGGCAAAATCAAATTATACTAGGGCAATGCAAAAAATAATACTCAGACCTCTCTGATGTTGAAATTATTTTCTGTAGAACATGAAATAAAAGACAATGCGAGGTATGAATGAACATAATGCTGTAATATAAGGAATTTTTTTTTTCCTTCAGTGTTGAGGTTGTGATGGTGGGGAGGGGGACCTTCAGATCACTTACAGCATCTTTTGAAATCATGGTGTGAAGAAGCAAAGGTGAACCCAGTGTCTGTCTTATGTATTGGTCCTAAAGCATCGGAAGAGAAGAAGATGGTACGATTCAGATATTCAGTTGTAAGAATCAGCGGTTTTAAATTCCCAATGAACAAAAATCATACCTGTGATTTCACAATGCTCACTAAAGCATTTTTGTCCTCATTCAGTGGCTCATAGAAAACCTCCACAAAATCAGTGGGTTCCAATCCTGCTTTTTTTCTTAGTTTCTGGATCCTATTAATCACCTGAATGAAAGAATAGCAGGTTTAGTAACATCAAATTAAAAGAAATCACTGAAAACTTATAAATAAAACAGTATAAAAAGGGTAGCAATTTAACAACAATAAGCCAGTTCCTCATCACCAGCCCAGCCGGTGAGACATAACAACTAGGCGTACTACCTATCGCACTAATTACATAAACGTGTCCACTAATTACATAAAAGTGCCCGCTTCCAATTTTGAATACACTGAATAAAGAAAAAACTTGTATTAGGATCTCCTGAAAAAAAATTGTTTAGGAAGGATCTCAAAGCCATCAAAATTTGTTTGAGATGAATGTAACATATGAATAAACAATCTAAACTTGTATTACATTTCATAGCAAATCCAATGAATTTGAATCCATTGTCGACAAAAATTTGGTCACCATAAACCAAGACAATATTTGAAATAACAGGTTAAACTCCAAATAATCTCGACCATTTATATGTAGCCATTTAGCCCCCAAAGTATCACATTTCTCTAATTTAATCCTTTGATTATACAAAATTGATAACTAAATAACTAAAGTGGGATCAATTTTGTATAGTCTAGAAACTAAAACAGGATCAATTCTATATCACAGTTTCTATGAGGGATCATTTTAAATCAAGTTTGCAAAATTGATGGACTAAATTGAAGAAATGATGTGATACTGACTAAATTGGTGATACATGAACAATTGAGGAGATATTTTGAGATTTAATTTTTTTTAAATTATAATGAAAAAATAAAATTTGTGTCCACCACCACTTAGGGACTGTTTGGTTGCGTGCATTTCAAATGCACGCATTTTAACTTTTTTGTTGTTTGGTTGGAAGTAAAGTAAATTTTCAATGTAATGTAATGTATTCTAAATACATTAAATAGGATTTGAAATTCGCCGATTGAATTCAAATACACCGCCCAATGTAAAGTGATGCGCCGTCACCGCCGCCCATCATCGCCACCGTACGCGCGCCACCGCCGCACGCACGCCCGCGACGCCGGACCAAAACCTTCGATATTTTTTTACATTATATTTTTCAACCAAACAAAAAAAATCGAATTTAAAAACTCTCAACCAAACAACTATAAAGTATCTTTATATCAGATTCTTTACACTCACATTCCAAATGTGAATCAGCATTAGAGTGAACGGAAGAGACCCTTCATCAAATGATGTGAACCAAATAGAAAAATGAATCAATTAACCCAGATTAATATATTATAGTTTATAGAACAGCAAAATCAAGTAACTCTTCGTGGTAGCTTGACATTACCTCACGTGCAATCCCAGCCTCATACAAGGATTCATCAGCACGTAGATCCAATATCACGAGGACATCACCTAAAAATAATAATAATAATAATATGCACAAATGAAATCAAATGCTCTATAAAGTTAAATACAAGAAAATCTGATTACCATCCCCTGCAGCATCCATCTCTTTCTTTGTAATGTTGGCGGGTCTCTGGAATTCCCGCAGAACCTGTAATATAGGAGAAAACGTAAGTATTTTCTCTTTCAAATATTATATGCTCTTGGTGTTAAAAAAAAAAAAGTTGATTCTTAGCGACAACATTGTGCACTTTTCTGCAGGACTAAGGAGAAGAATGTAACAAAATCTATGTGCATGTTGTGAACCTTCAAAAAAGTTGCATTTTCAAGCTTATATAGCCTCTAAAAATAGATTAGTACAGCATAAATTTAAAAAATTTCCAGGGTCGTAATAGTCTTGAAGAATGATGATGAGCATATTTCTGCCTTTTCAGTATGCGCCCAAAGGAATTTCAGTCAGAACATAACTTAAGACGACTGTTAGAGAAAGTGAGGATGATTGTAGAAAATCTACTCAAGTTCTTAATGCATACATAATGTGAAGAGAAAACAAAGTACCAATGTATCAAATGTAAAATTATTGTAGGAAGAATATTAACGAAAAAGGGCTAAACTAAAGATATCATGCTTATAATTGGGTAAAAGAACTGTGTCAACCGAAGTTAACACATCAATAGTTTTATGAAGGATAAAGAAGGATTAATAAAGGCAATCATAACAGTCTCATAAGGCTAATGATGACGATGAGACAGAAAAAAAAAAATTCTCCCAGTACAAATTTCCATCATCACTTTAACCTTATGCATAATTGCATCTATGAATGAATAGAGTTCTTGGCAGCTGTTATTAAACCAAAAACAATTTCAAATTCTAGTATTTCAAAATTCAAACACTACTCATGTCAAAAGAATCTATTGTAAGATTTTATACTCTTTGATCATAATGTTTTCAAATTAATAATTCCGCCATTTCCAAGTTCATAATCCCGTTCTAGAAGTCTTTATATATTAATAAAGAGCAGTATGGATAAAAGTATTCATTATGAATGTTTGGGTGAAATACAAATAATTGATTAAGACAAATAAATGCAAACACAACATTTTGGAAGCTTTCAACATCAGCCTTAATAATAGCCTTGTATTGGGGTTGGCTACAACTATTGATTCATTTAGCTGATATTTTTTTGATAATTTAAAGCATTTTTACCTAGCACTATTAAGTCAACACAAGAATTCAAGCATAGTGATCCAAAGGACTTCATTCACCAGAATGATTTGTTTTCGTGAATTATGTAATGCCTGGTTTCTGAGGCATCAAGATCCAATAAAACCTAGACGAATGCTTTAAGTAATAATAACAAACACTTCATTCCTACAACTTATTAAGCGCAAACCTTGATTTCATTAAATTTTAAACAGTGCCCAGAAAATGTAGCTTCTCCGGAGCTTTGAAAAGCTAAAATATCAGCCTGCCTCATTGCCTTGACCTCCTTTGCAACAGCTCCCATAGCCTTTCCCAATCTAACACCTAAAACACTGGATATAGAAACCCAAAAAATAACACATTAGTTTAACATGCTTATTTAAGCCTGAGCCATGGACTTAAAAAAATAAAAAATAAAAATAAAAAGATATAAACTGCACCTGTAGTCTGGTTCGGCCCTTAAAGAAGTGTATTTTAACGTATCATTGCAAGGAAGGATTGCTTTTACATTAAGCTCCTCAAGTACATACTTCATAGATAGGAAATTCTTAGTATCAACTAAAATATCTTCAAATAAAATCTTACAATACTAACACAAAAGGAGTGATATACTTGAATTATGAAGCTAACAACAAAATAATAAATTCAAGCAAATCTTAAATACAGCACAGGCCAAGCTATTTGTTGCAGAAGATGAAAATCGGCATCCATTTAGAATTTGTTAATACTTGGTACATAAATATCCATCAACCAAGTAATAAAAAATCATCAACAAGCTAATATTTAGAGAATAACCACTCAAAGGACTCTTTTAATTCAAGCATAAAAAGATGAACCCAACAAAATTGTAAGTAGTTTATAATTTACCCACTTCAGGCAGACAACTCCACAAAATAAGAAAAAAAGGTTAATATTTTGAAGCTATTTTCAAGGCAGAAAACAATGCAATGCTGTAACTTTTTGCTGATAACAACATAGAACAACAATCCAAATTAATCTCAATAATCTACAATAATGAAGCTTCGCTAACCTAGAAAATTTAATTTTTGAATGCTCGTGAATAATCAAATTTGATATGTTAAATATTTACAAAAAGAAGCATCGAAATATATAGGTAGGGTAAACATAAAACCAATATTGGATAAGAAATAATATTCATAAATTCTTAAATCATCTTGAAAGATACAGAAATAACAATCCCTCAAAAGTATATTGGTTAAAAAAGATGCTTCCCTGAAGAATATATTCTAAAAGGGGAAAAAAAAAGTATATAGATGCTTGGAATCAAAGGTCCTTTTGTTTGTCTACATTTCAACAAATTCTTCTGAAATAATTTTAGAAGATGCCAAAAAACAGATAGTAATAGCTTAGAAATCACAAACACTTGATCTTCTTTTATATTTTTTTCTGATGATTAAATATTTTTCTTTTAGTCTTTTCAAAAGAACATAGAAAAAAATTTAGATAAAATTTATCATATGCCATGTCTTGTTGTGCACCAAAAAGATTGAAAACAAAATACAATTGGTTAAATTATTATAGAGATTACTCGCACTATAAAGCTAGTAAAAAATAAATATAATGTTTTTATTTATGTAATATACTCTTAATTGACAATATTGCCACTATAAATTTCTTCTTATTCTATCATTTACATTTGCTAATATAGGCACCAATATTGTCCTTAAGAATTCCTCAACCATTGTTGTGCTAGTCATGTCTCATGCGCTCACACCAAGCTCTAACACCTTCATCTAATGTGCCTCGCGCTCATTTGCCTCGAGCAGTTAGCTCCTATTGATTGTGAGACCCAACTCCTAATCTTAACATGTCTGTAATTCCTGCAATAGCGTAGAGCTCACCTCAAACCAACGATCACGGCTTAATCGTTGGGTTGCAAATGAGCTGAGCGTTTGACAAGCTACTAGTGGCTCGACTCAATTAGAGCTCATTCATGATTGTTTGATTAACTAATAGAACCAACTTGAACACTTTTGTAAATACTCGATAGCTAAATAAATAAATTTGAACAGCTTGTCATTCAATTCATTTATGTTCATGAACAATATCATTTAAAACTCATGAACAAGCTCGATTATAGCACAACTTGATGATCAATTGATTAAGAAAAAAAAAAAAAAAAGCTCGATTATAGCTCGATTACGACTTGATTAAGACTTGTTTGTGAATAGTATTGTTTAAATTTTTATTTTTTTAAAGCTAAATAATCTTTAATTGATATATCTCATGTATATTCTCGACAAGCTGCTCACAAACAGGCTTGATTAAAGCTCGTTTATTTCATTAAACGAGCTGCTCGTTAACGGGCTCCATAATCCAATTTGAACCGAGCTCGTGAACAAACTCGAATTGAGCTTGAACTTGATAATGATAAACAAGCTCAAGCTTGAACACCATCATAAAAAGCACAATTCATAAGCAAGCTTGAACTCGAACATGCACATGCTCGACTCGGCTCAGTTTGTTTGCAATCTTACTTAGCCGCTTCCTCGGCTTTTATTGAGTGCATGTCTCATCAAGCCAATGCTTCATCCATGTCTTCCCTTTTGCTTGGAAATAAATTCTTTTTTATGGTCACTTTTCATTTTCTTAATCCAACTCCATGCCCCTTGTCCTCTTTGGGCAATATATGTAGGGCTCCTCCTCCTTCATCCCACCCACATCTAATACCTATATACAACCCTCCCCCCCTCCCCACTACTTTTGCTACTCACTCCCACTAACCCTGCTCTCACATGTGTAACTGCCCATCCACGAAGCTCTCATACCTTGTCATGCATCATTCTGCAAGATTATCGTCCGCTCTTTGTTGCATCTTGCACCATTATAATTACATTCAAACTACCCACACTACATTGTTCCTCACAACTACATCCCATGTCAATCACCACTACGTTTTGTGTGGATAGAAAGCTATCATTTGCATCTTATCATTTTGCATCCCATTACTCATAATGTACCAATGTTTATTGCGCCTTATCCGCATAAACTTCTTGATTCATCCTCCTATCAATAACCTTATCCTTTGTTCATTCATTGAACCTTGTCCTATGAATCATTAACTACCTAATAGATCTCTATTTTTCATTGTTAGTGTTTGTTAGTGACCTCTTCCAATCCTCCCTCCCAAATGAATCTTCTCTAATTTTGACACCACCGTCACTCTTAGAAGGAATCAAATAACTATTGTGATCACATTAGTGCTCCATAATCTTGAACCAATGAATTGCCTCCACTATCATGCATTAGAATTACCAAAGAAATGTAGGATTTTGTTCATTTCATATACTTTCAAGATAGTAACATTTCTGAAGTAAACACTCTCTATTTTGAGATCTTTTCTTTACAATAGCATGATAAATTTGTTATAATTATACATTGAAGAACAAATGGAAAGAACTTCAATATGATCACTCACCATTAATCACTACTTGGCAAAATAAAATGAGTTATCTTGTGCCCTGTTTTCATATAGCCTTCATCCATCACTCCAGTCAATCAAGATCAATTAATAACTACATGGTTGGCTTTATGTCCATTGCTCTCCTATGTTCTTTAGCTTATCAAGCTTACTACTCCACCTACTGATCATAAGCATATCACTCATTCAAGTAGCACTACAAGAGGTTGTGGAATTCAAGTTCTTCATAGTTGTAGTGGTGGATGTGGTCATGGTTGTAATTCCTTTCCACCTTGCCAACACTAAATGAGAACTTATCACTCATGATGTTGCGATAGATTTGCTTATCTTTCACTGCTTAACAGGTCACCATTATTTCTCTTTATTCTATTCACATTCATTCTCACTCTAAAATGTTTCTCGCATCCAAGGAGACTGCAATCACCTATTACAAAACTCCCATTTGACATCTGTTATCCTCTAATGCAATTTCTTCCAATATGACAGATAATCTACAATTATTTTTCTCTCTTCCCAATAGAAACTCTTCCCCTGTCAGCATTGCTTATCAATCCTCCTCTCCTATTTCTAGATGAGATCAATCAATTTATCCTCATTAATTAAGACAATGTTCAAAGTACTAATTTTTTACCAACCAATTACCTATACAATGTCTTGTTAAATCTCATAACTACCGCATAGTTTTTCCCCCCGCTCACTGAATTTTTTAGCAGAACATTATTAGTGTCTATTTTTAAAGCTGAAAGCACCTAGCATACCTATGATATTGCATCCGTTGCTCTCTTTTCCACTAGCCCCCTTAGGAGTGCATTGTCATCTTAGGGCCCATTTGGGGATCCATTTTTATAACTTTTTGTTTCGAAAAGCATCGAGTGTGTGTTTGGGGAGCTCCGTTTCGGTGGCATTTCAAAAAATTGCGTTGGAGAAACCAAAGTTTCTGATACCTGAGATCTCCCACCCCGTTCAGCTAGCGTTCCGCCGTGGTGTTGACCTATAACTATGCGTCATTTAAACTTACAT
Source organism: Cymbidium sinense (assembly GCA_021442155.1). NCBI lineage: Eukaryota > Viridiplantae > Streptophyta > Magnoliopsida > Asparagales > Orchidaceae > Cymbidium > Cymbidium sinense. The sequence continues at coordinate 70,648,495 of CM038225.1, forward strand.
AAATGACATAGAGTTTAACACCCCCCTAATCGCGATCGAGATCGATTAAATTCGCTTGAAAATTGACATTCAAAAAGCATCAAAATCAATTAAATAAAAATATCAATCAATGATCGATCCAAAATTAAAATTATTTTTAATGAAATTATATCGTCGGAAGCTCGACGATGTTTAAAAATTGATGCGATCGCCGTAACCAAAACCTATCAAACGACACCTTCCGAGATCGACTCGGCAAAATGTGCGCGAATGTCGATCAATTCGAATGCGACTTCGCACAATTTAGACCTAACTTCACTGACCGCCGACGTTGTCAACAAACCGATCGCCAATGATTGACGCTGCCGCTGCAATCAAAACCTAAAATTGACACCCATATCATAGTAATGCATAAATTAATATCACATTAATATTAAATTATAATACTAATGCTTAATCCCTTAAACCCTCTAAGTTCTAACAACTCCTCACTGTTCCTAATCGAGACCGGCCTAAAGATCAAACAATGCGTTGACCCTCATTTCACGCTTCTACCTCATTTCGACTCCTCTCTCTGTTCATTTCACTGAAGTTTCGCGATCTCCTGCTCATCCTTCACGATCTCTCGTTCTCCTCTCCACGCTTCTCATGTTTGCTCACGTTTCTCCTCTCATGATTCGATTCCCCTCTGCTTCTGTTTCATTGAAACTTTAGCCATGATTCAATCTCCTCTCTTGTCGCTCTCAGGAACTCCCCCACTTACTTCACTAGTTCAGATTTCCTCTGATCTGAGGTTCAATCGAACTTGAGAATTAACCAGACCTGAAACCCTTTCCTCCTTTCCTCTTAGCATAAACTTCAGGTTGTTTCTCTAACCTAAGCTTGTTCTTATGCATTTGAGTTTGGAAGTTAGTTTTTTTTTTTGCTAAATATGCTATATCTTATGCTTGAGATTATCTAAGAGTTTCCTTTAGGATTTGGGATGATGTATGGCCCAAATCTCATTTTTTTTTGGATTTTATGGTATTCATGCTTCTGAAAATGCTTTGGGATAATGTATGACTTGCTTTTCTCTTGTCAGGATGCCTACACTTTCTTTAGTGCTTGCTGAAATTGGTTTTACCTAAGGAGGTTGAATCAAATTTTTTTTTTAAAGGGGTGCTTCAAATCGGTTTTACCTAAGGGAGGTTGAATAAATTTTTTTTTTTGTAAGGGTATGGGTAGCTTGCTATTTCCTATGAGTTTCATTTGTTTTGCCTCTTGCACATAAACTGAAATCAAGGAGATGAGATTAAGATAGATGTGGGGATATGACAAGTTTAGATGTGTAGCCTAAATGTCATACTACTTGTTGTCCTTCTACGGGTTACTTGTCTCAATTGGCTTCAATTAGCTTCCTCTCGCTATGATATATGCTGAAATTCTTTTATTTAGCATGGGAATGATGCAATGTTTGCTGAAATTATTTTACCTAAGGGGAAATCCATTGACCGCTTTTCTAAAGGGATAATGCATGTTTGGAAATATTTTACTAGAGAGAAATTGAATCGATTGCTTCTAATGTGTATGATACATGCTGAAAGCATTTTATGAAAGGGGAAAACTATTAGTTTGTTTAGAGGCATAAGCATGCTGAAAATTGTTTTTTGTGAAAGGGGAAAACTATTAGCTTGTTATCAGAGGCATGAAGTTTGCTGAAATTTATTTTCCTCTAATCAATCATCTTGTTATTTAATGGGTAAAATACTTGATGAAAATATTTTCCCTAAGGGGAATCAATCATTTGTTATTTGATGAGTATAGGCTTGCTAAACTTTCTTATCTAAGGGAGAAATCAATTACTGTTTGATGAGATATGATCGCTCTCCATGAATTTCCGCTTCTACTTTTTTCAATTTATTTCTATGAAGGGAATTATATATATATCATGTTCTTTCATATGCAAGTTGAAATCAAATGAGAGGATTTGTTATACCATTATATTCTATGGTTTTATCTTGTGATACTGTATGTGATATCTTGCAGGAAATGCTATCAAAAGTCCACCAGACCCATCGCTCATGCGCGCCTTCGCTCATGGGAGAACCGGAGGTTGTTGTAAACTTTGATAAGACGAGATAAGGATTCGGTAAAATTCATCTTTATACTCTGAATATTAACAGGGAAAATGCTATATCAAAGCAAAGTTCGTACACGACACACCATGCACGCCTTTCTGGCGTGTGGCCTGCCTTCATGAGAGAGAATAAGTTGTAAATTTTGATAAAGATAAGGATTCAGTAAAATTCATCTTTATACTCTTAATAAACGCTCTTATCAAAGTTTTGCCACCACGACACCACCCTTTCTTGGTGTGGTGGGCCTTCAGACTACGGGAGAGAAAGGTTGAAATTTTGATAAACACGGAGATAAAGATTCGGGAAAATCGTATATATTATTAACCCCTTTTTCTTGGGTGGATAACAAATTTTTACCGGGTGTCTCAAATTCCTACCATGCACTGGCTCAAGACTCTCGACGCCTTGTGGGGATGACCAAAATTTTGGTAAACAAAAATGTGTAAAATTTCTAAGTGTTTGAAAATGAAGGTATATGCATATAATTATTCACGCTTTAATGAACGCTAATAATCTTTCTAAGATATTAATCATATTCAAAATCCTTTCTTTCTTACGCTTTCTTGTTGATTGGAAAGATTGATGTTTGAAATTCTCCTTTACATATCTAACATGTGATCAATGTGACAAATAACATATATGAAATGAAACTGCGTGTGATATCATGAATCGACTATCAGTTTCAAATTCACGACCACCCATACGCCCTTTCTTGGCGTGCTCACCATGAACCCCACGGGAGAGTAGGTGAGAACTGATAAAGATGAGATGATAAAAAATCTATGTATGTTAACCCCATGCACGCCTTTCTATGTAAATAATTTCAGGTGTCTCACTATCTCACCACGACGCCTTTCTTGGTTGGGGCCTAATCTCTGAAGTATCGGGGATGACGGAGGCTAAATTTTCTAAAAAAAAAAAAGGGGAAGGGAGAGAAAAGAAAGGATGAAATGCTTAAGTTATGTTGCTTAAAATTTTCTTTATCTCAAATATAAACGCTATAAATCTATATCATGTATTTTTCATGTGATCATTACATCATGGTGTAATACTCACCTAAATTCTATTTAAATTGAAATACACATTGAATATGTTCCAACATAAATACCTCCCCTACTTTACTGTCATCACGATTTGCATACATATGAGATATGGTGAAGACTTGAAAAACACATACGAATAGGTTAAATCTACCATGACATTTATATATCGAAGATATCAAAAAAAGTTGTTGAGTAAGAAACTCACAAGTCTATGGACAACTTAACCCTTTATGAAAGAACCTAAACTCAGGAGAGAAAGGAGAGTAGAAATGTAGATTTTGTGAAAGGAAATCTCTTATTTATAGCTTAGCCCTCTATTTTCTTTTCTCTATTATACATTATGTGATAAGTCGTGCTTTCATAAGTTAACGCGCAAATCATCAGTTTATACATGCACATTACATGCACGTATGCTCACGATCCTTATCACTTTGAAGAGGAAAATAAAGTCTTTGCCATATCTTCTTAATAAATTTAATGATATTTGTCCCTCCACTGCATGAGATGTAATTTTAATTAATCCACTCTTTTAAATGAAATACATCTACTATATTTTATATTCCTCCCCTTATCAAGAGAAATAAATGGGTATTTGATCATATACCTTCAAAATGATTTATTTTAAATTTATGTTGGTGATTTCATATAAAAGAAAGCTCTTAAATCAAACGCCTAAATTCATTTTAGATTACTTTTTATGATTGATCATATGCCTTCAAAATTTATTTTTTTATTTTGATAGAATATAAAGAAAGTGCTCTAACAAATCAACGCCTAAATTCATTTTACCATTATTTTATGATTGATCATGGCCTTCAAATGATTTATTTTAAATTTTATGTTGATTTGATTTGTTATATAAAGAAATCAGCTCAAATCAAAATTCATTTAAAATTACTTATTGATGATTGATCATATCCTTCAAATGATTTATTTTACCTTTATTTGATTTCATATAAAGAAAGCTCTTAGCTTAAATCAGTGTCTAAATTCATTTTAACATTACTTTATGATCGATCATATAGCTTCAAATGATTTATTTTAATTTATGATATATAAAGAAGTGCAAAATCAAATCCTAAATTCATTTTATTACTTTACGATCATCAAATAGCCCAAAATAATTTATTTCACTCTATACCGATTTGTGACTTAAAAGGGGTTAAAAATAATATACAAGTCATATATAAAGAACAGATCTACATAATCCGGTTTGGCTTTTGACCGAATAAACAAAAATCCTCAGATCAAACTCATGCTTGCATTACAATCAAGTCAAATACAAAAGAATACATCTTCCTGCTTCTTGACGTCAGTTAACAAACTTAATTTAAATTGAACCTACGTTATTCAGATAGATATTTAATGTCCATACAACATTTTAAAAGAACGAGATATGTATGTATGAAGTGTTCAAACAATGATAATGTGTTAGGTATAAACAAAAAATGAGATATTACATCTTCCCGCTTTCTGACCGGCCCCGTTAACAAAACTCAAAATCAAAATTGACATATAAACTCCAACTGATTCTTGTGTCCATACAATTCGGAATGATATCCGTATAGTAAATACTAAGTCAAATACAAAATAAGCATCTTCCTGCTTGATCTTGGTTCTAAAAACCTAAAAATTGATATAAGATGAAATTATAAGATTCTAAAACTACTCACAATAATAAAGAGAATCAAGACATGCTTTTTAAACCTCAAGAAAAAATCCCAAACCATCCTCATGCTCAAACCAAAGTGACAAGTGAAGGATTATACTTTGAGATAACGAATTCCCGTCCTCTGAAAACCGAAGAGCGAGAGCATCAATTGATATTAACCCTGTGGATCGATATAATTATAATTAAAATTTCAACGATAAATGATCATATATTCAAATCTAAAATCAATCATGATCAAAATTCAAAGGAAATAAAAAATATAAATAAAAACAAAAAAATGAAATATTTAAATTAAAACTTAAAAATAAAATCAATCCACCCTCCAATTTGTTTCTTCTGAAATTAAAAACGCTTAAAGAAATAAATGCCAAATCAAACGATAACTATTTTCACACTCAAATATTCCTAAAGCGTATGATGGCGTGTCCTCTGGCCCGTGGTTTTGCGCGAGACATATATGTAAACTAATGTATTTACGAAGCCCTCTGACCGGGTTATGCATGATAGCACTACTAAATTACTTAGCCTGTAAATGTTCTAACGCTGCTCTTTGAGCCGAAATGTAGAATGATTGGTGCAAAACCCTAAGTTAAGAATATTTGTCCTGCTACTCCCAGTCAAAAGTATACCTTCGACGACGAACCTAGTGGCCGAGAAGGATCCTTCTACGGTCTAACCTCTGACTTTTACCGGATCTGACAACCCTGGATGAACCATGGATGTCTTGACGGCCATCGTACTCAAAAGTTTTAAGTTAAAATAATAAATTTCATAAGTTCTAAGCTCCACATCGAATTATATCGTTATTCAACGATTATTAACTAGCCTTAATCAGTGCTCTTCTGACGGGAGGGTAATTAACTATGCTTGCACCTAGAAACTGAACATAAAAAATTCTCACCAAACGAATGAACCAAATAGTGTCTTATCTACTATTCATCTTCTCAAATTATCACCGACACTTAAACAACTTTTCACTTTTCCTTTTTCCTAAAAAAGGTGCATGTTTTTTCGATCTCACAAGCTTACTATTTTTACCAATGTATCCCCATTACTTATCTAAAATTACTAGACAAAAGCCCGATATAAGGCTTGAGTATTCTCTACACGAAGGAAATGCCCCTTTGCACGCTAGGGTATTCATACACGTGACGAGGACGATGAGGACAAATTAGTTCAACGATTCTGAGTTCGACAGTCAGTAAATTGAGGACATTGGCCACCATCGCAACAGTATTTGCGAGGTAAACCATTCATCAACCATCCCCTAAATCTCTTGAATGTTTAACAGATTTTTTTCATTGGTTGATCTCCATCACTATTTACTTTCAATGTTGGAAGGGCCGATCTCCGTTGTTTTCCATGGGTTGCTTACTCTTCTTGGTTGGTTTGATTTCAGTATGATATCCCTTCAGATAAAAGATGAGAGACAGAGAGATAGGAGTTATTGAAATTCATTTGAGGAAAAAAAATGATAAGCTTTATTACCTCTTCTTTTTTAGTTTGGAATGCTAGCATAAAAAATGGTTGTATTGGTTTCTTGCTGAACTTCCGATTGACCATGATGCATTATCTTTGCTTTCAGGCGGTTAAATGTAGCTTTAATATTAATTGTTTTAAATGGTAAAGTCACAGGAATCATTAAGCTGCTAAATAACTGAGATAATGAAAATACAAGGAAACATTTTTTTCTCTAATGTTAAAATTTATAAATCAAAGCATATCTTTTTTTTTGAAACAACATTATAGAAAGAAGCAACAACATGGTAACAAAAAATAAACAGTTGATATTAGTAGAATCAAATTTTAGAACAAACATATATGGGTTATTTGATTACAGCATGTCGATAACACTAAGGTGTTTTGAAAAAATTTCAAATAGTGAGAAACTTTACTAAGAACTGAGTTGCTTCCATATATACTAATCTTGGATTGTATTAACGCCAGTATTAGTTTCCACAAATATATGTGGCGGTTTTATATTCTTGTCCAACTGTTTTGATATTTTCAATTAGGGTTTGCAAACAAGTTAAGTAGGATTGACATAGTGACATTAATTGGTTTTAGATGTTTAGATTTCAACAATTCATATGATTATTTTTTTATCTGGCACGCACTTCTACTTAATTACTTAAAATGTTATATAACTTGCAAAATGAAAAAACCAAAGGAGGATGATACATCAGTCACATGGACGAGGGCCATCAAGATTATTTTTTGTGATTTGTGTTTAAAAGAGGTTGAATGAGGTAACATACCAACTCATTTCAATAAAGAAGTTTGATAGAACATAATGAAAAACAGGAAGAGACTATGATAAAACATAATTAAAGAACAAATAGGATCAACTTAAAAAGATTAAAAACTATGAAAAGAACTAAAGCGAGGAGCCATTTGATTAGGTTGGAATCCAATTAGAAAAATAATAGATATACCAGATGATCAGTGGAGAGAAAAACTTTCGATTAGTAAATTTTTTTTTTGTATATTTTCACTTTATATCAAAAGGTGTTCTAATCAGTTGTGCATATTTCACCTTATATCTAACAACATTATTTTAAAATGTAGGTTGTGCCGAACGCAATATGGCATAAATCCTGAGCTAGAAGACAAACTCGATATGAAGTTTGGCGATGTTGTAGTTACTGGTTCTAATATTTGGGCAACAACAAGACATTCTTCAAAATTTGGATGAGCCTCAACATGCACATTCCAACAAAGTACATGAAAAATCAGTCCATGAAGTAGAAGAGCATGTTGAATCTCAGTCCAAGCGCCAAGTACCATAGGTTCAGCAACTTAAAAAAGAAGAAGGATGATGCCATATATTTAAAAAACCAAACATCACAATTAGTTACAACTTGTAGTATGACATTGAGTGCCCTCACAATACACATTGATCCATCGATCTTAGAAGCTATTAGATACTTGACTGCATTCTGAAAGTTTTCGAGGACATGCCACTATATCTATTTTCTACGGAACTCCTTGAAAATTCAATTAAGCGGGAGGCTTTAATAGCAATGGTGCCAGAGCGAAGGGTTCATTACCTTCGTTGTTTTTTTAACAGTTAAGCTATGTGAACATTGTGTTACAAGTAGTTGGTTTTGATTGTTGGATCTTTAACAAAACATTTACTTTAGTTTGAATATTCAAGCTATGTTTTCATTTCCTAGAATATCTATTACTTTACATTATTCTGTTTATGGTTGGGGTTTTTTTGATTTCATAGAATATCTATAATTCTTTACTTCCAAACTTTTTTAGCATCTAAGTTGAAATAAATGTGAATCTTGGCCTCGTTCTATTCAAATATAAAGTATTGATGATCCAACAAACAGTGATGAAATATTGGAGACAACACAACACACTACAGTTTTGGCGACGACGATATGTCTCATTAATGAGTACTACGAGTCTTACATATGTAAGATCCCATGGATGACATCCTCTTTCATAGGTGACAAATGGATTGATGAGCTTCTTGAAGGCCATCCACATAGATTCCCGAACATGTTTCGAATGTCAAAATAATTTTTTTGTGATTTACTTGATGAGTTGCATACTTTGTATGGTCTGCATGGATCGTCCATAACTACTCCAAGGGAAGTATTGGCCATTACTTTGTATATTCTGTCATATAATGAGTCAATACATGCAACTTTTAAATGATTTCAACATTCAACAAAGACAATTAGTAGATACTTTGATACCAGTTTGAATGCATTAGTAAAATTTTCATTAAATATTGTCAAGCCAACTGATCGTGCTTTTAAGAATACACCAAGAGAAATATGTAATGATATCAGATATACGTTCTTCAAGGCACTCATGAATGAATCACATTCTATGAAATGTTTTGCCTAATCAAGTCAGTATTTTAAAACTGCAACATTTGTACTAGGATTATATAAGAGTCATTGATGGAACACATGTTGATACTTGTGTTCCCAATAATGAGAAGATCGCATATATCGGACGTTGCGATTCACCAATATAAAATATATTAGAAGTATGCGACTTCAAAATATGTTTTACCTTCATAATGACACGATGGGATGGCAGTGCACATGATAATTGTATATATAAATTTGCAACGCATAAGAGTGAATATAATTTCTCAATACTGACCCTAGGTTAGTAAATTTAGAAAATTATGAAAATAACAATTGAGATGAAGTTGTAATTTACTATGTATTTTCAAGAAAATATTATCCCGTTGATGTTAGGTATCATATGCAACAAGGTTTCCTAAAAACATTTCCCGATACAAAATACCACCTCCTTGATTTTGAGCAGAGCAACCAAGTGATTAGAGACAGAAAAGAGCTGTTCAACAAGTGACACTCTTCATTACGGGGTGTAATTGAGAGAGAGCATTCAGTGTATGGAAGAAGAAGTGGGTTATTTTACGTGATATTTTATCATATTTATTCAAGAAATAAGTAAAAATAGTTGCAACAACAATAGTTTTACATAATTTTATACGCAGACATCCATCTCGAGAAGATGTTGACTTTAGTGTCTTAAATTAAGATCCGACATATGTACCAGTTAAAGCACATGAATATCGTACAGAACAATCAATGAAAGAGAATAATTTGAGAGTGAATGATAGTGAAACACAGGAGGGTGAAGGTGTTCAAGAGATGATACAATTAAGAGTACAAATCACTGATGCTTTAATAAATGCATCAAACATGTTTAATTGATATGCTAATAGGTTTTATAAAAAAATTGCATGACTATATCTCATATCTTTTTTGCTTTTAAAATTGATTCAAAAGACTATGAGCAATGTTTTTCTCTAAGATGTTCTCTTTGAAGCGATTTATATATTGTACTTCATCAAGTATGTTATTTAGAGAGAATAAAATTTGTAACCATTACAAGAACATAAATGGATTAAAATAAAAGCCCCATGCTTGATTTAATAAATGTTGCAAAAACCTTGTTGATATTTGTCTTTGAAGTAGCACAACTAATCACCTATCTTCATCCAACATTCATCATTTGGGACGGTGATTCTTGTGGTTCATGGCATTCTTCTTAACAAAAATGATATTTCAAATGTTGAAACAAATTAAATAATAACTTTAGAAGATATTTGTTACTATTTCAGGCATCCAAAGTGTTTTCCTGAAATTGTGTTTGCATATAACAAAGATGGGTCTGTCTTTCCAAAAAAAAAAACATTAATATATGTAAAATCCAAAGAAAAAGCATTGGGATGTTGTCTTAAAGAATTTCAAATATATCAGGAATACTTCAGGAAAGGTCAAATTTATTAAAAAAAAAAACCCATTTAGACATTGAATCCTAATCTAATGATCACTATGTTGGAACTGCTGAAGTACAAGAGTATACTTCACGATATTGTGTTTTGCATGAAGAAACATTGTTTCGTGGTAAAAAAAAGTAGACTAATATGGCTAAATATTGTGTTCAAGCTGAATACAAGTCTATGCCTCACCCTGCCTATGAAGTTATGTACCTGAAAAACACACAAAACATATTCAAGTATATTATCATTTCAATAGATACGCAATTTTATTAAAAAAATCATCACTTACCATTTTTTTTTTTATATCATTCATCATGTCTATAGCAAAGAGCTACCGAATACTTCAAAAGATCTTAAAATGCTTTGATTCTCCAATCTTTGCACTATGCTAGATATTTAAAACATAGACACTCCTTTTTAATGGGAGTATTATCATATAAGATTTACCATACTGAAAAGTTAGAAATTAGTTAATATTATCTTGATTATATAATAAATTCTCTTAATCGAGAATATTCTGACTTTTATAATTTTCATATCTTATTAGTATTTTCTTATGTAGCAGGCATCAATTCTATAATGAAACCAATGAAGTTTATTTCTAATTGCCTTAACATGAATTCCACTATTGTAATTTTCCTTTTAAAATAAATACACATATCTAAGATATTTTGATTAAAACAAATGCTGATATTTCTAAACAATCAAGTGAAACTTAAATGCGTTAGTTATATACTTTGGATGACCGACACAAAAGATTGAAAATATAGACAAGTATATAATTTCTAAAGCTGGAGATGGGGTTAAATGAGAAAGTCACTCATGAGATTTATGTGATAATAGAATGGATTATAGAAAGGTGAACACTTCATAAAGGTGCATTTGGAATGACTTTGATATATATTTCTAAATGTTGGAAAACAAGTGAGTCATTGCGTTGGTATGAGAATATTAAAATCATTGTGTGATAAAATTGAGAAGTTAGATGTATCATATTAAGGAGAAAACAAGAGTAACAAGACATCGATCATGCTGCGGGACCAATATGCAACAACTCAAATAACTACGAATGAGTGGTAGTGAACGTTTAAGATCAGTTATTGCAATAGACATTGAATCAGAACCATGATTTCATTCTATTTTTGAGCCGAACAAGGAGAGCACACCAACATGACACGGCAAAGCAACATGGTAGGCATACCTACTCCCAACTTGCACTTCACTGGCAAACAGTGTACAAAGCTAGCTCATCGCTTCACTCTTGAAGCACTTTTCTTATAACATCTCCTCTAATTTATTTATTAACAAGAAAGCATTCAAAAAAGAATACATACAACTGAAACAAAAGATAAAAGGCTGCACGGCTGATGGCAACAGCTTTCATCCTGCAAGCGGTTCAGTTGTACTCAAATTTCAACAGCGCCAACATTAAATATAGGGAAACATAATTTTTTAGATCATAATTGACAAGTATATTACATGGAAGAATTTATTTGATGAAAATAAATAAGAGGGAGTAGACTGAGTTTGAATGCACATTTTTTACTCATAACAGACTAACACTATTTTACGCTTCTATAGTTAAATATTGATGAATAAAGACCTGCTAGATAACAAGCCTTCAGTTATGTATTGTGCTTGGTAATTAGCACAAATGTCACTGTAGGGACAGGGCAAATGATGAGAACGGTTTAAGAGAGATCATATCAAAGAAACGCATAATAAAAAAAAATATAACAGCGCATCTTTATATTTAAATTCAACATTTGTGAACAGCAAAGACCTTCCATGGCAAATGTCACACGGTAAAAAGGAAAAGAGCACAAAAAAATAAGAAAAATAAAAAATTGCATAGCATGACTTGTTAATGGAAAGATCAAAAAAATTTTCAGAAAAACATCGTTGGCTAACCTCTTTAAGTTTGACAGTAATGTCTTCAAGAAATTCAGCATCGGGATGAACAACAATCATCTCTCTGGAGATTAAAATAGTGAAAAAAATTTTAAAAACCAAAAAAAGGAAATTTACGATCATACCTTAGTGGAGTTTTGAGTGGTTTATTGTTCCTCTCACGGATGTTTCGGGCAAGATCAATAATGATCATCATCCTTGCAACACTTTGCTCAATCCGTTCATCTCTCTGTGATTTTATTAGTATTTTTTGTTTCATTATTACCAACAAACAAAATATAAACTGCTGAGCAGTGATGATAGGCTTTCCGTGATAAGAGGAGGTACCTTTCCGCTGGCAGAAGGGAATCTACAGTAATGAATGCTTTCCTCCAATCCATTGGAAGCCTTCCGCAAGTTTTGGAAAAGAGTTTCAGTGAAGAAAGGCGTAAATGGAGACATTGCCATACATGTTGTCAAAAGTACCTGTAAAAAACGTGACAGAATCAAGACAAACTAATGGAAACGTAGAATGTTCAGGCCCTCCTCAAACAAACATAAATTAATAGTTGAAATCACAGACCCATAGCAAGCAATTTTATACGAAACTTGATTATTTATCTAACAGATTTGCAATTCTGCTATTAGTCAAACATTAATTAAATCCCACTATCTCAATAATTGTCTTCTACAGTAAGTGGAAACCTCTTATAGATGACCATTAACAAAATTGTGATACAAGATAAAACTAAGAATGCAATAATAATCAGACAAAATAAAATTTGCTTTCACTAATAAATAAGAATGCTAAAAAAAATAAGCAATGCCAGCGGGAAAGAATAAATAGACATGGTTATGAATTGGAAAAGCAGCTCGCAGTTAGATGTGAGCTGCAAAATTCATGTTTACCTCTCCTAAGAGGGTCTTTGTTTGTTCCTAGTTAAATTTTTATAAGGAAGATGAATATTTTATCCTTATTTTGTGAGGACATTAGATTTGATTATAAATTTCTCATAGGCACAAGCACCAATGATTAATTACCCTTCCTAACAATGAGAAAAACTTTTGATTAAAACAAAATGTTAGATGTTAAATACTTGCCAAATAGAAGTTGTGATCCTTGTTTAAAATTATGTAATAAAAACCTGCCTTTTTAAATAAATCATAATAAGGCTTACACCAAATTGGTGCTATATGAGGCTTACATTTGATATGATGTAAGGCGCGACTCAAAGCTCATCTCGCCTCAACTTTTGTGAGACATGTGCTTTAGATCTAGGTTTTTTTAAATCAAATATTTTAATTATCCAAATAACATACATACCCTAGCATACATAACCAATTTTGAGAGACTTTTACCTAAGCCTCTCTCTCTCCTCTCTCTGCTCTTCACACACAACACTAACCACTGCCACCATCATCACTACTTGTGATGTAATTACTTTAGTATTACATAATTAGAGTGGATAAAAACTTATTATATTAGATTTATTTTGAATTGCTATGCCATTAGTTCTCACTTCAATATCATATATTATTTGGGGACATTTACATACATAGCATAAAATTCTTATATATTTACATATCTAACACCAAAACTTTCATATTTACATAAATAACACCCAAATCTTTAAAATATATCAAATATAGCATCATCATTAATTTTTGAAAGTAAAATGCACTTTTTCATGCATATAAAAAATACTATATTTGTAAATATCAAACTTTAAGTGTTAGATATGTAAATGCATAAAAATTGTGTACTACGTATGTAAATCTCAAATATTATTTTGATATTTGTACAATACTTCTTCCATCATGATTTATATCAAGATATTAACATGTTACTTGATACTTTATGCAATTTATTACTTCCTACTACATTAGAATGTTAATGTGTTATATTTTAATATATCTTTAGATTATGGGTTTAATATATTACGTCTCATTTTACATTTTGATATTTGTACAACTTATTTTGTGCAATTTGTTGATTCTGAGATTAACGCCACTGCTTATAAATGAAAAAAAATGCCTCAACATCCGATTGCTCAATTTTAAACTTTGGTTGAGATTTTATGTTTAGAAATAGATGAAAATTTATCACCATTAGCATAAAATGAATAGATGGGGGAATGATGATAGACTGGATCAAAATCTCATAATTTTATAATCACAATTTGTTGTGGTTCTAGTCTTTAGAGGAGGTAAACAACCCAACTTGATAGAAAGATTCTTATCAACAACCATGAGTTGATTTGTCTAAGAATATCTTATAGACCTGAAGTGAATGTTTGTTTGAGAGGATAATTTCAAGTTGATCTTAGTTATTAAAATGATTTAAGCACTATCACTCTATAATTCACAATATTTAAGTCATTTAAATCATATGGAGTTTGGTTGAGATCATAATTTTATAGTCATTTTGTAGTGAACCACCAAGTTAAAAAAGCCCCAATCATAACCACTTCTTTTTTTTGGTGGTATCATTTGACAATAATGCCATGTAGTTAAAGGACAATTGCACGTCCTCACTGACATGAGTTCAAGTTATCTCAAATTTGACACCTTTGAAAAATTATTATGGAGGGTGAATAAATTATTAATTTAAGCTTTTAAGTGATAAAATTTCACTTGAATATTTCTTCAATTTTTTATTTTCTGATTTTTCTATAATTTTGTAAGAGTTTAAATCTGAGATAATTTACATTAGAACTTAAAATATTATAATAACAGTATCACGTCCAGTTGAGATTTACTTTCTACACAGTCATTAACAAAATGCTTGAAAGGTTTCATTTTTGTCATTTTAGAAACTATCAATTATGGTTGTTTGCCAACAAAAAAATGAGTCAATGACTTACATGCAATTTGAATTTACTTGAGAATTCATCATGCTACAAACTTTGTCAAATTTATCTTTGCACGTAGAAGATTAAGCTTGCAGGATAAACCCATTATTATGCTTAATGAGCGGAACAACGTCAAGGGTTTTCTTTTCAAAATGAATTTCCGATATAAAAGGCCTTAAAGGCCATATGAAAGTGGAAGAATAGAGATAATCTTTGTAGATTTTACAGCTGCATATTGAACTACAGATTTGATTAAGAAACCTGCTTTAAAATGATGTCATGATATTTCATCAAGAGATGAAAGACTTGTTAACTCTAGTCCTAGAGACATAGAGGATTGAACTTCAAAAAATGGATCTTACAACCTCACCATACGGCCAAGACACATGAGAGATTTCATCTTCTTTAAATGAATTTTCTTTATAAAAGATTTGAAAGCCAAAACCCTCAACTTTCACAATCTTTATGGCTTCGCAAGCATCCTTTTTATCCTAGATGGGTAGATTAAGTTTTCAAGCAAACAATCAGAATGCTAGAATTTTTTAGCTTTAAAGGAATGGTTATACCACTAGAAGTGATTAAAAACTCCCTGCTCCTTTTCTATAGGATAGAAAAATATTTTCAACCAACATTCTCAGCATCATGCACTATCACACTTTCTAGCACAACAATAACACATTAGGTTTGGATGATCTGCTTACCATGATTCATTGGGCTCTTCAACCCAAAATGACTAGCAAGTTTAGATAAATTATTGATACCATCATGTTGCTACTAATAAGATTTCATTAGACTTTTAAGTTCAGAAGTTTCACTAAAAGCAGTTTTATCACACCACCTAAAGAAATTGCATTACTTGCTCAGATTGTTCTATCGCTCACAATAGTGTACCCACCCACGAGGGTGCACTATCACTCACCTAAGTGGAATATCATTCGAGATGTCAAAGGTTACTTTCAGCAGTTCACGTACATGTTGACTGAAGCCCATGTGCATCTCATGACATGCAGTAAATTGACCATTTTATTCAATAACTATTCATGTAAACGCACAAATAAAATGTAAAATCCTAATGTGCCAATCGCTCATGCACACAATTTCTATTTTAAGTTCATTAGTGCTCGCATTCTATCCACTTGCATGGATTAGTTTGTAGATTCGATTGCAAGGGTTAAGAGTTTTAATGTTTGTTAAGTATTTAACCCATCGTATGCAACTTGCTCTTAAATATATTCATTCTAGTGGGCCCCATAGGTGGCCATTCTTCCATCTATAAATAGGGGCCCCCACTTAGTTCATTTTCATTTCAAGTACAATTCATCTAACGCGCACTTGAACTTTCTACATGTTTACTATATCCATATCACAATAGGAGGCTCTACACTCACAAACGATCTTTGAAGTTCATTCCAAGTTCTCCATAAATCTAATTCAAGATTTATTGTGTTCTTGTTCCGGTTTTTGTAATTCATTCCATGTAGCTAAATTTTGTCGCTTTGAGTGATCCTTAAAATTATTTTATATTTTTATAAATATTAATGGAAAATAAAGAGAATATCCAAAACTATAAGGATATATTACTAAATAATAAAATAATTAATAATTTCAAATAGGATAAAATCTCTATGATAGAAAGCTTAATTTCCATAGACAAAAATATTTTCCCATCGACATAAACATGCCATTGGAACATTACACAAAAACAAGTGGGAATAACCTACTAAAACCAAGAATAATAACGCAACTTCTGGTCCACAGTTGGAATACCATACATGGTAAAGAGTTGAGAGTGATATCCTGCAGTCCTCTTCTCCTGTTCGCCCCTTTAGTCTCTTACGGTTGAATCGAACATATATGTTGGTAAGGTTGTCAATAAACTTCAAAAGATATGGTACCACCTAATGGGGAGAACATAATAAAAGATGAGCATCATTGAATAAAAAAGTTGGATGAAAGCACGCAAAAGAGGTTCCTATAGACAATATAATACCGTATACAATCGATAAGCATCCATTTCATGGCGAACAAAATGAACTAAACTTTCAGTAGCAGAATTGATCCACTGGTCAAGAACATTTGAGGACTTCTGAAGAATTGCACGATCAATAGGTGTAAAAGAAGCAAAGCCTTCAACCTCAAGTCTCTTTGCATTTTGGACAAGGAATCTATATGCATTATACCATGGAAGGAAGACGTCTTTCACCTAAATCAAAATTGAAGCTTCCACCAAGTCATAAATAGGCATTTTTAGCAAAGAATAATGACATAAACCAAACAAAAAAGTATCACGACATTTCTATCCATAGTTCATAGACCACAGAACACTCACAACAGCATATACACCTTCCTTTTTGAAATTCAATGATTCTGCACGTACAACAGGCGAGTTAATGAGATATAATCGCAATGCATCCTGCACAAACATATAGAGAGCACTATAAATTATTCAATAAACAGAACGGAAAGGTCATCTTCCTTTAACAACTATGAAGAAATAGGGCATTAAGAGCTCCATCAAGAAAGGAAAGAAAAAAAAAGGCTTCTCACGTCAAGAAACATTTGATTAATAATAACACTACAACAACACTTACAACCCTAGATATGTAACACCACTGCCGGTTTAAACTTTAAAGCCACTATTAATAACAAATTAGACAAAACAGTAACAAGCTCTCTATAGTATTAATAATCAATGCATACATTTTTACAACTCACTTGTCTTATCATGGCCTATAAAGTTGGAAGATAGTAAATTAAAGATCCTGCAGTTTAGGAAAATATTTGAATTGTTGCAATCACAGCTAACATAATAAAGGATAGCATTTTTTAAGTACACATTCATGCTTACATGTTCAATTTGTTCAAGATGAATAACAGTAAGGTTTAAAGATCCCATTAAAAGTAGAGCGGTAAAGAATATAAAAAGGTAAATCTATGTTTACCATATAATTTTCATTTTAAAGTGTGCAGCTTGCACACTCCTTTCACCTGTCATCAAAATATTTGAATGGTTGAGATTTTAAAGAGCTAAAAGATAAAATTTGGTTACTTTTTACGATAGACATTTAGCTAATTTAAATCTTCAATCAAACATAATTTAAATTAAGTTAGTTTCAAAATTCTAAATATTGAGATTGATAGCATTTATTATAATAAATTATGCAATAATATGAATTAGGAAATTGTATCAGTAAAGTACACAGCGAGAAAATTTTTGTTTAACATGGATTTAAGCAAATTTTTCTTGATATGTCAAAGAAAATCTTAGAGAAGAATATTTTTATAGAATATGATACTATAATATAAATTAAAGGTTTAAAACCCCACTTTTTCCAAACTAATGGAACATTGTAGAAAACAAATATTTTTAAAATATTTCATACTTGCACATCAATACTCATATAAATATATAACACCAATTTGCTAACCAAGATTTAAGAACTCACTGCACCATAGTCACTGATGACGTTCATAGGTGAAGGATAGTTCGCAGACTTTTACTCATCTTTTTTCCATCTTTAGCAAGCACAAGACCACTGCAAATGAGATTTCTAAAAGCAGGTTTCCCAAACAAGGCAGTTGAAAGCACCATAAGCGTATAAAACCTGAAATTATAACCAAACTAGAAGTATAAGAATTGTTTATAAGATTAACAAGTAAAAAACTTTTTTGTTCTTAACACATTGCTCTAGAAAAAACCTTGTCGAGGAAAAAACTAGCACTCATGCCAAGGAAAAAGAATGTTTTGGGGATAATCGCTAGTGCAACTCTAACGAACACATATGGGCACATAGCATCACACATGGAAATTGGACTGTAAAATAACTAGTAAGAAATGAAAACAACATTTTATGTTTATGAAAAAACTTCCTAGCTTCAAAGAAACACACAAAATAGAGAAATCAACAAAAAATATTCAGCAAAAGAACCAAAGAAATAGAAATTAGCAATGAAAACTTATTTAGCAAAGGCACTTCCATGAAACCAGACTGCAAAAACTGTAAAATAAAGAAACATTATATCTGACATGGTGACCAGGAAAATGGTGTGAAACCAAAAAAAAAAAAAAAACAGTGTCTGAAAAGGCAGCTGCATATCAAAATTCAAAGTAGTTAAAATAGTAACAGCATAAATCAATGTAACATAATGATTTGAGCTCATTTAAAATTAGATAAACAATTCAAAAAACAAATCAACATAAATTTACTGTTCAATCAATATTTTGAGACAATGGAAAAGGTTATTAACAATCCTGAACAAACAGAATCATCAAATAATGAGAGGGGGAGCACATATATTCAATAAAAAAAGAGCAGAAAATGCACACAAACAAGAACGGGAATGTAACATAACTAAGAATTCCTAGTCCAGTAGCAATGGTTACAGTTTAAACAGCAAAAGAAGCCATGATAGATGTTACTATTAAGATTTCTGTGTACAGGAGATGGCGATTTGAAAAATCAGAGAAAACAAAACATTCAAAATAAATAAAATAGAGATCATGTAGTTATATATTACAGAAAATCTGGATAAGGAACCAACCATCCACGAGTTTGATCTATGCCCTCTGCAACAAAATGGCCAGGGAAGTTCCTTTCAAAAAGTTCAACATTCTCAAATGGGTAGTGAATATATGCATAGGGCATAGACCCACTCTCAAACCAGCAGTCAAATACCTGCATCAATATTAGTTTCAATCAAAATGGAAAAACAACAAAACTAAAAACATGGAGTAATTTATAATGCAGATTTTGTTTGATCAAAGTAAAAATAAGAGAACTTATACATATCAGGAAATATACTACATCGATGATTTAGATATCCTTCAAGCATTACTCTAAACTCTTCCAAATGGCAAAACTATTATTTCAGTATCTTGGCCAGGGAATGAAATATTACACTTAATTATCTGCACTTCATTACTTTACAAGATAAAAGCAGACGAGAAACTAAGCATCTATATTTGAGCTAACAGCACAAGCATATGACATCAAATCCATAAAAATCATGATCACAGTGCTTCATGGGAGAATGTGCATAAATGTTGTGTCGCCTGTCACACAAAAGCTCCTTTCAGAAGACAATCACATGTTACATACTATAATGCAAACCGCCAGTCTTTTACCAACATCCAGTATACACAACTGTGTACTGACTCAAGTGTACTCACAGATTGATAAACAATAAAAATAAACACAAGTATACCAATTTAATGAGCCACAAAAAAAAAAAAAAACTGTTTAAAGAGGTACAAGATCAGTATGACAAGCATTTGATAACAATGCTGACCAATTGTGGTTATATATCAGAAACATTTTATATATATACCAGACAAATCATCAGCTTGCAGTATATAGATTTAAACTAAACCTCATTTTTGTTTACAGTGAGTATCACATACCTTTTATCATGAACCTGGAGTGCAAAGATATACTGATATATTAATTCAAACAATTTCTCATGAGAAGAAGTGCAATCCAAATAAAAAGTATCTGGATATAAACAAGAAATCGATATGCATAATAATTCTTTCTGTGACTAAAACTTACATCATCAACACGCTGCAACACACCAAACTCAGGACCTCGCGTAGAAGGAATAGTAATATGGTCAATATGGTGGCGATGCAAATCAGTGATCTGGTACCCAAAAAAAAAAAGAACATCAGTGTGTCAAACATGATTTTGGACAAATAGCAAACAACTAATGACTGACATTGAGCTCAATTGGTCGATGTACATCTTTCTTCAAGAAGGTAAAGAAAAGACAACTACAACAAGAAAAAGGTGGCTGGCTTTTCAAATATCAAGGGTGGGAAAGTAGCCATATGCATAGGCAAAGATGGTAAAAGAATAGCAGAAAGGAGAACCTGAGAATGAATAAGCATTTCCAATCACAATGGATGGAAGTACTGATAAGAAGCTGCAAGAAACTAACCTTAATACCCGACAATTTCTCAAGTTTAGCAATGGAATCTATGACAACTTTTTCAACACCATCCTTGCTAATCCATATAGGTAGAGGAGTGCCCCAAAAACGACTTCGGCTGACAGCCCAATCACGTGCATTCTCAAGCCAGTTGTGAAATCTTTTCTCCTGTAATCATGTCAGCAATCACTATTCTTGAACTAAAAGTAATATTATGTGCTAGTGACAAAAAACAATAAACAATTTAACCGAAAGGAAACACACTGTAGCAATTGAATAATATAGCAACCCAATTACATTCCATGAGGCATAACTAATGGATATTGTTACAAAAAAAAAAGACAGCTGAAAATAACTGACAGAATCCACTCACATTACCGATAAGCAATGCATCTTAAGTAAAATGACTTAATGAGTATTTTTTTCTTAACTCCACTATGTATTTTGAATATGAAGAATCTGGATACATGTTCCTCATCTGCTCAACATTAACCTTGATCTTATGTGAATTTAAAATACAAAATCTTGTCAACTAAGAGCAGCTCCAATCCTCCATTTAATGAGGACAATTTTTCTAATCAACATGCACATTTTGTCATTCAAATCTAAAGACTTTGCAAGCAAATATATCTGGTGTTTCAATTTCTGTGTTATAAACATGACATTTTAGTTATGTAAATATCTTGCACATATTAAGCATTAACAATCGTAAAAAAATTGTTTCACATACTACAAAAACTCCATGACTAGCATCTTTATATCGCTTGCACATTTTCAAATCATCCAAGTTTGTTGTTTCCATGAAATCTCCCATTTTCACAGGTTTCTATTTAAAATGCAAGTCATATAAAAGGGGAAGAATGACATTCTAGAGATTTTTGGGTACTCAAACTTAACCTGCTATAAGATAATTGTTTGAACAAAATTGATCCAGTAGGAACACCACCTTCTGATCAGGAACATCAGTTTATTCACAAGTACACGAGTATATCACAAACTCATAAAGAGATTAGCTTTTAAATATGCTTATTGCTTTCCAAAAATTTAAGAACCACAGAGAATGGCAGAATAACAGTCTAATCAGTAATATTACGGTTAAATGAGACAATGACAAGGATAAAAACTTAGATAAAATATATCATCCTTTTTGATAAAAGTGATACCTATCGTGGCTGAGAAAAATGACAAGGATCAGCTATTGAGGATTGAGAATCGAGAGAAACCTTGGTATGATAGCTTTTTAGTAAAATGAACCTATTGTGTAAGAAAACAGGGATATAAAAGGTCATGTAATCAGTGAATTAAAACTTACTACTCACAGTGACGATGTTTTTTATTCTTTTTTTATTTTATTATTATTTTTTCTTCTTTTTTTATTTTATTATTATTCTTATTATTATTATTATTTTTTGTGGGCGGGTGGGAGTGAGGGTGGTGATGCCTCATGTTTGTATTAGAGATGGTTTCATTATAACAGATATAAACTTAGGTCCCAGTAATAAATAAATGTCAACCAACCTGTTTAACAAAATGAAAGCACTGAGATACGCTTCAAAAAGCAAAGAAAATGAGTAAGAAAAAATATTACAAAAAATGCCACAATGGGGAAATTGAAAAGAAATCAGTCAAGGATGTGAAGACGTTGAAAAGCTCTTACAAAATACGAAATAAGGTATTTGAAGCACCTAACAAAGCAAAGTTAATCAATAAGTGCAAAAGCACTTTGGACTGAAAATAAGTATGCTTAATCTATCACACATGCAGCATCATTAGCCTCATTCCAAATAGTTGGACTTATCTTTAAGAATGATTGCTTGCCATTAATTCAATTCGACTTTATTTACATAAATCTTTTGTACTAGCTCTACACTACTCTTTTTTTTTCCTCTTCCTATTGCTTACGCACTACTCATCTCTTCTAATGTTGGTACATGTTCAAAAAAGGGATGTCGAAAGGGATACTTGACCCTATTTAACTTCATTCATTTAAGCCCTTAAGAGACTTCTGAATTTAGGCTAGTGTAGAATGATGGACTTTAGCAAGCTACCAATAATGACTCATGTAGGCATATTTATAAATGCACTTGACAAACAAAAATTAACTTGATTCATAGAAGAAAGTGGTACCACAGGAGATTATTTCCAAGGTCAGTTCTGTTTGGCCAACATCATGTTTAAACCAAAAAAATTCTACAGGAGGTTAAGGAAGAATTAAAAATATGAGAGGAAGTTGAAGATAAAGATGGACAACTCTGATACCAAGTTGCAAATATAGGAGAAGAATGGTAGATTTTTTTGTATTCTATAGTAGTAACAAGTGCGAAATTTATAGTGGATACAAAACACAAGAATTAAAAAATAAATTAGAAAAAAAAACGATATGCAATTAAACATATGAACTCAGGTTTAATATTTTCTAAACAACAGCAGGTTGATAGAAGGATCCCAATATTAATGGGAATCTAAATTCCAAAAAATTGTATTTTCAGAACTAGAAATTACAATGTAACTGCAGCAGGAATTACATAAGTTTCAAATTGTAAAGGATGCAGAAATACCAGAAAAATTATCTAGAAAAAATTGTGGAGATCAAGTGGATGGTTGGATCCATGCATATTTCCATTCTGGATTAAAATGCCAATCATTAAATCTATTATAGCACCTCTGATACAACCCTAAGCACCACTTGTGAGGTTTAGATACAGCTAAAATATAAAAAACTAGAAAGAAATTATCTCCAATACAAAACGGTATAAAAAATGAATCCTAAAAAACAATTAAACAACTACTTATATCCAATATTAACCGTAGCGTACGATAGCAAAACCGGCTCAAATCAAAGCCAATAGAAACTGCCCGATTCAGAAATGAACTGGTCTTGCATCCATGACGAGAGAAATTCAATCATTGTAGCAAACAATTTTTACCGCATGCAGGAGGGGTGCATCTTGCATCATTCTCCCTAGGTTGGGGAGGCGACACCTTCACTGATCTGAGTTTAGGCATCTTCATAATATGGAGACAAGTATGCTACCTTGAAGATGACGGAGATGTTATAATCACCTGGTAAATTAATCTTAAAAGTATTATCATTAATTTTCTTGATGATTCTGAATGGACCATCTGCTCATAAGTTTAAGCTTTCTAAATGAACCTGTGGGAAAGATCTCCTTTTTCAATATGATCCACACTAAGTCACCTTCTTTAAAATCTTGGGTCTTTCGAGACTTATTTGCTTGCTTCTGATACTTAGTCTCTACTTGCTTCTGATACTTAGAATTTTGCTTAGCAATCCCCTTTACCTGTTCATGCAAAAATTGTATTTCCTTCACCCTAACCTCGACATCCACTAAGCTTAGTGGCTAGCAATATAAAAACCAAGTTCAATGGATGAGAGAATTTCTCCCATAAATTATCTCAAAAGGAGTGCGACCTACCAATTGAGTGGTGGACCTATTGTAATCAAACTCTACCAAGGGAAGAATTAAATCCCACAACCTTATATTTTTTCACACAAAACATTTGAGGAGATTTTCCAAATTGTGATCACTACCTGTACATGTCCATTAGTCTGAGAGTGCTAAAATTGAATTGAAGCTTTGTACCCAACTTGTCCCATATAGCCCTCCAAAAGTGACTAAGAAATTTTACATCTGTGTCTGAAGTAATGGTCTTGGGCACACTATGAATACAAACTACCTCTTTGAAATACAGATCTGCCACATGTGAAGCATACATCATCTTATGGCATGGTATAAAATGTGTCATCTTGGAGAAACAATCTACTACAAATCTGCAACTATAACAGAATCTTTGCCCTGTTGGGTCTAGGGAAGACTAACCACAAAATCCATGTTCACATCCACCCATGATAACTTTGGAATAGGAAGCAAAGTGTAAAGACATATATTCTGACTTTGAGTCTTAGCTAGGTGGCATACTCTACACTGTCAAATATGTCTCTCCACATCTTGAACCATCTAGGGCCAATAAAAACTCTTATTCACCATACAAAGAGTTTGATTTCTACAAAAGTGTCCTATCATTCCCCCATTGTGACAATCTTGTAGGACAACCTCTCTGAGTGAGCTCATTGGGACCATCTGGTATGTGGAACTGCTCATATGGTATGTCTTGACAACATGCTCAAATCTTCTGAAAATCCTCATTATCAATATATACATCCTTCAATATTTTAAAACCCATGACCTTAGATTGCATAATAGTGATTAATAAAAGTCACCGACTTAAAACATCTGCTACCGTATCTTGACTTCCTATTTATGCTTAAACATAATATTAAAGGATGATATGAACTCCATCCAAGATGTGTACTACACTTCAGTTTGTTCTGGCTATTCAAGAATCCTCAAACCTCATGATCAATATAAAGAGTGAGTTCACTAGCTAATACATAGTGGCTCCAATGGATGAGGGCTCTCACTATAGCATAAAATTTTGTCATATGCATAGTACTTTCGTTCAATTTTTCACTAAAGTAGGCAATGGGATGTCTACTTAGGCTTAGTATAGCCCTAATCCCCATGTTGGAGGCATCACCACTTCGAACACTTGGTTGAAAGTAGGCAAAGCTAGAACAGATACCTAAGTGACATGTTTATTTCAATGTCTCAAAGCTGACTTGTGCTTCCTTGGACTATGAAATTCTTTCTTTCTTCAATAGCTCTGCCAGAGATGCTCTCATAGAATTGAAGTTTTTGATGAATCTCTTGTAAAAAGAAGTCCATCTAAGAAATTAGCATACCTGAGTGAATGATTGTGGTCTAGGCCAACTCATCATAGCCTTCACTCTCAATGCCAATTGCTGAAACTATATACCCCATAAAGCATGTTTGTGGTGTTAAGTAGTGGCACTTCTTTGGGTGGCAATATAACATTTCTACCCTTAAAACTCCAAAAACTTGATGTAAATGCTGCAGGTGATCATCAATGGAAGGACTATACAGTACTATATAATCCAAGTAGACAAATACAAACTTTATGATGAATGGACAGAAAACCTGATTCATCAACCTCACGAAAGTGCTCAGAGCATTAGACAAGCTAAAATGCATGATTGTCCACTCATATAGCCCATCTTGAGTATTGAAAGCTATCTTCCATTCATCCCCAGGTTTTATCCTATTCTGATAGTAGACACTCTGCAAATCAATCTTGGAGAAGGTAATCGTGCAATGCAGCTGATCTAATAAGTCATCCAAGTGAGGAATCAAAAACTGATACACTTAATAGTAATCTTGTTCATTGCCCTAGTGTCAATGTATATGTGCCAAAAACCATCCTTCTTGGGTACAATAAGAGCTCAAACAACACATCAGATTTTTCACCTGTCTCTGTAACTCCTTTTACTCAGCTGATTGCATGCGGTAAGAGGGATGTCGGTTGGGGAGAATTGATCCTAAGAATAGGTCTATGGCATGTTAAATGTCGCGCAGTGGTACTAGTCCAACCGGTAAAGTATGTAACAGAACATCCTGAAATTATGCTAGCATAGGTTGCATCTTAACTGGTTTAAGTGTCTCAATCTCTCCACTTTCAAGTACTACTAATACTAGCCCCAAGGTTGCTTCTCTCGTGGCCTACATAAAGATATGAGAGACTATGGCTTCCTACTTGGTCTGAAAATCTATCACCTCAGAATCATTCCAAAGTAAGAGTACAATGTGCTTCCCATTTTTGGTGAATGAATGTGTTCTTGTAGCCATCTTGAATAATCCTCTTGTCATATTGTCACGACCTGCTTAGAAGAATAGGACAAGCATCCATAGGCACTACAACATAGAAAACTTGCTTCTTGAGCTTGTCCCCAATAGAATATTCCACTAAACACCTCTTACCAACACAACTTGCATTCCCCTTCTTTATCCAAGAGAATATGGTTAGTGTGCTTTTGAGTCGAGAGGCTCAACTAGTCCACCATCTATTTAAAACCACGTTCTCGCAACTAACTCTATCAATGATAAGGCATACCTTCCCTTTCACAGTGCATCGAGTACAAAAGATGTCATACCTCAACCATTGAAGTTCCCTCTTGGGTTCAAATTGAAGCACCCCTCGAATCATAAGCATCTCACCATCATCAACAGTAAGCTAATACTCATCATCAGGTACTTAAGTTAACTCCTCTTCATCCACCTCAACCTCCTTGCTTTGTGAAAGAGATCACCTTTATGTTTGGACAATTGAATGCAATATGCCCATAGCCATGGCACTAGAAGCATTTCCTAGCTAGAAAGGTATTGGGTGTATTGGCCTTCTCACCCTTACTTCACATCATGAGCTAACTTATCATCATGAGTAATAGATTTTGCATCTCCAATAGGTGTATTATTATTGCTAGATCAAGGGATTGAGCTCTATTTGAAGGGTAGAGTGATCTTAATGCTCTTGTGTTGCCTCTCCACCTTCAGAGCTAATGTTTATACATTAATCAACGTTCCAATATGATTGTAATGCACCACGTTGTTGATAGTATGTTTCAATCCTCACAAATATCTGACAACTATGTTCACCTCTAGCTCCACTAAATCATGCCAACATGAGTTGCTCAAACTCAATTATAAACTCCTCAATAGTCAACTACCCTTATTAGATTATGAATCTCAAGAAAACATCATGCATATAATGGGCAAGTAGATACTTGTGATATAGCTCCATTTTAGACCACATTGTGATCTTACTTCTGCCTTCACGTTACCTTGTGCGCTTCAAGTTCTCCCACCATAATGAAGCGATCTTTTTAAGATTGATGACAACTTATTTGACCTTCATGTCTTCTACTAAACCTTTATATTCAAATATCCGCTCCACAGTCTGTATCCACTCTATGAAAACATCTAAATCCACATGTCCCTCAAAATCTGAAATGTCAACCTTCAACTTGAGTGTATGCTCCCTTAGGCACTCTCTTCTTCTATATGCAATGTCAAAATCAATGAGGCATGACTTCTTCATCACTAGAGTCGGATTGGTGGAAGAAGTTCTCTTCTTGTTCTTCATCCGATTGGTCACCATGGTGGCCAACTTGGGATATTGTTTGTTGTCACTTCAAATTCAACGAGCCTCTGCTGTAACTAGAATTTTTCTACATATCTTCCATAGTAATGGCTTTGAATACACTTTGGGTTATTTCTTGGTTGGAATTTTGAATTGAAAAAGAGAAGGTTTATTGCTCACAAAAATTCAAAAAAGGTTTTGTAATTTTGAGGAAATGGTTGGGATTGTTTTGGAAGTGGGATAAGGCAAGAAAGAAATAAGGTAGATCTAGCTTTGATACCAAATGATATTGCTCTAAGATGACCAAGAGGGTAAAATCAAAAGTAGAGAGGGGAAAAAGGTCATGGTGGTAACAAGGATAAGGATTAATACCTGCTGTTTTGGAGAATTTGATTTTCAAAACAACAACTTGGTGGCTGATATAACACCAGGACAACAATTAGAAGGCAGTTTGGCGACTTTAGAATGAAAAGAGAAGACTTGAGAGAGATCCACAACAAACTTATACAAGATATAGTTTTAAGCACCACTTGTGAGGTTTGGATATAGCTAAAATACGAAAAAACCAAAAAGAAATTATCTTCAATACAAAATGGACAGAAAAACTAAACTCTAAAAAACAATTAGAAGACTACTTATATCGAATATTATTAATCTTAGCCTAGTTAGCAAAACCGGTCCAAATCAAGGCCAACAGAAACTACCCACTTCAAAAATGAATCGGGCATGCAACCATGATGAGAGAAATCTGGTCACTATAGCAAGCAATTTTTACCACGTGCAAGAGGGAAGCATCAATCATACCAGCACCAATGCACCAGATTTCATCAAAACTTCGCATTTAAAGTGCTTGGGCGAAAGTAATACTAGGATGGGTGACCTCCTAGAAATCCTTGTGTTGCACCCCATATTCTTTCGACCCTACATGGTGGTATAAATGCTTGTTGTTGTTGTTGTTGTTGTTACGGGAGGAGAGCGTCCCTCATCAACCCTCAATTGTAAAGTTATCCCAAAATTTTGGGAAATCAGTCCTACGCCAAGCACATTTCAAAAAAATAGAACCTTTAATTGTAAAGAACAATCCACCACCATTGTTTCCTGAATATTGGTATGCTGACTTCCAGAACCAACAACATGATTTCCTCACATATAATATTAAGATCCATGTTAGGTTTGCCTGAAAGTTCCAACACTGACAAGCTTATGCTAGGTTTTCAAAAGCAAATGAACATAGTTGATTCATCAGCAAATGCAAGGTATGAGCACGCTATTGGGAAACAACAAAACAAGCTGGAAAAGCTTGGATTCATGAGAACCATCTAAATGATTTTCTATAAGCTACAACAACAACAGGTTTTTGCAAGATTTTTAAAAGCAAATGGAAAACTGATTAATCAGATTAATTTAATGTCATTTGAGATGGATAAGTGCAAGTAATTGGGTCGTGTGTTGTCCAAGAAAGAATGCTGGGAATGAAATAAGGGGATTCAGATGAGCAGCACATATATACATCCTCTTTCTATATTCACTACCGTAATTAATCACTATTAGCTGCAGCAGCAGCTCAACATTTTCTAGTCAGCACTATAAATGCTTCTTGGCTACATTCATGTCTCACGAAAGCTACAGCTAAAACATTCCATATACAAACGCTTAACAGAAATTCAACAAGGTTGTCTGCCCTAAAGATATTTTAATTATCAAAAGATAAAATGTGTCAGGATTTTTAATATCTTAATCCAGCTCATCGAGAGTTTCAATGCTTGTAGAAATTAGATAGACAAGTCACTCACTTTTCAATAATAATATATTATTTCAGTTTTAAAATATGGAAAGCCGTAGTTTCCCGAAACTTACTACTCAACATCCTTTCAAATATTTTACTCTCCCAATCCTCACTGCAGAGTCTATTATCCTCCATTCAACCATAATAGTTCACTCCAAAGTAAATTTAATAACATTAGTTTCATTAATAATAACCAAATCTCTATGAAGGTATGAGCTTCTGAGGCAGGACTAAAACCATCTTGCATCCATTAGCAGTGGTAAACAGTTCTTTTATACACCGTGTTATATATCTTCTTGCATGCATGAATCAACCATAAAAAATACAATAGAATTAAAACACATAATAAAGCAAGAATTATATCATTAAGTAAAAAAGTGAAAACCTTGACATAGTCAGGAACCCAGTATGTTTGCTTGTTACACTCAAGTAATTGATCCTTAATCTTTTCCACGGCAACAAACCTACAGAAGATTTCCTTATGAAAATAAAATACCAAGAGCAGAAAAATGCAAAAATTTGTTCTAATGTTCAGCATCAAATAATCAAAACAAGCAATTCAACCTTTATCATAATCCAGTAGTCTAAATTAGACATTAATTTTTCTAACTTTACATGAAAGAATGTATCAAAGTTCTGATCATATGTAAAAGTAGCAACCCAGTCTCTCCACCTCAGACACACTTCCATCTTAGGAGATGATTCCACATAACAATTATGCAATAGTTCAGTCTAATGCCATCATATGAATTTCAGTAAAATTGTCTAAACAAAAAACTAACGAATGAAAATGCCATCCTGCAAACCAAAAAGAGAAAGGGATTGTGAAAGGAAATACAGCAGATCACATATATGTGCATATGTATGATCAAACAAGTCACAACAGTGCACCAACAAGTTTCCCCACCTCTCTTCTTTTCACAAAAGTTCAATTACAGCAATGAAAACCAAAATTTGAATTTAGTTATTCTTGAATCACCATAGTAAAACTTGTCATTATATATTAACCAAATTAGTCTTATCCCATAACAAACCATATGTAGACCAACACAATGCTAAGAAATACAAAACATAACACTTTCCCAAGTTCAACATCACATGTATGTTCCAAACAATTGAAATTGCAAACTAAAATTAAAACAAAAGCAATCAAATAAATTTTCCTCAAATCATTACTTGATATGAGCTTCCTATAAGAATAACGTGCAGTTCCATTATATATAGGTTCAAACAGTGTTACAGTGGTATGCCAATAGGAATTGTAAACGAGTTAGTGTCACTTCCGTTCCTCTTAGCTGACCATTATACATAAATAACAGTATAAAAGAAAATTAAAGATACGCTAAAAACAGAACAGACAATCCTTGTTGCTCAATGATGAATAGATGTTAATATAGCTTCCCTTTATACGTCATTCACAGACTGAAGAGTAAGCATGCTTGAACAATGTCTATTGAAATTAAAGTCCACTAATGTAATTGTGCAAAGGATACTACATGGAAGTTGAATAAAGGGGAAAGATGATATAATAGTGCTCTTACCAGTTTGGGACAGCCCTGTAAATTAGGGGAGTGTCAGACCTCCAACAAAAAGGATAAGAATGTGTGATATTTCCGACATTTACGAGTCGGCCTTTTGCCTGTCGTGCTCAACAAATAATATAACAGCAGAATTTAATAGTTAGTTACAAATAAAAATAGTTCAATTTGAAGTGCCATGCAGATAATACAGCTATTGCCAGCAAAAAAAGAAAAGTAAAAACGTAAATAAATAAAACAGTATAAGAATGTTTCATTGGCTAAACAGTTAACAAAAAGCCACCCATCAGTGAGTTGAGAATGTTATGTGTTCAACTTCATCAGACATTTTAGCTATGGTTAATGCGCATGGTAAACTAGCAATTGACTATTTAAATGAAAGCACTCAACTGCCAGATATCCTTCAATCATATCATTAAATTTAAATGAACATATGCCCTTCTCGCTATGAGTTTGGCCTTTCCTTATTGTGGTATTTGCTTCTATTCCATAGGATCTTGATCTCACATGATTTCACAATCCTGTGAGAATTCATGGGCCCACAGAAGTTGTCTACATATCGAACCTCCTTCGCTCGCAACAATGAGTGTGACTCATATGATAAATTTGAGCACAAGTCTTGCAGATCATGTAAAGACGTGATGTGTGCAAGCTACGCAACTCTTTCTCATCCCAATCTGATCACATTAGTTTTTGGCTGAATTGGCACTAGCGCCTTTATTTGGATTGTTTTATTTAAAAATAGATGAATTTTGTGAGTAAAAATATGCAAAGCACATAAAAGAACTATTCCTTTTGTGTTTCCACTTTGATGTAATCATTTTTTGGAACAATGATATTCTTTGTAGCATTCAAAACTTTCAAGGGAAATTTTCCACAGCCAAGGTCAAGATGATTTTCCTATTTGATGATCTCTTAACACTTCTTCCTTCTGATTTAGAAAGTGGTGCGTGTGCATGCATGACAATGTATATATCTAATTCAATCTAATTTTCTTGATTATGGTGTGATTTTTCAATTGAACATATAATTGTTTATAATGTTAAATTTTTATGAGAGATTTCTATTATACGATTACACTATATCATTTGTACAAATTTTGCAAAACTTTTCAAAATTTCAATTTTCATATAAAGTGATGAATAATTGTCTAACTTAGAAGTTTGTGAATGTGAATTTGAGTTTATGTGCATAACTTTGAGCATCTAATCCTATAGATCAGCAATAGAAAACCAAATCTCCATCCGATCTCGTGAGTCTTCAATTCAACCAAGATTACCGACTTTAGTCATATGTGTATTTCAAGAATAAAATTTTTAAATTTTTATTAGGAATTAAGGTACTTCAAATATGTAAAAGGAATATTTTATTGGTGTTTCAACCTTACTCAGTTAATTTTAGTTAGATGGGCTTCTTTCTGGCTTCCTAAAGTTCTAATGAAAGTCATTTCCTTATACTAGAGAACAAATTTTAGTATTTGGTGAGACCTTAATTTTTTCTTAGTTCTAGTGATCAAATATGGTAAATTTGGATTTTTATTTTTCAATTAACATGTAAGTTTTCGCTTGAACAAGTAATTCTTCGTTCTTCTAAATTTTCATGCAATTTTATTTTTAGACTATTAAATAATCATTTGAATGAGTTTTTCAAGTTGTTTGATTTCATTGAAAATGGTTAATAGTTGTTTAAATAAAAAGTTTGTGGCAACGTACTTGAGTTTGTGCATAATCTTGAGCATATCAACCTTGAAATGCATTAGGATACCATAAATCCTAAGTCTTTCTGTATTATGTTGTTGATAGGTGTGGGCTCCGAAAATTTGCCACCTATCTCTTGATGAAAAGAGTTTGGAATGAAGTCGATCAAATTTTTAGAAGGTAGATGGAATAGTAAATAAGACACTACCCAGAGATTTTGCCCTCTTGTGAGGACTTTAGATGTGATTCCAGGTTTCCTATAGGCACAATGATACGTAGTATTTTCTGGATTAAGTCTGTTTATAGTTCCTATTGGGTCTGTTTGGGTGAGATTTGAGTTTGATTCACCTCTGAGTTGACTCAGTGTTGAGTGTTGGAACCCGGCTGCCTTCTGATCCGTTAGATTTGCCTTTTAACGCGGGTTGGATCTTCTGATTGAGTTCTTTCGTGAATCGTCGCGTTGGATTGCTTTGTTGTCGATCGCCGCCGATCACTTTTTGATCTGCTTTCCTTTTTCGATCGAGTGGATTACGGTGTTGAAGAGGCGTGATGTAATGATCGGCGACGTCGATCGAGATGAAGACGCGGATGATGATCTGATCTCAGCCGTTTGATGAAGTTTTGAATTAACCTAACTTTATTCCTTGTGATGTTTTTGATTGTTCGACGTTCGGGCCGTCTTGCTAGAGAAAGCGGGGAAAGAGAGGAAACCGGAGGAGTTCAGGTGATTTCGGAGGAGGGTACTTCCAGTGAGGATCAACCGTGGAACTACTTCAGGGAAGAAGAAGGGGATGAAGACAGAGAAAGGAGACTATTCTTGAGATATTTCTTCAACCTTTTCTTGTTTTTCTCCTCTCTATTTATAGTTTCTGTTTGATCTTCTAGAGTGTTCCTTTTGCTCTGTCTCTGTAACTAATTTATTTTTTACGTTTATCTTCTTATCGTGTATTCTTTGGATATCTTGATTTCGTTATCGTCTCTTCTAGATGTCATCTTTATTTCTGTTATACTTCTTGATCTTAGTCTGTCCTTGTCATCATCCTCTGTTGGGTTGGATTTACTATTATGAAAGCCTTGTCATCTGTTTATTTGTTCTCTGTTTATTGTGGAACTTCTTCTGGCTAGTTGTTATAATGGTTTGGGACCATATCATTACTCCCCTCCTCACACTGACCTTGTCCTCAAGGTCAACTTCTGGGGATGCTTTCTGTATTTCTTTATTTGTCATCCAAGGAACATCTGTGGCTAAACATTTCCTTCCCATTTTAAGGTTTCTATAATTGTTGATCTCACTTGATAGATTTCTCAGTGGTTGTAGTGTAAAAGCTTGTCGTATTATTGTAGTCTTGGATTGAAGCTCTTCTATAGTCCCATTTGTTTCATTGGTTTTGAGCTTCCGATTTATATGTCTCCTCTCAAAATAAAAGCTCCTTTGTGTATGGTGGATTATGTGACATCTGCTTTTTCCCTCTTAATTGAGAAAGGATTTTGACTTATTACTATGGACTATCCTATTATTCTCCTATGGTATCTACATTGGGTTATATCGAATTATACTTAATTGATGGTGAATTATTGATAAGTATTTTATTTTATAATTAGACATTTATATGTATCTTAACTTGGATTGAATGATATTTGAAGCTTGGTTAAGGCATTTTCTTGTATCCGAATTTGGTTGAATCGATCGTAGTTGATATTCTTGGTCTTCATTGATCATAAAGACATAAATTGGCTTGACATCTATCTTTATTTTCTTCACAATTAAAACATAATTCTTTTCGCCTTCTTTTCATAATTGTGTTGGTGTTAGCCCAATTACTAAAGGTTGTTTGTTCTTTGTGTTGATTGGCATTTGGTGGATTAAGCGGTGTGGGTGTTCTTTGTATTCTGTTGCTTTCTTCTTTGGAACTTAGTTGATCTTGTAGTTTTTGGCCATGAATGTCATCGATAGCTTTATCCTCCATTAGCGCAACCGAAATGATTCTTTAAGGAAGGAAGTTGTAGAGCTCTTACTTCCCTTTTAATTTGGTTTAAGCGATTCAAAGCGGCAATTCCGTGGGATGTCGAAATTTGGTTAGGTCTTCAAACTCGGATAAAAGCTGCACTATTGTTCTTTGGAAGCTTTCCTCTTAAATCTAGAGAAGGGCCAAATCTTTGCATAATTTGTTTCTTTAAATTGTGGCGAAGAATCTGATTGTTTATTTGTTTGCATCCATTCAGCTGTGTATATTGAGGATATTAAAATTTTTGATCATCGAGGTTATATCGCTCTCGCTTTAAAGATCCATCCTCTGGGTCTTCTCCATTAAATCTTGGCATATCTATTTTAAGAGCATTGACATGGTGTGTGTGTATGTGGTGCTTTGGAGAATAGGATTCAAAAGGGATGCATCACATACACGGATTTGAGGTTGTTTTTCCAATCTGCTTTATTGTCAATCTCTTTGATATTTCATTTAATCTGTAGTGGCGTCATTTGCTCTTCATTATTGTTCAACTGTTTACATTCTTCAAGTGTTTTGGATGTGTATCTTGTCTTTGTCGCCATTGTTGTAGGTGTGAATCAACAAGAGCACCAACATAGTATTTTTAGATTAAGTCTTATAGTTCTATTATTGGTCTGTTTGGGTGAGATTTGAGTTTGATTCACCTCGAGTTGACTTCGGTGTTGAGTGTTGAACCGATAGATTCGCTTTAACGCTGGCCGTTGGATCTTACTCGGATTGAGTTCTTTTCGTGTCGTCGTTGGTTGTTGTCTGCGATCCGCTTGATCTCATTTTTTGACTTTCCTTCTTTCGATGATTGGATTGGTGTTGAGAGAGCGTGATGTAAGTGGCGGATGGCGACGTCGATCGAGATGAAGACGATGATGATCGATCTCGGTAGTTTGATGAAGTTTTGAATTAACCTAACTTTATTCCTTGTGATGTTTCAGTTGTTTCGTTCAACGTTCAGTCGAATTGCTGAGAAAGCGGGGAAAGAGAGGAAGGAGTTAGGTGATTTCACGGAGGAGTACTGAGGATCAAGCAGTGGAACTACTAGGGGGAAGAAGGGGATGAAGACAGAGAAAGGAGACTATTCTTGAGATATTTCTTCAACCTTTTCTTGTTTTTCTCCTCTCTATTTATAGTTTCTGTTTGATCTTCTAGAGTGTTCCTTTGCTCTCGTATGTAATTTATTTTGCTTATCTTCTTGCCTCGTGTATTGGATATCTTGATATCTTGATTTCGTTATCGTCGCTCTAGATGTCATCTGGTTATTCTGTTATCTTCTTGATCTTGTCATCCTTGTCATCATCCTCTGTTGGGTTGGATTTACTATTATGAAAGCCTTGTCATCTGTTTATTTGTTCTCTGTTTATTGTGGAACTTCTTCTGGCTAGTTGTTATAATGGTTTGAAACCATATCACACAAGCACTTATAGTTAATTATCCCTCTCAATGCTAAGAGAGAGCATCCAATTAAGGCTAGTCATTAGATCGCTAAATGAGTAACGTATAGTGTAGTATGTAGAGCTTTGAAATTTAGATTTATGAAATTTATCATCTTTTAATTTAAAGCGGATGGTTGGAGGAATGATGACGTCGTCAAGATTATCTATGGTTCCAACATCTCGGTATGGTCCCTACTTAGTCGGAGGAGATAGTCGACTAAAGGATCCTTATTAGCTATATGAATGTGTCGTCAGGCCTTGTAGAAATGGCATTCTAAAGAGACATTTTAGTTCACCTTTGCTGACAAGGGACTTTTTTCCCTATCAAATGCACCATATAATTCACATCTGAGGAAAGCCATTTGGGGCATCTGAGTTATAAGCGTGATATATATAATAGTGTCTTTTGTCAGCGTCAGAACTACGGCGTAGCAATCGTATAATCTTGGCCGTCATGCGGACATGGACACGAGTCACTTCCTTACTGACATGAGTTTGTTTGAGAGTGAAGATAGTTGTATACTTAACTTGGCATTGACTCTTTTGTGAACTAGAGTTTTCTTAATTTGTCATATTCAACAAACAATTGTGGAAGATGGATGAATGTTTTAACTTTAAGTTTTAAACAATGAACTGCATTTAAACATTTTGTGCTCAATAATTTATTGGATATATGCATTTTAATTCAATTTAATATAACTTTTTTATGATAATATCCCCTCCAATTAAAAACTCTATTCAACACAGCCATCATCGGGGTATATAAATCTGCTTGATCATTTTGTTTATTATTTCAGATCCTGTCGACTCTATTAATTTAATAATAGAAGATCATATCTAGACTTATATTTTGAGGATTTTAAAATTGAGATTATTGGATATAAATATCTTAGATATTTTAATAATAATGACCCCTCCAGTTAATATTCTCAATCAACTCAACCATCATTGGAGAATTAAGAGATTCATTTTACTGTCATATGACATAATTAGCTTCTTAAAGATTTTCTAAAGTTGAGAAAGTTATAATAACATCATTAGGTTTTGTTAGGGGACGTCTCAACCAATGCTCTCAAACACTAAATTAATGTGTCTAACATAATGTCGGGGCTCATGCGGGTGTTATACTGATTTCAAATAATTATATATACTTGTTTATTCGTTTCATAATGCATTTACACATGCTTGGAGATAAATAAAATTACATTCAAGGAATCATTCAAAATACATTCAAATCACCCGCATAAGTCTTAACATATCACATTTAGATGATATATTGCTTTATGATTAATGCAACATTTCGCCATTTAAGTGGCTTGCATGCATCTCGATGCAATAAGAACGGATATAAGGTTATATTGTCGTATGTGTAAGCGTTAAGTTCATTCATTTAAAAGCTTGCATAAGCTCTAAATCACTTGAATATGACATAAGCTTGTTTCAAGAGATGTGTAATAAATTCACATTTATTAAAATATTTGCACATATCTCTCAACATTTAAGTTAAGCTAATGAGCACTTCAACATGATATACCATATAAATTTTAAAGCACACGCATTGAAGCAAGAGTATCTACCATGGAGTGCATGTCAAACTACGTATTTAAGTCACTTACACATGCATTAATATAACAAGCTTGGACATGGATTAGCTCCATCATGTATGAAAATATCATGTTGTTATATTTGCAAGCTCACATAAATCGAAACACTTGAATAGTGTATAAAAGTGCTTTAAAATGAATGTAAAAGAATTCACTTTACTCAAGTATTTGCATGTATTTTGAAGCTATAGATTTAGACAACAACTTGATTTCTGATTTGCATAGAAATTCAACTCCTTAAAATACTTCAATGAATCGATGAGATGTTTGAACTGAGAAGAACGTTGTCCCATAAATCATGCATAACATTTGTCTCATTTAAATATTTGCATGTACATTAAAAGTATTTAAATTAAATGAAAGATGTCTAATAAGACATATAATATTCAAGTTGATTCCTCCTCTTCTTGAAGATTCTTTATTCAATGAATTCCTTGATTTTTATAACCAACTAATTACTATATCTCTTTATCTTCATAGTTGATCAATTAATAAAATCTCTAGTTTTTATGCTTAATCATTAAATGGATTTTCACATTTTATATAGCACAATTAAATATTCAAAGCTTGCAAATATACAAATTTGTGCTATGAATGGAGGTGCATCAACTCTTTGGATTCGACCTTCAGCCTCACATAATTCCTTCATGCGAGCGCTCATTTCAATTAGACACTACTACAAATCTCAAAGTACTTGCATTGGAGTTGGGTCTTATGTCATGATGTGTATCAGAAGCTTACTAAAGATCTCTCCTATTCATGATCTTCTTAATGGGTTGCATAGCTTTCATAACATATCAATAATGAGTTCCTATATTTCTTGAAAGACCATTGAATATTCCAAACTCACATGCAAGCAAATTTATATCATAATCTTAGGTGTTTTCTCTCTTTTGAATTTAACCTCCAATCTCGCAGAATTCCTTCATACAAGCATTCATTTCAATTAGGCATCATTGTCAAATCTAAAAGTACTTGAGTTGGAGTTGGAATGTTATGTTATGTTATGATGTGCACATGAAGCTTTACTCCAAAGTATCTTATATTTATGACCTTAATAAGTTTTATTGCTTTAATGACGTATCATCAATGGCCTCTTTGATATCACAATTCATCATTTAATGGATTTAAATTATCGTGAATTATAGTGGGGCCCACATAAAGGTAAGTTCATGCCTATAAATAGAAGGGATTTCCTTCTCTTCAAACACACAACATCATTTATCTGAATGTGTTTGTGAGTTCTTGCAAGCTCAAAACATCTGAGGAGAGTTATGCTTACGTTTCAAGCAAAGTCTTTCAATTCCTTTTATTCATTATTTGTAAGTTAACTTTTTCTTGAATTTTAATTTAAGTTTTCTTAAATAAGTTATGATGACTTAAATGATCTCATTTAGTTCTCATTTGAATCTAGGTAAGTGTGAAATTTTGATAGAATTTTGACAACATCCCGACGTTGTCTCCGTATAGGAGGCTATCTCAAGATATTGGACTTGCCCACTATGACAAGAAAGACGTACATGAGTGGTATAAACCATGGTTATGAAACTCCGTCTTCTCCACCGCGCTAAGAAAGGCGCGTATGAGGTCTTCACACCTGCATAAAAATCACAAGTTTCCCTGTCGCACCAAGAAAGGCGCGTATGTGTACTTATTTTGGCAATTTACTGAGCATGTATTTGCATCTCTATTTCACATGAAGCAAGGCTGAAATCAATATGATGGTAAGCGTTGAAAGAGTTGAATAAAATTTGCTTATTAATCGAGATGGGGGGAAGTCGATGATAGGGTTTGGTCTTAAACGAGCTAGACAAGTAGATCTCAACTTTAATCCTATAATTTTAATTGGAAGATTGCTAATTTGATAGCAAAATTTTAAATAGAATTTATTCAAGATCATGACAAACAGTTCCCCACTTGATCTTCCTTGATTGGAGGACAGATTAAGTAAAAGGAAAATAGATTTTCAGCAACCATAAAAGAAAAACTATTATAGAATATAACAGAAATTGAAACCCCCTTTTTGTCT
The DNA here is from genome assembly GCA_021442155.1 of Cymbidium sinense. Lineage (NCBI taxonomy): Eukaryota > Viridiplantae > Streptophyta > Magnoliopsida > Asparagales > Orchidaceae > Cymbidium > Cymbidium sinense. The sequence continues at coordinate 70,688,367 of CM038225.1, forward strand.
TAGTTTGATTGTTGTATACTTGCTAACGAGATTTTAAGAAGGAATCAACTCAAGTGTTGCCAAACATTAAATGAGAAAGAAATCTCATATAGATTTAGCAAATTTCACCTTATTTGTTGAAATGATTAATGAAATGAGAGCCACCAACTTTAAAAAATAAATTAGACAGATTGGCAGCAAGATATAACCAAGGTTTCTTCACTTAAGTGTAGCCGGAGAATATTAAATCACATGAAGTCTAACATTTCAGACCTTTGTTTTACCTTTAAGTGTAGCCGGAGAATTAAATGACAGGGATATAAGAAGAGAAATTGATTTGATGCAACCGACTAATTGAGAAGGCAATAGCAATGCAAGAGGGAGAGGATGGGATGTGAATTACAAGAAGGCTAGGATGAATAGGAGGCTGACAGGTATAGGGGTTCTCGGCTCTAGGTACAGCAATGGGATGAGTGGGATGGTCTCGAGTTCGGCCGCCGGTTGGACAATGGGAGGGAAGAGCCAGATTAGGTGTTCAGTAGGGGAGACTTTCGGTCTCTCTCAGTCTCACACAGAGATAACAGAGAGAGAGAGAAACAAGAAAATGAAAATCTCGACTGCTCGTTCCGGATGGATGTGAAAGAGAAGAGGGTTTCATTTTCAGTTGGGAGGGAAAACGGGTAGAAAGAAAGCTACTTTATTCGGCTGGGAGCAGGGAGGACGCGAGCAGCTCGGCTCTGGAGGGAGGGATGGACGGAGCTTGTGCGGCTATGAGGTAAATTGCGAGGAGAGAAAGGGAGTTTGACTGGAAGAGACAAGGAATCGAGCTTTAGCAGCAGGGACGGAACGAGCTCATGCGATCAGCAGGGAGAAACAATGGGATTCGTGAAAAAGAGGCCCTTGGTTCGGCTGGAAGGATTCAGCCTTTGATGTCCGACGGTTTCAACAGCTCGCATCGGTGGGCCATACGTGGCAACTTCTAATTGGCTACTATGGGCGGCTAATTATGGATGAGTGCGGATGAATTCCGAGGTGCCGATTAGGTAATACTTAAAGGATGAACAGATGAATTTGCCTTAAAATACATGCCAAATTTGCCGTGATTTTAAGTGCGGCAACTCTAGTTAAATTGGATGTCTATTTGAAGTAATTTCGATACTCTAATTTGTTTAGTCGAATTGGTTTAATTCGGTCATTGAGTGATTTAGTTCAAAATAATTATCACTTTCTTACATTAACGTGATTAGTCTCATTTGATAGGTTTTATCGTGTCGACGCTAACGACACGATCAATTTCCCGAATGAAGGTTGTTTGGGTATCGTCGCAACCTCCCGACTCTAATATGCGTGATCGTTTATTTCGACCTCTTGATCGATCGATCGTCAGTTCGTCGGTTTATCAATTTTGACATTTTGAATGTAATGGCAAAATCCGTTCGTCGATCAAAAGTAATTTCAACCAGTTTCGGAGACGTTTAATGTATTTCGACTTCGATTTGTGCAATATTGCATCCGAAGTCCGTTGAATTTATCTTATGAGCTCGACTCGATTTAAGTAACATGCATGAAGGTCAACAATAGGAAGAAAACTATTAACAAAATTTTCTAAAATAACTAATATTCCATTGTCTAAACTTCATGCCAGGTAATTATGGGAGAGAGTAATTGAGCATAGGTTACGATGTGATATAAAAGTTTCTCACAATCAGTTTGGTTTCATGCCAGGTAGATCTACTATGGATGCTATAAGAGGTTTGATGGAAGTATAGAGAAAGTAAGGAGGATTTACATATGATATTTATTGATTTAGAGAAAGCTTATGATAAAGTTTCAAGAGATGTTCTTTGGAGAGTTCTGAACGAGAAAGAGTTAATATTGGTTATATTCAAGTTATTAAGGATATGTATACTAGAGGACTTGTGTCCAAACACAAGGAGGATTGACAAAATATTTTCCGCTTCAATTGGATTACATCAAGGATCAGCTTTAATATCTTTTGCTTTAGTTATGGATGTTCTTAGGCATTTACAAGAAGATGTATCTTGGTGTATGCTTTTTCGATGACATTCTTCCCTGATAAGACTAGAGGGAGTCCAAGAGAAACTTGACTTATGGAGGTCAACATTAGAGTCTAAAGGTTTCGTTTAAGTAGATCTAAAATTGAATATATGGAGTGTAATTTTAGTTATAGAAGTTCTAGTGGTAGTGTTGTGACATTAGGTGAACAAATCATTAATAAGAGTGAACGATTCAGATATTTAGGCTCTCTTGTTCAAAATGATGGTGAAATAGATGGAGATGTTATTAGTATAATTCAAGTTGGATGGTTGAAGTGCAGGAATGCATCTGGCCTGTTGTGTGATAGAAAAGTTCTACTTAAACTTAAAGAAAAATTTTATAAGATGGTGGTAAGACCTACAATGACTTATAGTGCGAATGTTTGACCAATAAAGAGAAGCATAAGACTAAGTTAAGTATTCTGAGATGAGGATGCTCGTAGATGAGTGGCTTTACTCTTAGAGATAAAATAAATGAGTATGTTCGGAAAAAGTTGTAACTAGCGGGTAAGATTAGAGAGAGATGGTTTGACATAAAGCATCGGTTGTCAGATGACAGTTAGAGAGTAGATGTATTTCTTGCCTGTTAAGAAAGGTAGAGGTAGGCCTAAAAGACTTGGATAAGATATATACAAAATTAGTATACTTGAATTAAATGAGAATTTGACACATAATAGGACACAATGGATAGGCGGATTCATATAAATTCTTAGTGGGATAAAGGCTTGTTGTTGTTGTTATTGTCGTCTAAACTTCATCAAATGCATAACAGAATACTGTGACAAATAACTTACCTATATGAATGAACTGAGAACTTAAACCGGCAATCAAATTTTAAACTATCAAACAAATTACAAGATAAAAATCATTTAAAATCAGATGGCTCAAAAGCTCTACTTGACATCTTTCATTGAGCAAATTGAACAAACAACATTAATTTGTGTTGTTTATTTAACCTCACACACATTTTCCTGAATTAAAAAATAAAAAAATAGTAAAAGAGAAACCCTAAATTCTCATTTAATTAGATGCCACAAAATATATTTATGTATCAAATAATTACTAAATACCTAAAATTTTCATGCCAAGAATAAGAATCACTTTTCGAAAAAGAGGCAATAAGAAGATATATGAAAGAGCAAAAATATACAGAAGGCAATAACAAACAACTTTGATTGTAATTGACTACATCATTTACCTTCAACGCATTTATAATGTCCTTATCAGCATCCTTGACATGCCGGCCTTTAAAATCATATATTTTCTCAGTGAAGCGTCCATCACTATCAACTGCAACAATCAGGTCTTCATCCTACACATAATACACATAGCATGAAAAAAAAATATTTCAGAGATTAACTATAATGGAAAAGAAAAATTGAATGATTGAGCAAAACTAGAAATAACCATTAATATCAATTCAGAAGAGAGCTTCTGTCTAAGCAGAGATTTCATTAAGAAATTGCAAACCTATGTTAATGCACCATAGAAAAAGCACCTCCAACAAGTGAAGTTGAAATCAACCAACTACTCAATTGCTGATATATAGGACAAAACTAACAAGCGCTTCGATGCATATGCACAAAGACTGGTACTACACTAAGGTGTAAATAGAATAAGTGCAATTATTTTAGAAAAAATGAATAACAGAAGATCTAGATTAGGTTCGTCAATAATGGAATACTTTCCTACCCTTAAACCGAATCACTATTACTATAAGCTAAATATTCAAAACACACCAACTACGTTAATAAAAAAATTCTCTCTAGTCACCAACAGGGATAATTAAGCATAGGAACCTATGATTATAAGAAACTTCAAACTAGATTATAAAGTCCTTAGGTAATGAATAATCTGATATCCAATTTGCCAATATGAAAATTTAACCCAGAATACCACTCATATAAAAGAGCCAAATGAAAATATTCAAAACTCACACTTCCCCAAGAATTGCTTGATTCTATCATCTCGAAACTCCCACGCTCCATTTGTCATTCTCCAATGACTTGCACCTTATACCTTCACATTTGATTGCAATGCTTCCTCTCTTATGAGCTCCAGCGCAAGTGCTTTTGCCCTTCTTCTCCTATAACAAACCTTGAGCTCTCTCATTGATTCCTCTTCACAGCATGTGCATCTACCTCCACAATATAAGATCGCTTGCATTCAAAAAATCATGACATCGACCTCAACCTCCCTAAATCAAATGATCTAATGCCAGGCAACACCTATAGCCTAGCTTCTTCCATGGTTTTCATGCTAAGTAATCCCCTCATGCACAAATACATGGATAAAAAACTTCAAAAACAGGTTTTCTCATACAAGATGGAAACAAAATTTTGTTTCTGTCCACCTCTACCACATAAATGAATCATTTCCACTGCTCATAGGCCCTTTGTTCTCTATATAGCTTAGTTCCATCATTAAAAGAAACTATAGTGATAGTATCTTTAATCAAACAAAAAATTGATCAATGTGTTGTCAAACTGTCATCACCTAATTGAACAAAGCTTGAAATCAACAGAAACTACATCTGCAATTCAATCTAAAAAAAATGTTCTCGAGAATTGCAAAAAGATATTGGTAATTTTTGGTGATTGACAATACAAATACTAACCTTCCATTAATCCTTTAATGTTTACATTGAGGAAGTTATTTATCAGATTTTGGATGAAAAACTAAATGGCAAGCTTGCTTTCCAGTTCTTTTACTTCAGTAAAATATGGTTGTATCAATTATTAATTTGACAACTAAGTAAAACATAGGCTCATATACCTTTTGGATTATACCAGCAGCTATGCAGACCCTATAATCATCTTCACCAAATGCAGGAGCACAATGAACAACCCCAGTTCCACTATCATCAGTTACATAATTGTCAGACACTACACTAAATGCCACCTCTGAGAACTCTACGAAATAGTCAAATGCTGGTTTATATCTGCAATAACGAGCAGTGGTGTCAGTTTGAAAATGTACTAAATTAACTGACAAGTAGGACAGAACAGAAAAGTAAGAAAACTAATAATCAAAAGCAACAAATAACAACATAATAATTCGTCCTTGCCAGTCTAACAAGAAGTATCAATAAGAGTCTCTATCCCTATTATCCTTAAAAATATTTAAACTTCAAAACCCAACCAAAACCATCATATGTAAGCAGGCATTTCAATTGCTATTTCAAAATAAATAAAAGAATTATGATACTTAGGGGCAGTTTGAGATCACTATTATTTTTTGTTTACTTTTTTTTTACTTCTATTTTATTTTATTTATGTTTTAATTTGAAATAAAATATGTCCAGTGCCGATAGTTATTTTTAAACACACTCCAAACATCTAAAAATTATTTTGAGTGTTTTTAAAACAATGTGATTTATTTTCAAAAATAAAAAATAAAAATACTTAATGCACTAAAGGGTCATTTGAGATCATCACTATTATTTTCTATTTTTATTTCGCTTTGTTTATATTTTGTTTCAAAATAAAACATGTTTTGATTGTTGTTTTTAAAAAAGTTCAAAACATCTAAAAATTATTTTATTTATTTTTAAAACAAAAAATAAAATTGGTTAAAAAACACAAGAAACATGTTTTTCAAAACATAAAAACAAAAACAAAAAATACAAAACAAAATTGATTCCAAATAACCACTAAATAAATAAGTTTTTAAAATAATATAAAAACAAAACAAAATATTATTCATCCCAAACAAGCTCTCAATTTTTCATAATTTTTGAAAATAAAATATTTGCTAATATTTAATAACATTTCCGATGAACCAAAAAAAATATTGAAGTGCAAAAACAAATTAATGCTTACTTGATTCCCACAAGCGAAGATCCTGATAATTTCTCCAATAACTCATAGGAATCAAAATCTTTTTTGTGTTGACCTTTATCAACCGTAATACCCTTGATCTCAGTGTTAGAAACTGACAGCTTTTGCACTGAATCAACCAATCCATCTGTTTTAGTTTTCTTGCTAGGAAGCTCAGACAACCTAGATTCCGCAACTATGAAAATAGCACCCGTCACCTTGTCTCTAACCTATTAGCCATTTTTAACAAAATGAGGTTAAAAATTATATAATAACAAACTCTGTAAATACAAGAAAATTTCTTTAAAAAGTTCAATAATGAGCCAGTTGTAGTGTTTCTCATAAAACATACATGCAACTTTAATTCCTAATATGAAAAGTAGCAAAACTCAAGAACGGACATGTTGCAAGAAATCACACGAAAACTTGGCATAACTAATTGAATGATTGCAAATGTCAACATAAATTAATTATTATAGTTATTATTCTTCAACTATTTGAAAAGATTAAAATATATTGTAACTTAATGGACTCTTCCTGATCTGCTTCCTCCTATAGCATATAGAACTTTCTAACATAGAAAATTCTGTCATTTTTTTCCACTAAATCAATATAAAAAGCAACACTAAATTAGAACTAAAGTTGATGATCTCACTTAACGTGGAACAAGCATGCAACGTAATTCATTAGATGCAAGTAGGGACACGAGAATTCACTTATAGAATAATATCAGTTCTATCAAACAAAGTGCTTCAAAAAATACAAACATCATAAGCAAATAAGAATTTCTCTCCCCCAAAAAAGGTTTAATTACAACAGAGGAGAGAAAATACTATCTAAAAAAGAAAATAGCAAATTTTCATTGTAGAAACCATTCTAACAAATACATTAAAGATAAAATGCCAAGGACGGCCAAAAAGATCAATGACAGACAAAAAAGATGATAAATGATACTCAAAAGTATTGATCAAAGAGAATAAGGTAAGTCTTCAAGCAACAAGCAAAGAGGATAAGACATTGAAATCTAATAATGCATAAATCCAAGTTTACAAACTAGTGGCTTTCCTTAGATTTACAAACAAGTGGCCTCTACATAATAAGTTCTCAAACTGGAACAGCTTTGAGACAAAGTTTGTATCATGATGACTCAAAACCTACCAATTTAAATCTTATGAAACCTAAGAAGCAATTAGTCTTTCTAAGGTTCTATATATTAAGGGTCTATTTCGTTGCTTGAAAGAGTGTAGTATAAAAGAAATGCAGTGTAAAGTGAATGTAATGTATTTGAATTACTTTAAAGTTATTTGATTGGAAATTTTACAAATACATGAGTTTGTTTTTTTTTTTTTTTTTTTGGGTAGAATGAATGTAATGTAAAATATTATTTGAGGTTAAGGATATTGTCGGAAGTAAGGTTATTATGAAACCTACCCATATGGCCAATGGCAAGCTATGAGCAAGGTGTTCGCTCTCACTATTATCGGTGATTAATCAAAATTTCAAATACACCACAAATACCATTTTCAATGTATTTCTAATACACTACAAATACCTTGTAATTTTACTTTGCATCATGCCAAACACTCCAACAGTTAAAATACCTACATTTGATTTATTTTATCCCTAAAATACATCCAACCAAACAACCCCTAAATATGTTGTTTGAAAATATTGAATTTAAGTACTAGTAATAACAATAAGAATACATACCTAATATATATGGCTACATTTGAAGCAGCTTTCTTTCTGCAGTGCAGTTCGAATCGCACAAAGTAGTGTTTGAAAAACTATGTTTTGAAGAAGCTGCATATTCCAACCTAACCTGATAGAGTGCGGTAACTGTCAAAAGCTGCGAGCTAATTTTTTTGAAATAAAAAAAAATTGTAATACCCATCGCAACTTCTTAGACAGCAGTTTCTGCAGCAACTCCACTATTACGTTTTCATACAATTGCAAATGTCCCAAACAAACCCATACACTCTCAAATTCAAAAAGTTTTGCAACGAACTTTGTATCATGCTAGCTCATAACCAATCAATTTGGCTTTTATGAAACCTATGGAGCACCAAGTCTTTCTAAAGCACAACTTATTAAATATGTTGCTTGAAAAATCTGATTTTAGGTACTAAAATAACATAAGGATATGCACCTAATGTACAATAAAGAACATGTCAATGTAGGCGGTGTACAAGCAAACTAAGTAAGCTAATTAACATAGTTATATTTGCAATTGTTCTAGAACATCCTTTTTATAATTATCTTTCTCTATTATGACATTTTTATTTTCATTCTTTTTAAGTGGTAGATTTAAGTCTTTTATAATCATTATTGTGGGATAGCCTATTTAAATATGCTTAGGTGGGATGAATTTTTTTTAACTAAGTTTAGTTTCAAATTTTGTCTTTCTTTAGGGCCCCTGTTTTGAGAGACAAAAAGAGGGGGAGGAGTCCGAGCGGAGCTCAAGAATCCACTACCATTGTCATTTGTTGCCAAAGCTTTTACATACTTCTCTGGTAATTGACCACAGCAAACTGCACCAAATTCTTAATGCTGGAAAAACTGATGAAGACAAGGGGTGTTTCTCAAGCGGAGGAAATACACTTTTGTGTTATGTTCAAGTTATCAAAACTGTTTGAAAAGTCTCAACTGAAGGGTTATCAATAAAAGCTGGCTCTAATTCTTTGAAGACCAACATATATTCTCATCCCAACAAGGTCCTTCCACAAAAGTGGTCTGGAGGCTAGAGAGCTCTCTCTATCAAAGGTAAGAAAGTTATAGTGAAGCCTATATTGGGTTTCTTGGTGAATTCCTGCAAGCCTAAGGAAAAGGACTAAGCAATTCAAAAGTTGTTCAACCAAAATTCAAGAAATCCAATAAATTCTCTTAGAGAAAGGAGAAGGCATTCCGAAAGTAAGAAGCCTACATCAGGTTCTTTGTTGCCCATTTATCCTCTCATTCTTGTTTCTTGTTCTAGCAACCTGGATGTCCACCCATTGTGTATAGTTCTCATGAGGAAAATCGCATGGCTGTAGGACAATTTCAGCTACCAGGTTCAAATCTAGTCACTGGATACACCTACCCAGGTTGTTGGAGACTGACATTTGGTGTGGCGATAGGACAGCCTCTTGGCTGCTTTACAAAAGTGCTATTTTCTCCATCAGGAATTGCCATCAAGACAGTGAAAGGCAGTTTGGGCCAAAGATGTCTATGTTAAACCATAATTTCAGAGTGCAGTGAGTCTATAGATAGAACCACATAGCTTATATCATGTTTTTTCTTAATTCCAGATATCATAATTCGTTCTTTGAATCTTTCTTCTTCTTTTTTTCTGCGCTTCATTCTGGGTCAGGAACTTTAGAAGAGTTTAGACTAAATGTTTTTTCCCTTTAAGATTATTGGTTGTAATCTTGAATCCAATTCTAGTTACGGTATCACTACATGATTTACTTCATAGGAAAAAAAAATTTACTAATTATCATTTATATTTGAATACATCAGTTTCACTTTCTTAGATGTTTTAATACTCGACCATCATACTACATGAAAACTGAAATCCCGTGGATCTCAATTGAAAAGAAATATCAAAATGTTGAACTTTGAGCTAAAGAAAACCTTAAATTCCAATACACAAGTAAATGGGTGTGTATAAAGTCTAAAACATGTACTTTGTTCTGAGGTTTCCAAATTATAAAATCAGTATTGCATCTGTATCAATGTAACTATGTATAATTATCATATTAGAACGAAAAAGTGACCTTCCAAACTTACATTAACTACTATTTCATTTATTTTTCAAATCTTCAAAAAACACTATTTTGATGTTACAAGTATCCATTTAAGGACAATTTTCTAACTGTATTCAGCCATAGAGGTGGCAGTTACAGAATAAATGAGCCAACTGTCAGCTCATAAATTTGAATCTAGATAGTAGCAATGAAGCTTTAATCATGGAAACTTTGATTTCACCAAGTGTGTGTAACATTTTATGCATCTTCAATTAGACTAATCACACATAATAGTAACGAATAGGAATGAACATGTAATCAGTGATGTAATAAATAATCCAAATTTTGACGTTACTTGGTTGATTTTATCATATTTTTCTTATTCTTTATTAGTTCATTTTGGCAAAAACATGCCTATGATGATCTCTATAAAAAATGATATATATTTTCGTAGAAACCCTGATCCTATAATGTCAGGGTTGGTTCAAAACAATCCATTGTTGACTCTCGATGTTCCTACGATAAGTTTACTAATTCTCAATTGATGCACCGCTCAAAAATAGATTCCTTGTTTCATTATATGTTGGCTCTACATAAAACATGAATGCATATGATACAAAAACACGTGAATAAGATGCATACATATAATAAACAAAAAATAGTCAATTTTTAATATATATAAGGGTGCCAATATTAGACCTAATGTAAAAACTCAATCCAAATATAACATGAAAAATTTGTGTCGATTCAACCCATATAAGCTTCAAGTCCGATTCAATTTAGCTTAAGTGGCTAGAAAAAAATCAAATCGAGTTCAAGTCATGTCATGCCAAGTTCAAAAAAAATTGACTTGCTATTTGATTATTTAAAAAAAAAAACTCATATAAAATTATATTTTTTAATTTTGTCTAAATTGGATTGTTGAAAAGTTGTGTGATAGAAAAGTTCAAGTTATTTAGATATTTAGGCTATATTGTTCAAAATGATGGTGAAATAGATCGAGATGTCATTAGTAGAATTCAAGTTGGATGGTTGAAGTGGAGGAATGCATCCGACCTGTTGTGTGATAGAAAAGTTCTTAAACTTGGAAAAAATTTTATAAGATGGTGATAAGACCGAATGACTTATGATGTAATGCCAATAAAAGAGAAGCATAAGACCGAGTTAAGTGTTACGAGATGGATGCTCGTGGATGAGTGACTTTACTCTTAGAGATAAAATGCTAAATGAGTATGTTCGGGAAAAAGTTGGAGTAACTCAAGATAAGATTAGAGAGTCGCCTTAGGTTTGGCCACATAAAGCACCAATGACGCAGAGAGTAGATATTAGATTGCTTTAAGTTAAGAAAGATAGATAGACCTAAAAAGACTTGGTTAAGATATAAAAAAAATGCCCTTAGTATACTTGAATTAAATGAGAATAATAATAACACAATGGAGACAAAGGATTCAAAATAATTACTTGGGATAATGTTGTTGTTGTTGTTGTTGTTGTTGGCTTGTCCAATTTGGATAATCATTTTCATTTTGGGTTCAGTTGATACTAATTAATCATAACTTAAATATTTGTGTATCATGATGAGTCAATTTTAAGTTTAATCAAGTCATTCGAGCTGATATTTTTACTCATTTAATAAATAAGGCAAATTCAAATTAATTGTATTCAAGATGAATCCATTTTGAAATGGACCCAAGGCCGACAAGTGAACATAAATTGGCATGCTTAATTTTATATGCTTTGTCAATGCAAGCACAAATTATTGTAATATGACCTTAAGGGGCAGAAGTATCAAGAGAAAGTGATAGAGAAAGAAACTAGAAAAAGAGAGTAAGTCAAAAATATGAGATATAAACAACTAAGAATAGCATAAGTTTCCTCCAATTTATCATTCACATGTGTCCATGGCATGTATAAGGAGCACATAAAGTTTTAAGGGAGTACCCAAAAGTTTCCAAAAACTTTTAGATAAATAGAAAAGGGGGATATTCTAAAGTGTGCAATTTGATGAAAATAAGAAAGGTGTCAAATCAAATAGAACTTTCTAGAAGTTATACTTCATTTCAAAGAATAGTTCCGATGAAGACAATCAATAATACAACTTTTCTATATTTCTTATCCCCATTGACAGGTGTTACCCACAGGTATAACCAAATCCCTTTCATGGAAAGCATTTTACCCTTTAGTATAGAAGATTATGCCTACATTGTATAATTTCTTCAATGTAGCCCCATCTAAAATTTAAACCTAGACTTTTAATTAGAGTCTATTAATGAGGATTCTCCAAAAATAAATCCTTAAACCAATGTGATGAAATACAAAACAAATACATGATAAAATAATTAAATGTCTAAAACAAGCTAAATCAAACAGCCACAGATTTTTTTTAGTAAGATACATATCTGAAATTGTCGAACAGAAATTTTCTAAAATATAATATCAATTAGGAACTTAACAAAAATGAGCCTTCCTAGGAGCTCCTTTGGTCTTTTAAGATATCAATCATGATCGATAAGATATATGGAGCCAAACATTGCAACTTACAAATCAATCTCATGAATTGGCACCCATTTCAAAGCATCAATAAAAAAAGTTTTTATACTATTTTAGATAAGTGAAGGTAAAGACAAATTTAAGACTTGAAGTGCAGAACATTGAAGCAATCAATAATTGTTAAAAAAGAAGATAAGATTGAGTTTTTGTATATCAAAAGTGTTAGAGCCATGGTCCTGGAGCTACTACTACCATATAGAACAATAAATATTAACCACTTATGCATGCTTATTTAAAAATTTAAAATATTTCAGATATCAAAATTTAATTTAAAGTAAATCAACTAAATAATTATGGTATGAACAGCATAACAGGAGTTGATGAATAACAATATTTGAATCCCAAGTAAGAACTCTTAAACATGCTTATGTCTTGCTTTTCCACTGTTGCAAACTTATTAATGGTCTTTTACCTCATAGCACTGTCTTAACATGATTATTTGAAAAAGTCATCTTTCTTCTATGATGATTTCTTTTTAAGATCGTATGTAGATCCCACTTAATGGTGAAGATGAGCTTTCTTAACTAAAACATTTGTTTACAAGTGTCTATACAAACTAAAATTAAGCAAGTTATTCATGTATTAAAATTAATTTGAACAGGTAATGGCTGTGTTACTAAACAATTTCATTAGCAGACGAAGGACAAATGTGATTGTAAATGTTTCCTGCACCACTTACAGTCTTGGAGGATATCAGTAAACACTCAAACAAGGTGGATGCTTCGGTTTGAATTGGAACATAAAAGTTGGAGACATAGTAAACTCAACGAGAAGAATATAAACAATGCAATATATTGAGTTATTTTAGTCCACAACAGTGATTTTCTGGCCTTTTTTTCCTATCGGGTTTACTTTTACATTTTGTTTTCTCTTTTCAGGGGGGTTAGACGTCGGGATTAACAATCTTGAGCGTAGAACATTCCGTTTTAAAAACCAGCTCCCCCTCGCTCAATTTTAACCATGAAAAATAATTCAAAAGTCTAGCCATGTAAGGTTGATGATTCCAGAGCAATATGGAGTATAAAGCACGTGGATCAAAGTTTCCAGAGTCTAAAAATGCCCTGTATGAGACGAGGAAAAAAAAAAAAACAGGTTCTCTCATGCAGTGTAGTCATCTCTAATATTAAGGATGGCATGCGTTCTCTGTGCACCAATTAAAGTCAATAAAGACCACTTTAAAAGCTGTTATCATCGCATCAACTTAAACTTCTTTCCTGAATTACACATATACCTTACCTTGACATAAACGAAATTGGCATTGACACAGAGAGCGAGATTGCTTGGAAGTGTCCATGGCGTCGTCGTCCATGCCACTAACGCCGTGTTGTCTGGATCACCTAGGATGGGAAACGACACCATGATTGCTGGATCTGACACATTCTACACATCAAGCAATAAATAAGAACAAAAAAGACAATAATTTTCAACGAAGGACTACAAGCAAAAACAATCAAACCTTGTAATTTAGTCCAGTTTCAAAATTTGAAAGAGGTGTCTTGCAACCTGTGCTGTAAGGCATGACCTGAAGGAGAAGCAAAGCACAATGATGACTTCTTATATCCAATACGACCAATGGGAAATACAAATCCAATCTTTTTCATAGATGACCTAACCTTGAAACCACGATAGACAAGACCCTTGTCGTACAGCTGCGCGAAGACCCACCAAATTACCTCCATAAACTGTGGGTCCATTGTCTTGTAATCGTTCCTAAAATCGATCCATCTTCCCGTCCTTGTGACGATCTCCTCCCACTCCTTAACATAGGTAGTGACGATGCTGCGGCATTCCTCGTTGTAGCGATCGATCCCCATGGCGAGTACGTCGTCACGGCTCTTAATACCGAGCTTCTTGTCGATCTCGTACTCGACGGGGAGGCCATGGCAGTCCCAGCCGAATCGGCGAGTGACATGGTGGCCTTTCATGGACTGATAGCGGGTGACAACGTCCTTGATGGTGCCGGCCAGAATGTGCCCATAGTGGGGGAGTCCGGTAGCAAAAGGAGGGCCGTCATAAAAGACGTATTCCGGGAAATGCGCCGTGAGCTCCAGCTGCGTCTTGAAGGCCTGGATGGTGTCCCAAAAGTGGAGAATTTGCTCCTCCTGCCTGGGGAAAGAGAAGTCTTTGCCTTCGCACACGTCCTCCATAGAAGATGATCGGGAAAATGGAAGGGGAATTCACTACCGGCGAGCAGCCGGTGTTGACGCTGCCTTATGTGGATTGTGGAGAGGCGGCAGAGAGGGGGCGTTAGGGTTTTGGTTTAAGGGATGAAGAGGAAGGAATCTAACAGGCCTTGGGTTAAGAACTGTAGTAATGAAAGCGTTTACTCAATTGCTGAACGGCTCAAACCAGCAAAGCAGTTGCGTCACAAGAAATAATTTGTCAAAATTTTCGCGTTAGGAGTTTGGTCGGAAGAATTTGAAATACAGGATAAAATAAATATAGAGTTTTAAATTTTTTGATATTTAATTTGAAATAAATTAAAATTTTAATATAATGTAATATATTTTAAATATATTATAAAGATTATTTTTAGTATATTTGAATTTCAAATACACCTGCTTAAAAAGTGATCGCTATCGTTGCATATCACCTCGCCTCACGTATGACGCCACCACCTCGCCATTATCGTTATTGCCGCCGGCAAAACCTTCAAAATATTTTACATTATATTTTTTTCAACCAAAAAAAAATAAAGCGAATTTATAAGACTCAATCAAAAACTATAAAGTAATCCTTTTACGATTCTTTTTTTCCTAAATAAATTTCTAAGTGCAAATAATTTTGATCAAATAATTGAGAGTTTATATTTTTAATCAAGAACTTTGATTTAATATATATATATATATATATATATATATATATATATATATATATATATATATATATATATATATATATATATATATATATATATATATATATATATGAATTTATTATTAAATTAAATTAAATATTTCAAAAAAAATTTACATTTTGATGGAATATAAATTATTTCATATAGAGTTGGAATATAATTTTAAGCTATCATAGTATACATCATACAATGTTCATTTCAAATATAATTGTCATGCTTTAAATATCAACTATTATATATATATATATATATATACACACAACAACAACTATTTACACAATAACACATAATAATATATAGTATTTTATAATTAATATATAATAATTATATATTAAAAGAGCATATGATACTATTCTATTGGAATTCTAACATTAAATTACATTCCGGCTCCACACATAATAATTTATTCATATTTAAGCTCGTTTAAGGATTATTTTTAACTAATCTAATGCAATAACACAAAACATTCGGAATAAAATGGCTAAAATTTAAATTAGAGTAATGTGACTTCTTTTAATTATGAGAGCATTTTCATTAAGGGTGCATTAGGCTTATAATATTGTAATTTTAGCTTAATAGGTCATTGGGATATTGACTTTCAAATAACTATTTCATATGTTTTAGCATTATTTGATGCAATGTGATTTGAATATAGAACTATGATATATTTGGATTAAAAGTATTCAAATTAGCTAATCATAATAAGACACTCTTATCCAACAATATGTTTGGATGTTATAAATATTGCAAATGTAAGGCATAGTTTTATAATGATATTATGAATTCTCAAATCACATAGCTCATAGAACATCTCTCTTTTAAGTGTCATCGTCGTCTTTTAAGTAAAATCTTTTTTTTTCATCTTCGAGTGATTCCTCTTTCTAAAAGCTTCATTGCAAGTTCATTCAAACAAAATAGAATAATAGATTTTTTTTTTTAATTTCATAAGTATGAATGTAATTATGGATTCTTAGTTATAAGAGAATTATGAAGAAGAACTTTAGGTTAGAAAAATTAATAAGATTTGAACCCCATATCTTAAGAGTTTTTATTTGGGTGATTGAATACTACATCAAAGAATAATATATCGCCTTGAATGGTAGAAATATCACATTATGAGATATTCAACCACTAGAGAAGGACTCCTAATACCGGTCTACGTTTACCAAAGATTTTTTTTCTTGTCTTATATGGATGAAATTAAGATGGGATTTACATGAATTGCAATTTTTCTAGAATGGCATATAGTTAATTACATCCTATAAGAGGTGATCTTCTAGAAAACTTTCAATTAAAGTAGTTAGTTCATGTTTCAATGGATGCCAAAGTTTGGCTCAAGACTGTTTATTTGGAATTCAATTGAGATAGCTCAAATAAGAGTAGTTCTCTTTGGAATCTAAGAGAAGAAGAAGTAGAATGTACCTACATTCTAAGAATTATAATAATCATTTTTACCTATTTTATAGTTAGACTTTATATCTTTGAGAGTTTAGGCCAATTTGATAATAAAGATAGTTTTATCCTGGAAGGGTAGACATCCTCAATGATTAGATGAACTTTATGTGTAATGGGTGAAGTACTCAAATCAAAGATATTGAAGCAAAATGAATTATGATTCCATAGTCTAAGTCGTCTCTAATTAATTTTATTATTTATGTCTAAGGAATTAAATATGAATGGTTATGAGTTATTCATTTTTAGTTAAATTTGATTAATTTAATTAGGCAAAAAAATTTCTATGAGCCTATCAAGTAAACCAGATTTCCATAATATCACAAGATCATTAAAAAACTATGAAAAACATGATGTTTTAATGCACTAATAATATAAACACAACATCAAATAAATATATATTAAAGATTGATGAGGCCATATTTCACTATACACCTTAAAAAAGAAAAATGTATGCTCTGCTCTTGTATAGCCATGCTTAGAGCTAAAGTGAATTACATATACGAGTTCTCTTTTTTTTTTTTTGGGATTGTCTCCTTCTTCAAGAATCTCCATGGGCTCTATAGAAGATCACCAGTACGTGCAATCCACTCTTATTGATTCGAACCTAACCAAATTACAGTACAAATTATATTTCAAATTCAAAAATAAAGACTAATTAAACTTGCAAAATAGAGTTCAATGGAACAAGCATATATCTTACCAGGAATGATATAAACACATGGATTTAGCACTAGTACGTGTTAAGTCCATAAGTCCTAATGAATTATGCTTAGGGTATAAATAAAAACACATGCAAGTAAATGTATTAAATTAAGCACTTTAAATGGCTCTTTTAAGCATAACTTGCTATAGAAAATATTATTGGAACCACAAAAGATCGCCCTAACATCCAGTATATGAACAAACAATCACCTTACCATTCAGTCTACAAAAGAAATAATAAACCACATGTTGACCTCACTTTTGGAGTGAAAACTCGATCTCCTCTCCTTAGATCTAGGAGTCTTCTAGACAATAGATTCTTCTTAATCATAAGACACTTCTAGCAATTAGGTGAACACTTAACTTAAGCTTAGAGACTTAGAAGGGTTAATCATAAGATTAAGGTATGCCTTATAATTAGAAAAATTTACCTAGCCTATAGCCTAACCAAATCCATACTTACATTCTTAGCCTAAACCCAATCCCCGATCCAAATCAAAATCACAATCAAATCAAACCAAATTCTAAATCAAATCAATCATTCCTAAGCCATATTATTTAATCCCATGGACTTAGCCAAATTTTCCTTCAATTCAAATCAAATTCAATTGATTTTTTTCATGAATCAATCAATTCTCCAATCATCATCTCAAATCTAAATGAAATCTATAATCAAACTCAAGTAACCAAACCAAAATCAAATCCAACCAACCTATCCTAAGCCCATGATTTAATCCAATGGACTTAGCCAAAATTTCATTCAATTCAAGCATCAATTGATTTTCTCATGAATTAATTATTTTCTCAATCATCATCCTAAATATAAATCAAATCTACAATCAATTAAACCAAACCCAAAATCAATTCAATCAAACCTAACCTAATCCATTTGACTTGAAATACTCAAATAATCCAAAACTCATTTGAACCCAAATCAATTGCAATCAAAGCTATAAATCAATCCTAAATTCATATATAAATCCAACTAAACTCAATTCAACCCAAAATTGATTCAATTAAGCCCAATTGGTCCACTTGACCCAAAGTGACCTATTTGACATATTTGAACCAAATTTCAATCCTACCCAAATTGGATTGAACTAAATCCACCAAAACATCCTATGATGATCATCAATCATCCTTGATTGATCAATTACCATCAATTGAGTCAAACCAAGTCAACTTGGTCATTTGACCAAGTTAGCCCACTTAACTTACATGAGCTAAATGAGTCAAATTTCATCATAAGTCAAATTGATTGAAACTAATGATTCACATCAACATTCGCTGCCAGCACATCAACGCTGACTTGGGCGAGTTTAAGTAACCTATCCTGTGGCACTACGTGGAAAGCGCGCCACGTTAGTGGTCCACGTGGCGCTGACGAGATTAGGCTTAATTACGGCTTAAATAATTATTTTAATCATTTAAACTTTAAAAATCATAACAAATTATAAAAAAATTCAAATAATGCAAATAAATACTCATTTTAAAGGTAATTGTTAAATTAAAAATTAATTCTCCCGATTTTGAACAGTAATTAAGGCTTAATCTGGGTTAAATGTAAATTGAATTTACTTAATTAAATTTTAATAACTAGAGTAATTAAATCCAATTTTTCTATTAATTTAATGGGATGATCTCTGCCTCCCATGATTTTATTAGAATTTATTGCTTGGTTAAATAGGAAAATTGCTCATTTGAACCTTAATCACTCCTTTAATTAATCTAATGATTAATTAAACACTCTAAACAATAAAAAAAATTAATTAATTAAACTTACTAATCACTGCCTTACAGTGAATGATTGAGGAAAAATGGTTAGGCCTCTTTTCTAATCAGTTTCCCAAGCTCATTCCATTAAGAAGGGAATTAATTTAAGATTTAATTAAGAGGTTAATTAATCAAATAATAAATGAATTAATCAAATTGAAATAATAATCACATCAGATAATTAACAATGAGATTAAGGGTTTCTCTTTATGTGTTTAATAACATAAAGATCCTTAAAGAAATTATGATTAGCCCATAAGTATGAGAAAATCATAAAAGTACTTAATTAAGTTCTTTAACTTAATTAACCCTTAATTATGAGCCATTTGCATTAGATCCTCTTAGGAGCATTGCAACTTTATTTTTTTACATGTTCATGTCATTTGTGGCTCATAATTAAGTTGTTAATCAAATTAAAGAAACATACGTAAGGGCGATTAATTGATTTAACTAACAATCCAACTTAATTAATTCATAAAATCCACTTAATTATTGTTTCTTAAATCAAATCAAATTACTAATGTGAGAATGGGATTAAATTAGCAAATGATAAGTTCTCCTCTTTGAAATTAATCAAAATCCTAAACCATAAATTGATAATAAATTTTGTCTTTCTTTAAATGAGTTTATTTGATATGATTATTCTTAGGAATTAGTTTAATTGAATGAATCATATTCTTATATTTGATTATTTTTTTCATAATATGTTAAATGTTGCATGTCATTTGAATTCATGCATTCATCTTTTTAAGGTTAAGTGAAAAGAAAATGAATTTTCTTTATGTAAGCTTGTATGTGTTGACTTAACTTAATATATATGTGGCTATTATCACAATTAAATTCAAATATATTTTCTCAAAGTCTATAAATTGATAATAACATGTGAAGTGATAGTAGTTATGAATACATATAATATTTACATGTGCTTATAGCTTAAGTATGGGAAGTGAAGCTCTCTTTTCCTTATTCATATGTATATTTATATGTGTTTTAATGGTAATGGGTATATAGTCTGGACATCTGGGAAATACAAGGCTTTAAGTAGTCCCACGGAGGTCGTTTGATTACCTCACTTCCTTAGTTAACAAAGGCACATGCCCATTTGATTTCATTCCTATGTATTTTTATATTAGAGTTTAGATAGAGCTTTAATTCATATACATAAATAATTCAATCAAGTAAAATATAACTTTGCATGATTCTTTTTATTCTAATTATTTATACATCCATATGTGTTTAAGAAAGCAAATATATAGTTTAGACATCCCAAAATATGAGACTTTAAGTAGCTCCAAGGAGGTCATTTGATTATCTCACTTTCCTAGTTAACACGTACTTATTTATATTTTTTATACATGTGTATGTATATGTGATTAAAGAATGGTGAATCAACATTTTCTATTAAAAATGCATGCATCTATAATTATTTAAGTCATTGAATTGGTTAATCATGTGATTTGAAGCTTTCTTTCATATATTCATGTATGCAAATCTACATGTGTTTAAACGTTAATAAGTATATAGTCTGGACATTCTGGGAATATGAGGCTTTAAGTAGCCCCAAGGAGGTCATTTGATTACCTTACTTCCCTAACTAACAAATGCATGTACTTATTTGATTTCATTCCTATGTATTTTTGTATAAGAATTTGGATAGATCTTTAAATTTACATGTATTAAATAATTTAATCAAATGAAATATAAATTCTAAATGTATAAATTCATCATTCAAGTGTGTTAAAATATATTATATGTATAGATACACTTAGGATTGAATAATATGCATGTTATATGTGATGGAAAGGAAGGGTTGGATATGTGTCACATGGTAGTAATTCAATTCAATTAATCCTAAGTTGCCTTTCATATTGAATATGATTATTTAAGGTTAATCTAAACTTAGGATTAATAAAAAAAATAGTTAATAACCCATTCACTAAAGAAAACTAAATCATAAAAATATGCTTTAGAAAGTGGCTTAAGGTAGGGATGAAAGAAGATAATCCTAATCATATTTTCTGTAGGGAATATACTTAAGGGGCTGATTAAAAATGAATATAAATGCTCTCTTTGTAGGTTGCTTAAATTCCTAAGCATAATCCAAGTTACGATAAGTTGGTTTTGTTACTCATGTGCATGGTGCTAACTCCAAATTATACATATAACTACTTGAGATTGTATGTATGCTTAGCTAATATCTATTTTACAGGTGTAGTTAGATTTTCTTCTTCCTATATAAATATAATTTTATAATAGGAATTAGAATTAGTGTAATGGGAGATTAAGATTAGCAGTGACTAGAAGGCTTTATCTTGGGGTGCCATGTGATGCTTTTGAAGCAAGCACATCAAATTAAAGAAGGAACCAATCAAATCAATGAAGGAATACAAAGATACATAAAGCATGAAGACCCCCATATCATGTATTCATTCTAATTATAATTATTATTTTATATTTTGGATTGTATAAGGGTAGAGCTCGACTACCTATCTTTTCGCTTTTCGAGTTATACGGTGGTACCCGATCGCACTGACCTCTTATTCTTTTACGTTAGTTTATAAAATTGATTGATGATTTATTTAACTTGCGCATTAGAAATGACATATTTTCTTAGTTTATTAATGATTGATACTTTAATGTGTGGTCTGGATACGATAGGCTCTTAAGATAAAAAATAAATTTTCTACTCGACTAATCACTCATAACTAAACTTTAAAATAACTCATAACCTCATCATAAAGCCTAGACTATAACCAAGATAATTAAAAAAATTACCAATCTCTTAGTTGTATGTTGTATGTCTTACATAATGCATGCACATTCTACCACTATCGCAAAAATGAGGGCCTCCGTCCTTACACAATAAGGATTGCTTGGCCCATGAGATCAACCCCTGACAATGAAGCTTCACTCTCTCTCTTTTAATTTAGCCAATAATTTATTTTATCATGCATTTAGGCATAAGAAAATCCTAAACTGTTGTCTAAATGATATGTCTAAAATGAAATAAAACTTGAAAATATTTTGCACTTAAGATTAAGTCATATGTTCAAACCACTTATGCTCTCTCTTAGGGAGTGTGTTTATGACTTTAGTCTCTTTCCAATTAAATAATTACCATAACTATCTTGCAATTCATAAGACTGGACTACATAGTTTTAAAATCGAATGAGTTGGCCATCACTCTGCAGCTTATAAGTCCGTAAGTAGACTTCATCCTCTCTTGTGGAGGTGAACCCTTATGTCCACCTGTCACTTAAATTTAGGTCGTGCTTTAGCTCGTACTAAAGCTACCTATATTTAAGGTCCAAGGTAGCTGTTTCCTTCGGGATATAAGCATAAATCCTCACCTCTTAGGTATTTTTACAATATTGTATTGACAGATTATAAGCCCTAGTAATCTAATAAACATTCAACTCAAATAAATTAAATTTCTTCACTTTCAAATATATAAAGCCCAATCATAAGATAGATTAGAATGCTTACTAGGTCTACTAATATCATGAGCATTTCCTACTTCTTACCTTTGAATTCTAGAAATAAGTCTTCTACTTTGTCTCTCCCATTTGATTTTTCAAACATAACCAATCCTATGATAGTATAGCCTTGAAATCTTTGGAGATAAAAATTATCTACTTTAATCGAGAATACCCTAAGATATAATTAACTATAGAGGTTTGCCTCCATAGGGAACTTAAAAACCCAGCTTAATATAAACTCTATTTTATTCACATGTAAAGCAAGAAAAAAAATCTCTGATATATTCGAAGACACATCATGCCTTAAGAGCTTTTATTAGGTGATTATGTCTATTGTAGGGTGATGTCTCTATCTTTCGAGATAGTATATTATACCTTAATGTCATTCCCAATTACTTTAATAAGTACCTCCTATGATCTACGTGTGGTGTCCACCCCACTAAAAATAAACAGTATACCACAATACATCAAAAATAATTCATCATAAATTGAACACCGTTCTACCTTAATTCTAGAGGTGAGGACCAATAATACGGTGTGTGTGAGAAGACTAATACGGTGAGACAGTGTTAAAAACTTCTAGGATTTAAATTCTAATTCAAGTTCAATGTTTAATTTCTTACCATCGGGTGATTTTAGTTTAAGTGATTAAATAATTTAATGGTGAATTTTAAGATTTGTTTCGATTTGGATTAAAGTTAGATTTAAGGTTTTAAAGAATATGAGAATCATTGAACTCCACTTGAGGTAGCACATATTTTTCCTTAAACCATATCCCCAATAGAAAGGGCACCTCACCAAAGGGTGAGTCATTCTATAGCTCTAATAAAAAGGGCTTTTATGGATTTAAAATGCTTTTTAAAATTATTTATTGAATTATGAGTTTAGATTATCTTTTAATTTTATTTTTAGATCCAAATGATTGTAAGCTTTAATAAAATAGATTCCTAAAATTTTGATGAATGTTTGAATTATTCATAATTAGTTATTACTTGTTTATCAAGTCTTGAAAGGAAATTTAGATTAGTATTAAAAATTCCTTAAAATTTTATGACAATATTCTCTAGAATTAAGAAACATGAGAGAAGCATCTCATAAAATTTTAATTTGATTTTAATTTAATTTAAAATTTATATTTTGCCTTAAAAAAACATAAAGAAAACTTGTATAGGTGTTTTGATCGGGGTCCTACATTTCTATAAAGTGTCTAAATCATTTAGAAATTATTTATAGTTTTTGTGAATATTTAATATATTCAATCATTTAAATCTTATGAAATATTAAAGATTTAAACTCAATTGGCTTTATTTTTATTCAATATTTTCTATTAGTGTAAACCTTCACATAAAATTTGGTGATTTTTTAAATATATTTGATCTATTATGAACTTTTCAAGCAAAGGGTTTGTTAATCTAATATTACATTAAGAAAATTAGAAAATTTTCATTAAATTTAACAAAACTTAGTTCAAGTACCCCTAGGCCTCATAAGAGTATTCTTTAAGGACAAAGAAGTCCTAGAAAGATTTCTTGAAATTTGAATGAATTTTTGAAGCTAATTACATTATTATTATTATTATTATTATTATTATTATTATTATTATTATTGCATGCTAGAAAATTAGTTATGGTAGATTAAAACTTTACGCCTTAGCCTTGTTGAGAAATCCAGCACACACACAGATATTTGAAGAGAGAACAAGAAACCCAAGATTTTACAAAAAAATCTCAAAAAAGAGAAAACCAGGCCTATAAAAAATGTTCAACTATATATCTATTTTGGAATATAAAGTTTAAGTTTTCCCGGCAATAGGGTTATAAAGTTGTATGTGAGAATGCCTGACAATGAGAATCTAGAATCGTAATGATAATGCAGAATACTAGTCATAACATTTATTGGTCAAAATGATGGTAAACAAGTGGTTAGTGATGATCCCACGATGTAGTGGTGGTACCGGGCGATCAATGACTATGACAAGACCAACAGATAATGGATGACCACGGTGACCGACGGTCACTGGACCACGATGGTATGGCGACACGATGATCAATGGTGGTACAACGCGGCGCCACGGTTGGTCGCGGGCGACCGGGACGTGGTCGGCGGCGGACCGACAACCATGGTCGGTATGCGACCGTGCTGGTTACACGACGCGATGGTGATCAACGGTGGTGGCGGCGATGACCGTGGCGGTGGTCGATGGCAATGACTGCGGGCGGTCGCGAACGGCCGGCACGATTATGCTTGGAGAATCTTCCTCGAGCTCTCTCTTCTTAGCTGGTTTCTCTCATGTAAAGAATGGCTATTTATAGATTATGTGAGTCCTCTATAAATATGGCAAAATCTAAAACCACTCTGGACATCTCAAAATGATTCCCTTGATAATTTGATGTATTTTAAGTATTTGAATGCTCAAATGAAGTCATAATTAGAAGATATTGGGCTTGTTAGATCCGGCTCGTCAAGATGCTCGATTTGACTATAAACACTCTATATTTAGGAGCTCACTGATATCCCAAAGTTTTTAATTATATTTTAAGCACTTGATCTGGGTTAGTCTAGACTCAGAATCAGATTGCTTTCGACATCAAGATTCGTGCTTCAACTAGTGGAATTTTTAATGTCATATCAGTTGCCTCTTATTTTTGGATGACATTATTTATATCATCTAAAAATACATGTCAAATAATTGAAAATAATAACTTCTTTAATGTTAATGAAATTTGCGAGTTCTTAACCTTTGTGTCATATATAGTTTGAAAGAATAGATCTTCATGGGTGCACAAGACTGTGATCACGAGTGCAGCAGTGGTGTGGTGCTCTCAGGTGCAAGGTTGGGACCGGCCCCGCACTGTAAAGCATCTGGCGCAGTCAAGGGTAAGGACCCTGTGTGCAAACGATGAAAAAATTTTGGTTTTAAAATTTTTTCTATTTTTCTTTTTTTCTTTTTTTTCACTTTTATAAAGGAAAGAGATAAAATTTTGAAATCCATTTAAATGTTTCTTCTCAAAATTTATTCCTTTGCCTCTATCAGGATCTATAACTGGGGTCAAGTAAGGAGACATAGTTTTCTCATATGCTCTAATGTTCTGGTGGATGAGAAATTATTAAAGTTCAATAATATTTTTTTCTTTGAAGCTGACCTTCTTCTGAAAAGAAGGTCATTTGCTTTATTGATCAAGGCCCGTAATTCATACGACGATGATCCGATTTTTCCTCGAGAGAGGCATCAACTATCCTCGTCGGACAAACCAAGTTTAGAGGCGATCAAGGCCTATAGTTCATATAGTGAGGCTCCGATTTTCCCTCAAGAGAGGCGTAACCATTTCATTAGACCGACTGGCTTGAGGCATGCTCCAATTTTGAGAGATGTGTTGACCTCACTTCTGGAGCGAGCTTTCAACTTCTTCATCTTAGATATAGGACTCCTCTAGACATTAAGAGTTTCTTAGTCTTAAATACACTTCTAGTGATTAGGTGAACACTTAACCTAACCCTAGACACTTAGAAGACCTAGTCATAGGAATAAGTCATGCCTTAGGGGTATTAGGAAAACTTGTCTACCCTATAGCTTGAACCAAATCCTTACTTCCTTCTTTCAAATCAACTTCAAATTCAAATCAACTTTAAATTCAAATCAACTTCCAATTCAAATCAACTTCAAATTCAAATCAACTTCAAATTCAACAAACTTCAAATTCAAATCAACTTCAAATTTAAATCAATTCCAAATCAAATCTTAAATCAATTTCAACTTACTTGATTTTCAAAATTTGAATCAATTCCAAAATCTAAATCATGAATCAATTCCCAATTAAATGATTGAAATACATAATTCAATTCCAAATCCAAAATCTTTCCTAAGCCATTTTGATTTCATCTTTGGACTTAGCTCAAACTCAAATCCAAATCTAATCAAAATCCAACCTAAACTCTTTCAAGATAAATCTTTGGACTTAGCTTAAATTAAATCCAAATCACTTTAAATTTAAAAGATTTTCTCATAACCCATTTATATTCTCATTATATTCATAAATATAAATTAAATATAAATTCAAATAATCAAAATTAGTTCAAAACTCAAATCCAAATCTAACCTAAATCCAACCTATACCCTTTCAAGTCAAATTCTTGAACTTAGCCAAATCAAACTCAATTCAATCCAAACCATTGGATTTTCTCTTCAAATAATAATTCCTTCAATCACAAACCAAATATAAACATAAACTATAATCACCAAACCAAAATCAATCAACCCAAGTCAAACCTAAGTTCATCCTTTGAACTTGAAATTATCAAATGAATCAAAACCTATTTGAACTCCAAATCACTTTAATTGGATTTATATTTCAATCATAAGTCCATATGTGAGTTTAACCAAACTTAAATCAAGCCTTGATCAAGCCAATTGACCCATTTAGGCTCACTTGACCCATTTAGGCTCACTTGACCCAAAGTAACCTAAAGCACCCTTTTGAACCAAATTCTAATCCTACCCAAATTAGATTGAACTAAGCCCATATAAGCCTCACATTATGAGCAACAATCATCCTAGGATGATCAATCACTCAAATTAGGTCAAATTAAGTCAAATCTAGCCTTTGACCAAGTCAACATTTAGCCTAAATGAAACCCAAACTAGCCAAAATTTATTATAAGTCAAATTGATTGAAACCATTGATCTAAACTAATTCATAATCAATAATTGAACTTGACCAAGCCATCAATTGAGCTAAACCAAGCCTAATTTATCACTTGACCAAAGTTGACCCAAGTTGACCTAAAAAATCAAAATAGTCAAATCTTGATCTAAGCCAAATTGATTACAACCAATGGGTCAAATTCATTCTAAATTACTTGTTGAACTTGACCAAAGCTTCACCAACTAACCCAACCTAGCAATTGACCATGAATCCAACTTGACCTAAAAGGTCAAATCAACTTGGAATCAAACAAAACAAAATTGATTGAAACCAAAGCTACAATACATCAAAATAATCTAACCCATGATCAACCTAATTGGGTCAAATGGGTCAAATTGGTCAACTTGACCCATTTGACCTAAGTGAACTCAAATGAACCAAAACTAAATATAAACTAAATTGAACCAAACCAATGATACCCACAAACTCCAAATGATCATTTGAACTTGACCTAACTCATGATTTGACCCAATTTGACTAATTGGTCAACTTGACCCAAGTTGACCCAATTTGACCTAAATGGGTCAACTTGAGCCAAATCATATCAAATTAACTCTAAATTTCTTGAAATTTGGCCCAACCTATTCTTGAAACATCTCAAACTGCCCAAATCAAAATGAAGGCAAAATGACCATTTTACCCTTGGGTCAAAGGGTAACCTATGGCCAAATTCACTTGGAATTTGGTTAATTCTTTTTCATGGCCACTCGACATCCTCCTAGTGGACCACATGGACACTAAGGAGGGTGGTAAACATGACCCAATGGGTTTGGGTCATCCATGACCCAACCCAAGGCCAAACCGACCCCTCCAATGGTAATTCTCTACTTGGATCAGCTCCTACACTCATCTAGCACACGTGCACTTTCTCTCCTCTACTCTTCTGCCAAAATCGAAGCTCATGGAATCCCTAATTTCCTAAACAACCCATTCAATCCAAGCAATTGAAGGAAAATGACAAGATGGATCTCGATCATCCATTCCAAGTATGGGGAGATATACTCCCCCTCATTCCAACTCAAAGCACAGACTCTAAATTTGATTGAGCCTAACCTCAGCAAGCTTCTTCAAGCCTTATGAAGCATTCCCAAGCTCATTCCAATTTCTTCCTTCTTGATTTTCTTCAAAGCCGAAATAGAGGAGCATGGTCAACCCACACATCCACTTCAAATCAAGGCTTGGAACTTTCAACAGAGCTTCATCTCCATTAGACGAAGCTACCTCCTCTGCTGGAAGCGCCGGTGATAGCCTCCAATGATGTATGACTCAAAATCGATCCTCCATTGAAAATTGCTTGGTCTTTGTGAAGGGAATTGTAATCCCATTAGATCCTAGTTGTTGGATGTTCTTCCCTACACTTCCTGATGGTGTGGGGTAAATCTCAGCATAATCTGACTCAAGTGAGCTCGAGCTTTCCATTTCATTTCCATCTCTAAGTAGGGGATGAATCATGGGCTGTCCATCTCACATGTTTTAGATGGATGACCCGATTAAACCATTTAGATCCATTGATTTAAAGCCTTTAGAACCATGGATTAACCATGGTCGATCCTGATCTAAGTGGAAAGTGCGTACGCGATGATGCACGATGTGATAACTTAAATAACTAATCCCATCGTGCCACGTGGAAAGCGCGCCACATTAGTAGTCCACGTATCCGATGGGATTAGTTAATTAATTAGGCTTTCTAATTACCCATTAATCACAAGAACTTTATAAATTCATAACCAAATGTAAAAAAATCCAAAAAATACAAACTCAAGTTCATTTCAAAGATAATTCAAAGAGGAATAATATAAATTTAAGTTTAATTGATTTTGAATAGTAGATTTCTCTCAATTTGGGTTTTATTGGGAATGTAATTATGTTAATTACTCCTTAATTACTTCAGCAATTAATTCTAAACTTCTTAGAGTTGATTAGTGGGATGACCTCCGCCTCCCATGATTTTCTTGAAATTTATTGTTGGATTAATTAGAGAATTGCTGACTTCAATCAATCACTGATTAATTAAGTGATTAATTAACCTATTAAATAGTTGATGAATCCATTAATTAAATTTACTAATCACTATGAAATTGTGAATGGACTAGTAGAATGAGATGATTTTTTCAATCTCTTTCTCCCTCAAGTTCATCACTCCATTTAAAAATATTTAATCAATTTGTAATTGGCTTAATCACTTCATTAATAAATTTAATTAATCTAAAATTCAAAATCAAATCATTCTAGAACTTAATCATCTTAATTCTTGGGTAGATTCTTAGGTGTTCAATAACCTAAGATCAAAGTAAATTATAATCAAACTACATGTGTAAGATGGTTATGAAAGTACTTAATTAAACTCTTTAGCTTAATCAATCAATAATTGTGAGCCAATTGCATTAGACCCCTTTATTTCTTAGGTGCATATGATTGAAATTCTATGTGGTTTCATATCATATGTTGGCTCATAATTACTTAAGTAGTTATGTTAAAGTGGTGTAGATAAGTGGTAATTAATGGATTTAATTCACACCTTAACCTAAACAAAACAAAAAATCAATCTAATTATTATAAAATTAAACTAAGTCAATTCACATGTGAGGGAAATGGGTTAGGACCAGCAAACTCTTTCTCACAAATCATTTTCAAATTAAATTCAAAACAAAAATAAAAATCTCTTTAAGAAATTTTGATTCACTTTGAATAATCTTATCTTATAGGATCGTCCTTAGGAATTAATTAGGGTGAATAAAGTCATATGCTTACATTACTTTATCTCTTTCCAAGCATGTTAATTGTATACCATATGGGATCATGCATTCATATATTTTGAAAAATCAAATAAATGAAATGTTTTCTTTATGTCAAATTGTATGTTTTGGCCAAAGTAAAAATATTAGTGGTTATTATCACTATTAAATCAAAAATTTATTTTAAAACCTATAAATCAAAGATTATAAATGAGATGATGCTACTTATAAGTACTTATAAGCTTGCATGTGATTATAGTATAAGATATGTTTTATGTGATTTTCTTCTCTCCTCTTAACATGGATTTGAATAGCATTTGTAAAGTGTATAGTTCATTTGAAAAGAATATAACACTTGCTTAAATCTATTCCTATACACTTCTATGTTTTAAATTAAGAAGGATCCTCATTACACATGTAAATGATACAACCAAAATCAAACAAAAATCTTTTGCATGATTCTTCATCCATTTACTTTTTTTTTGTACATGCACATGTATTTAAGAAAAGTGGTATATTAGTCTGGACATCCCAAGGTTGCGAGTCTTTATGTAGTCCCAAGTAGGTCTTGTACTTTACACCCCTAGTGTAGAAAATAATGTCGCCGTACTCACTTATGTCTTTTATACATGTAAATGTGCATTTGATTAATGGATAAAAGAGTCCCTCTTTTCTACTTAATAAAAAACATGCATTCATGGAATATCCAAATTTTCTTAAATAAAATATGTTTGCATTCATCATTAATGTGTGCTAAGATTTGCATTGTATGTATATATATATGCTTAGGATTATTCATATGCGTGATATACATATTGGAAAAAAATAAATTGTTATGTGTTATGTGATAATAATTCACCTTAATTAATCCTAAGATGCCTTTATTATTGAATAGGTTCATTTATAGCAAATCTAAACTTAGGATTAATTAAAACACATAATAAATCATGCACTAAAGAGAAATCACTAATGAATCTATCTTAAAAATTACTTAAGGTAGGGATAAAAGAGAAGTTATCTTATCTTTTCTTCTCTTTACAACATTTAGTAACTAAGTGTAGGTTCATTCAAACTAAATTAAATCATAAAATAAAATAAACAACTTAACTAAATCACTTAAATGAAAGTACCCTCTAAGTTGAATCCTTTACACTTAGAAAATTCTAACCTTAAAAGTTCACCACAAGCCTTAAATGACACACATTAGGGTAAGTCACCATTTTTTAGCTCTATGTTAGGCGGTGCATGGTTTGATGCTAATTTTATTTTATGTGTAATATTTTAGATTGAATTTAGGTGTATGCGTATGGTGACGATCTTAGTCTAATCATGACTTTTGTAGGGGATTATGCTTAAGGGGCACTGTAATAAAAATATAAATGCTTTTGCTGTGCATGTTGCTTATACCCCTAAACATGATCCAAATTAGGACAGGTGGACTTGGTTACCCACATGTGGGGTGCTAAGTCCAAATTATTTATATAACTACTTGGGATTGTGTGGTATGTTTAGCTAATCTCTATTTTACAGGTTTAGTTAGATTTATCTTTCCCATTTTGATGTATTTTTTATAATTAATATTTGGAATGAATATTATGAAAAATTAAGGTGAACATTGGTCATAAGATAATGTCTTATATACCATATGAAGCCTTGGAGAAAACCACATCCCAACCAACCAAAAGAAGGAAAGGAAAGAAAAAAAGAAAGAAAGAAAGAAATGAAGAAATGAAGAAAGAAGAATGAAAAATGAAGACCCCTATAATATGAATTCTTTCTAAATTGTAATTATTCATTTGTAATCCGGGTTGTATAAAGGTAGAGCTCGGCTACCCACATTTTCTTTTTGGATTATGCGGTGGTACACGAACACATCAGCCACTTATTCTTTTACGTTAGCTTTATAAAATTATTTGATGTTTGTTTAGCTTGTGCATTAAGATGGCATGATTTTTTTTAATTTCTTTATTGATTGATGAATGGTCTGGATGCAATTAGGCTCTTAGAAATTTTTTTATCCAATTAATCAACTCAAAATTAAAATTAACAACTTATAACCTCACCTAAAGCCTAGGACATATATCAAGATAATAAAAGATTTAAATCCTTTGATGAGGATCTTTCATCATATCAACTCAAACACATAATTTCTCTCAAATTTCAAAAATATAAAGCCCAACCATAGGATAATTTGGGATGCTCACTAAGTTTTCTAGCATCGTGAGCATCCCTTACTCATCTCCCTTTGGTTTCAATAATAACTCCCTCCTCTTGATCAATCCCACTTGATCTTCCAAAAATAATAAATTTGTTAATAGCCCTATCTTTGAAATCTTTAGAGACAACGATCATTTACCTTAATCAAAAGTATTTTTAAGGAATCTCATTCCTTAAGATGTAATTAACTATGAGGGCTTGCTTCCATAGGGAACTTAATAAACCCGGTTTAAAATAAACCCTACTTTACTTTTCATGTAAGTAGGAAAAATCTATTAGACATTGTCCTAATCCTTATTAGTTGATTAGGTCCATTATAGGATGGTGACTTTTGTCTCTCGAGATAATATATCATTCCTCAATGTTGTACTCGGTCACCCTAATGAGAACATATACGGATCTACATGGTGTGAAACTAGTGTATTTTATTTTCATTTACTCAATATGAAAATAAAATACCACAAACATTTATCCTCTCAGATAAACATTTGAGGTAAAGGTTATTTATTCCAATTTTCCTCGAGAGACATTTTGCTCATCAAACCATAGAGGTTATCAATACATTTTTTTTTCTTGTAGGAAATGAATTTCTTTAAACTTAATGAATGGTTCCTTAAATAAGGTGGGAAGTGTCAATTAACCATCCATAAAATCTATCAGTAATTTTGGGTATCATTAGAGAAATATCTTATTTCTTTTTTATCTCATATGCATGACTGATATTTTTCGTTAGATCATAGGAGAAATTATCAAAACTTTGTGAGCAACAAAATCGAAAGGATATGTCCAAGTATTGGTAAAATTGCTTCAGTCTTAGATCTTTCTCTACCTTTTTTTATTTAGATTTATTATGTATTTTGCATGATGATGGTAAGAAAACTAATAGCATGACAATTATAGATGATATAATCCACTATCACTTCTTTAATGGTATTCAGTAGAAATTTTATTTCCCAAATGAGTTGGTTCTTGTTGAAAAATCTATTCAAGGATATCTTACCCATTCAGATGATTCTTAGATTAGATTCCTTTGCTTTAAATTGATTAAAATTTTTTAAAATATGTGGTGCAGCTTTATCATAATTTTCATTTCGAGCTTTGATGATTATTGTTCTCATTTTTAGAATGAACTCTCAACCCCTCCATATTAGACATAGGACTCCTCTTAGACTTTAAGAGTTTCTTAGTCTTAAGACACATCTAATCATTAGGTGGACACTCATAACCTAGAGACTTAGAAGAGTTAGCCTAGTATCATGCTTTTATTAGAAAAATTAATAACCACTTCCTTACTTCCCTCCTTCAAGTCACACTCAAAATCAACATCAAACTAAATCAATTCTTTAATTTATTTTATCCAAAATCAAATCATATGATTAACACATGATTGAAATCCTGAATCATTCCAAAATTCAAAATCCCAATTCAAAATCCTTCTTAAGTCCTTAATTCCCTCTCCTTTCATCTTATCAATTCAAACTCATGAGATTTTCTCATAACTCATTTATATTCTCATTTATATTCACATATATAAATGAAATATTAATTCAAATCAATCAAACTAGATCCAAAATTTAAAATCAATTCAGTAAGTCTTTCCTAAATCCTTATTCTCCCTTCGAAGGACTTAGCCTAGATCATGATCAAATCACTTCAAATCCTTGAAATTTTCTCACAACCATATTCTCATTTATATTCACAAATATGAATGAAATATAAATTCAAACAACCAAAACCAATGCCAAAATTCAAGTTCAAATTCAATCAAAATTCTAAGCCTTTCAAGTCAAATTCTTGAACTTAGCCAAATCAACTTCAAATCAAGCCAAACTATTGATTTTTATTCATGATTCAATCAATCCTTCAATCATGAATCCAAATATAAATGCAAACTTCAATCACTTAACCAAAACTAAATTCAAAAATCAAGCTAAAATCCATTTCATGTTCACCCTTTGAACTTGAAATTGTCAAATGAATCAAAACCAATTTAACTTCAAACCACTTGCAAATGGATTTATATTTCAATCATAAATCTATATGTAAGTTCAATCAAACTAAAATCAAGCTTTGACGAAGCCATTTGATCCACTTAGGCTCACTTGATCCAAAGTGATCTAAAGTACCCTTATGAGCCAAATTATAATCATAACCAAATTAGATTGAATCAAACTCACCTAATCCCTTGATCAATGATCAAAGTGAGATGATGATCACTCAAATTGGTTAAACCAAGTCAAACTAAGGGTTGGCCAAGTACTTCAAAATAAAACTCAACATAGCCAAAATCTACCATAGGCCAAATTGAAACTGATCCAAGTTCAAACCCAAGTCAAATTGACATTTGATCATAACCTAACAATTATTCTTGACCCAAGTTGACCAACTTGACCTAAAAAGTCAAAATATGTCAAAACTTGATCTAAGACAAATTGATTGAAACCAATGGATCAAGTTTATTATAAATCACTTGTTGAACTTGACCAAAGCCTCAATACTAGCTAACTTGAGCCCAACCCACTTGACCTAAAGGGTCATATTGAGCCGTATCAAACTTAACCAAAATTGATTGGCATACCAATCCACTTAATATGACTAACCAAACCTAAACCTACCCATGACCTAGCTCAAATATGTCAAATGGGTCAATTTGGTCAACTTGACCCATTTGCCTTAAATGAAGTCATATGAACCAAATTCAAACCTAAACCAAATTGAATCAAACCAAAACCACAAAAATATTTTAAATGGTCATACAAACTTGTCCCAACCCTGGTTTGACCCAATTCAACCAATTGGTCAACTTGATCCAAGTTGACCCATTTTGATTTGAATGGGTCAACATGAGACAAACAATACGAAATGAACTCCAAATCCAATAAAACTTGGCCAAACTTATTTTCTTGACATACCAAACATACTCAAATTCAAAAATCAGCCAAATGACCATTTTATCCCTAGGTCATAGGGTAAATTTTGATCAAATCTATTGGGAATTTGGTCAATTCCTCTTCATAATCACTTGACACTCTACTAGTGGATCAAGTGAGCACTAGAGTGGGTGGTGCACCAATGGTTTGGGTCCCCAACCCAATGGTCAAACCACTCCCCGAAATGGCCACATGGAATCTTCACTCATTAAGCACATGGGAGTTCATCATTCCACTCCCCAGCCTAAAATGAACTCAAGGATCTACGACACAACAAACCCTTTAAACAAGGCAATTGGATCAAAATGGCAAGCCTATGCTCGGCCATTAGATTGCCAAAGGGGGAGATATACTCCCCCTAATTCATTTCAATTCTAACTTCCCTCGTTGAGATTAAAGCTAGAACTCAAGCCTTGAGAGGCTTCCTCCTAGAGGATTTAAAAACTTCATTTCTTGGTTTTCAGAGTTTGAAAATAGGGGAGGTCTATTGAAAATCCAATTCACTCCATACTCAAAATCAATGTAATTCCCATTAAACACTCCATTAGTGAGCTCAATTGAGCTTGCCCAAGCTCTCTTTCAAGTTCTTGAAGCAATGGGAGATCTAATTCGATCAAGGATGAGCTCAAGGCAAGGAGGAGGTGACCCCTAGGAGGATCCACTCAACCTCAGTCCCTCAAACTTTTAGCAAAGCTTCATCTTAACCAGATGAAGCTTCTCCAAGAGAAACGAGTGCCGACAAGGTATGCCATTTTTCTGAGCTTAAATTCAATGTGGTTTGGAGCTTTGTAAAAGAAATATTATTTGCATAGGATCTTGACCATTAGATGTGATCTAGGATGCATGTTGATGGTGTGGGTTGAGTTTCATCCTAATCCGAGCTCAATCAAGCTCGGATCATAGCTTCAAACATGGAAGGTGTCCATGGCTTACAAAGAGCGGCAGAGATGGATCTCTGGTTATCCATCCACACATTTTGGATGGACGACCAAGATTAAAATGCATAATATCCATGATTTATCCCCTCTGATCCGCAGCTTTAATCTCAACCGTCACGATAGGATGTGCAGCCAAGTGCTTGATGTGATGTTTTAAATGACCACCAGTGATGATATGTAAAGCGCGCATGCGTGGCCCGCATGCGTGGATTAATTAAATTTAATTAGGGATTAAAATAATTTTAATTAATCACATAAATTCATATCTCAACATAGAAAAATCAAAAAATATGAAATAAATTGCATTAGAAAGATAATTGAACATAAAATATTCTAAAATTGATTTTGATTAATTTTGAATAGTTCTTTTCTTTGAATTTATGTTTTATTGAGAATATTAATTTGCTAATTACCCTTTAATTAATCCACTAATTATTCCCAAACTTCTTGAGTGTATTTTGGGGGATGACTTCTGCCTCCCTTAATTTTTTTTTGATTTATTGGTGGCTTAATTGAGAAAATTGCTATTTCAGTTTCTAATTATTCCCTTAATATAATTAAGGTTAATTAAGGATTTGATTAGTGATTTAATCCTTTATTAAAGTTGATTAAGATTTATTTTAGTGAATAAGAAATTTAGGAAATAATTTTGGGGCAGTTCCCCTAAGCTATTCCTTAAACTCCCTTTTCTTTCTTAATCCTCTCTTAATTAAGGGTTAATTTACTAATTACCCTCTTAATTAATTTCATAAAATTTCAAAACTTTCCAGAACTCAATTAATCCTTCTTGGGTAGATGCTTAGGTGTTCAAGAGCCTAAATACAATTAGGGAAATTAAAATTCAACTCATATGCGTGAGGCGTGTTATGAAAGTACTTAAGTTAAACCCCTTAGTTTAGTTAATCATTAATCATGAGCCAAATTGTGTTAGACCCATTTATTCCTAGGTGCATTACAAATTTAAATTCCTTGTGAGATTTTATGTCATCTCATTGATTCATAATTATTTGATTAAGTATGCTAAGGTGGTATAGGTAAGGGGTAATTAACATGCTTAATTCATACCTTAACCTAATCAAAATATAAAATGAATCTAATCACCTAAAAATTGAACAAAAATATCAAACACATGTGAGAATGGGTTAGAAACAACAAACTCATCTCACATTTTTCAAATTAAATCAAACTCAAAATCAAACAAAAATCATATTAAATAAACTTTGATTTGCTTTAAGCTTTCTTATTTCATAAGATTATTTTAGAATTAATTAAGGTGAATGTGTTTACATGCTTTCATTACTTTAGTTCTTTCCCAATATGCTAAATATGTATGTCATATGATTTCATACATTCATGCTTTTCAAAAATCAAATTTAAAATGAAAATATTTCCTTTATGTCAAATTGCATATTTTGGCTAAAGTAAGAATATGAGTGGCTATTATCACTATTAAATCTAAATTATATTCAAAAATATATGAATCAATTATCAAAACTGAAAGTGTGGCACTTATATTTTACTTATATGCTTGCATGTGAGTAAAATATAAGGATGTGCTTAGTGTAGTTTTCCTTCTCCTCTCTTTTGGTATAGTTTTAGATAGGATTTGGAAAAGTGTATAATTCATTTGAAGAGAACACAATACTTGCCTAATTCCATTTCATATTCATTCCAATGCTATAACTTAAGAAGATCACCTACACTTACACATATAAATTGCATACACAAATAAAAAAATAAAACAAATACCAACTTTTGCATTCTTTCTTTTTACATTTATTTCTTTTGTACTAATGCTTGTATTTAAGAAAAGTGGTATATTAGTCTGGACAACCCCAGGGTTGCAAGACTTTAAGTAGGTCTTGTACCTTACTCTGGTTAACAATGGCATGTCACTTATGCCTTTCATACATTCATGTGTGCAAGTGAAAATTGGATAAGAAACCACTTTTCCACTTAATGAAAATCATGCATCATAAGCATTCAAATTTTCTTAACTAACTCATTTAGCATTCATCATAAAGTTTGTTAAACATTCTCATTTATATATATATAGATATGCTTAGGATGCATCCATATACATGTTATATATGTTGGGAAAAAAATGAAGTGATGTGTGTTTTGTGAATTTGGTTCACTTTATTTAATCTTAAAAATGCCTTTCTTTTTGAATAGGTTTGTTTAGAGTTTATCTAAACTTAGGATTAATTAAAACACATAATAGAACATTCACTAAGCAAAACTAAAACATGAACCTACTTTAGAAATTACTTAAGGCAGGGAAGGAAAGAAAAGTTCTCTTCTCTTTCCCTTCTCTTAATAACTTAGTAATTAATTGTAGGATTCACTTAAACCAAATCAAAATACAAAATAAAATCAACCCAAATTAGTAAAACACTTAAATGAAACCACCCTCTAAGTTGAACATTTCCATACTTAGCAAACATAAACATTAAAGCCATAGCTAAGCATACCACACAAACCTTTTAAAGCACACATATTAGGCTAAGTCACCACTTCTAGCTTTAGATTAGGGCGGTGCATGGTTTGATATTTATTTTTATTTTATGATATATGTTTTAGTCTGGATGTTAGGGTGAATGTGTGTAGAATGAATGGTAGGATGATTTAGTCTAATTATTATTTTTTGCAGGGGATTATGCTTAAGGGGCGCTATAAATAAAAATATAACTGCTTTTGTGTGTGCTTATACCCTAAGCATAATCCAATAGGCCGTGGACATAGTCACCCATGTGTGGGTGATAAGTTTAATATACATGCTTAGGATTTATGTGATTATTTAGCTAATCTCTATTTTGTAGGTGTTAGTTAGATTTACTTTTCCTTTTCATGTAATTTTTGTAATTAAGATTTTGGAATGATTGTTATGAAGATTAGATGAGAATTGGTCATAAGATTACATCTTATGTGCCATGTGAAGTTTTTGGAGCAACCACCTTCCAACCACCCAAAAGAAGGAACCAAAGAAGAAAGAAGAAAAGAAGAAGAGAGAAGAACAGAAGAATGAAGAAATGAAGCTTGAAGACCCCCATTACAATGAGTTCCTTGCTTAATTATACTTAATTCATTTGTAATCTGGGTTGTATAAGGGTAGAGCTTGGCTATCCAATTTATTTTTGGGTTTGTGCGGTGGTGCCCAACCACAAATGACCTTTTATTATTCTTTTGCGTTAGCTTTATAAATTGATTGTTGATTTGTTTAGCTTGTGCATTGAAATGACATCTTTTTCCTAGTTTCTTTCTTGCTTGATGTATAGCCTAGATGTGAATTAGGCTCTTAGGAAAAAATAAATCTTCTACTAAATCTAATAATTCAAGATTAAAATAAAGAATTCATAACCTCACCTAAAGCTTAGGCTAAAATTAAGATAAAAGAATTATCAATCCCTTAGCTGGATGAGTATTTCTTTTATAATATCATGCACAAATGTATATTATTTTCACTCTTGATTAGAGAGCTTCCACCTTTGTCAGCAGAAACTTGACTTGACCTTTGAGAGCCATGGTGAAAATACACCTCATCCTTCTCAGATTTTGGCCAATAATCATTTCTCATGCAGGCATATGAATCCTATTAGCTGAGTCAAAATGATTGTCCAAAATAAAATAAAATGAAATTTAAATTGCATTAGATTTAAGTCATTTGAAGCATACCCTTACATGATCTAGTCTCTTCAATGAGTGAGTTTAAGGACTTAGTCTCTTTTTAAATAAATAACAACCTAGTTATCTTGCATAAAGCATATGACTTGCCTACATGAATTTAAAATGTAGGAGGGGTTAGTTGGTGGCCAACACTAGGCAGTTGTTAGTCCAAGCAGTTGGGTGGTTTGTCCTCTCTTGTGGAGGCAAACCAAATACCCATTTTCACCTTAGATTTAGGTTGCTTTTGGCCCTTGCCAAAGCTCCCTAGATTTAGGTTATGAGGTTGTTTCTCCTCTTTGTGGGCCATAAGCATAAATCATCATCTCTACATTTCCATAGTCTTGTGTTGTGGAATCATAAGCCTTAAATTTCTAATGAAAAATTCAACTCAAATAAATTAAATCAATTTCAAAAATGTAAAGCCCAATCATAAGATAGTTTGAGCTGCTCGTTAGGTTTTCTATCATCGTGAGCATCTTCTATTTATCTTCATTTGGCTTCGATAATAACTCTCCCTTTGATCAATCCTATTTGATCTTCTGAAATAAATTAATTGGTTGATAGTCTTACTTATTGAAATCGTTGGAGATAATGATTATTTACATTAATTGAGAGTATTCCTAGGGAATCTCATTCCTTAGGATATAATTATCTATGGGGGATTTCCCCTGTAGAGAACTTAATGAATACGGTTTAAAATAAACTCTACTTTACTTTTCCATGTAAAGTAGGGAATCTTTGGTACACATGCAGACCCATTGCCTAAAATATAATAATCACATTCAATGGAACATCTGCGGATCTACGTGGTTTAAAAAATGTATAGAAAGAAAGAGACGTATATTACTATCTTCATTTATAACGCATAGAGTGAAGATGGAAGTATATATATTTTTCTTTAGAAATCAGTAATAAAAAAAATTTCACCATGATTTTTTCATGACTCACGGGATGGTTTCTCTCTCCATTTTGGTAAATGATCATTCCAAGTATCGCTAAGTGAATTTGTACTTTGGTATGAATCCAAGACTATCTTCATTTTGGCACTTAGCTTATTTCATTCTTAAGTTGTTAGCTAACATCTTTAGTTTTAGGACCTCACCTGTTTGGTCTTAAAACCCCTGGTTCTCAATGGGTAAAATAAAAGATCTAAATAAAAAGCAAACATTTAAAGACTTCCTCCTTATCATTTCTATGGTAAGGAAAGGTTCATTTTAAAATAATAAAGACAAAATAAACCCTTATAAAAAAGCATGCTATTCAAAAAGCAGTTTTTCAAAAATGCACTTAATAAAATATTTTACACAAAATTTTCCTAAATCATCTTCATCTAATAATCTTTATGATTGTTATATGTGAGATCATCTTTACAAAATAAAATTCCAATAATTATATTTTCAAAAAGCATATAATTTGAAGATGGGCCTTCCTATTCAATACATCTAAATGTGTGGAATGGATATTACATCTTCAAGCAAAATCATAATTTTGAACTTCCACCTAATACATTCCACATGTGTTAGGTTGGGATTTTCATATTTTCAAAAAAAGCACACATGAACCTTTCCATTCAATATACCCACACTTATTGAATGGAAGTTTAATTTTCAAACAAAACTAAAATTTTCAAAAGCACATATGAACATCTCCATGCAATATACCCAAATTTATTGAATAAAGATTTCATTCCCAAATAAAAATAACTTCATTTGGAAATCCATCTTAAACATATTTCATATATGATTAAGTTGAAATTTTCTCTTTTAAAAAGTAATAATCACAGACAAAATAAAATTTTCAAAACACATTTGAAACTACATTCTAGCATATCCCATTTGCTAAAATGAAGTCTCTCCTTTTCCAAAAATAAAGTTTGAAACACACTTTTGGAAATTTTATTTAGCACACTCAAATTGCAAAGTGAAATATTCATTCCACAAAAATTTTCAAAACATATTTGGAACTTCATTTAGCATACTTTCGCTAAAATGAAGTCTCCCTTCTTCAAAATTCAAAACAAAAATTTGAAACACCTTTAGAATTTCATTTAGCATATTTAAATTTGCTAAATGAAATTTGTACTTCACAAAATTTCCAAAAACACTTTTTGAACTTCACTCGTTAGCATACCAAATTTGCTAAAGTGAAGCTTTCATTTTCAAAATAAAACCAAAATACAAAAATTTTAAACACATCTTTTGGAATTTCATTTATCATACTCAAATTTTGCATACCATATTTGCTAAAGTGAAGTCTCCACTTTCAATAAAAAAATAAATCAAAGCCAAAAAGGAAAGACATTAGGATTTTTTTTAACATACCCAAATTTGCCAAGGATCCTACTTTTGTAAAAAAAATCAAAATATCCAAAACAAATGAAACACTTTAGGATTTTCTTAGCATACTCAAATTTGCTAACAATCCTATTTTCAAAAATCTTTAAAAAATAAAACACACTTGGGTTCTTCACTTAGCATACCTAAATTTGCTAAGTGAGAATTCTAATTTTCAAAATCAATAATAATTCATAAAAAGAAATAGTTATTTTCAAACACTTCACTTAGCATACCCAAATTTGCTAAGTGAGTAAAATTCCAAAATACCAAATCAAAAACAAAACCAATTGACCCTTACTTTAACATACCCAAATTTGTTTAGGAAAAGGTCCTCAAATCAAAATCTAATTTCAAACATGAACCTATGGAAGAATCTTTCTAAAAATATTTGAATCTAGTTTTCAACATACCCAAATTTGTTGAAGTTGGAGCCATATTCAAAAATTTCTCTTTCCAATCAAATCTCTAAATCTTCTCTAAATCCATTTGAACCCCACTTACACTTCCAAGATGTTAGATGTGGGTTCAAATTTTAAATTCAAATTCAAAAGTTAACAAAATTGAAATCTGATCCAAGCTTGTTTCCAATATTGCAGATACTCAGCATTAGTTTTAGTTACAGCTATAGTTCAGTTCTTCAATTTTTAGTTGATTATAAATGGCAAGTTCATAGAATTTTATGTTCACTTTCCCTGATAACATCAGGCCAATCTCCTCCGAGCTGATCATACCCATCTTATCCGGCAGAGGTTTTGAGGGGGTGAGGATCACCTGTGAGGGCACTCCCCTCACAACTCGAGATCTGGTGTGTGCGTAGGGTCATTGATCGAGTTACCATTAGATTCTATGTCCCCTCATTAAAGAGGAAATCAGTAGTAGTCCCATCAGCTCCATCAATGCCAGTGACATTGAAAGTGCCTGCGCTCCCCGTGGTTTCCCGTGTTACCCCAGTAAAGGCTAGCACCCGCTCTTTGGCACCCTCTAAGGGTAAGGCTCCTCTGATCCTAGTGATTTCCTCCTCAGCCTTTGAGGTAGGGTCTACTATTTACTCCACTCATCATACCAGGACTTAGAGGAGAAATAAAAACCACATGATTAAGCTATCACAGGATTGCTGGGAGATGGAGCTGCATGGTTAGCTAGGAGGAGGTACCCACTGACACCCTGGTTATATAACCCATTTCATCATCTCAGGTCGATAGAAGATGCTAAGGATCCATACTTCACCTCCACTAGTGGTTCGACCAACCCCAATTACCCCGGTGGAGGTCGTAGGCCGGCCCATCATTTGGTGAGCAGCGTGAAGTCCGGAGCTGATTTGAGATTTGTCATTTCATAACATGGAAACACTTATGATAGAGAGGGCGAGAGAGGCCCATACGATGATCACTAGAGAGAGAGGTGGTCGGCGCCTCTCGCACTCATTGATTTCCCTAATCGACATGCTACCTATGTCGATCATACATGTAGAATTTACTTACTGGATGACATCATGGAAGAGGGTCCTCAGAGAGAGTGGTGTCCATCACACCACTCTACCCTCGCCCGCCATCACCATGTCACGCATTCCGTTCAAGGGCCATGAAGGCCACATCTGGGGAGAAGCGTACCCCGTTGGTGATCTAGCTACGAATGAGGGATCCTATTCCATCTACACCGCTATCGTGGCGAGGCCGAAGCTTTGCTCGACCTTCCCCGGTAATGTAGAGGAATGGTGACCCCAAGCATAGTGTAGTCTCTTCACCACCCACAGCGAGACACAGATGGTGGCATGGCAGAGGTATGATGATAGCCCTACACCATGATAGTAGAACCTCCTAGAGTGTCACCCTTTAAGTTAGTGACAATCGAGTGTGTCTCTTCTAGAGCACACCCTCAAAGGATTGATTCTTTAGCAGCAGGGGAGGTCTGGTGCCTCTCAATACATGATCGTGATCACAACGGTTAGCCAAAATCATTTGTGCCCGGTCAGATTGATCATTATCTTGAGGAGATAGTGGCACATTATCTTGTAGAAAATAAGGAAATTCTGAGGTATGACTGGTCTAATGTGGAGAATGTCAGCTTTAATCCCAATGAAAATGATTTATTGGGAGACTCGTGGTTTGCATGGTGGATGTGGATTCCTCCTCGTGAGAGCAGAAAGGTGAGGATTGAGGTGAAGACAGACTAATCACCCAACACCTTCAATGTCATTTAAAGCAAAAAAGATGAACAATAGATAGATGGCAGGTAGCTTGAGGACTTATTAGCAATAGTCGACTAAAACAAGCCCCATAGCTCATCCTACTACAATAGATTAGTGCATGTCTTGGACCCATTAAGACCTCTTTGAGCAAAGTAGCACTAGCATATAGGAAGGTAGTGGAAAGTACCTCCATACAAGAAATACATCGATCCATGGTTGAGCAGAAGTGAAGGAAGCTTTGGCTGGCCCGGAGGATCATCGCCAAAGGGTAGCCTACCCAGGAATTCAATGCAATCCAATATCCCAAGGGTTTTGCCACCTTCCTTCAA
Organism: Cymbidium sinense; assembly: GCA_021442155.1. Lineage (NCBI taxonomy): Eukaryota > Viridiplantae > Streptophyta > Magnoliopsida > Asparagales > Orchidaceae > Cymbidium > Cymbidium sinense. The sequence goes on from CM038225.1 coordinate 70,732,804, forward strand.
GAGCTTTGGTAGTGGAAGCCCGAGGCGAATTGCACACCGTCAGTTTGTTACAATGCGATGGGACGCTTTATGCTTGTCAATAGCCTAGTAGGATAGCTTTCGATTGGTATGTTGAACCCAATTTCTAAAGACATTTTGAGAAGCAATTCTTTATCAAGAGGTTTCTTTGAGAGCAAGTTATCAAGATCTTGTTGTAGCACAACAACACCTGTGAGTCCCTTGTTAACTATATTCTCGGATGGAATAAAATGAAATTAGCGCATGTTGAACATGCCATTGAGATTCTTCTAAAGAATATCCATGGCCCAGTTGCCTTCATGCTTAAGGGCTTGACTATCAAAAATTTGAGAAGTTAATCAACAAGACAGCTAGTCTGCAAGGAGAGGCCAACAATTTCCTTTTCAAGTCTAGTTGCATAAAGCAAAGCCACAGAAGGTCTATGAAAAGAAGCGGAGAAGTGGATAGTAGATAAGGGAAGCAACAGCTGAGGGTCGAGAGACCACAACCTCAGCAACCTTCGCTTCCACCTCATTTACCACCACCTAGGTAGCCCCATCTCCCATAGCCTCCACATCAAGCATGCCTCGCCTAACCACAGTGACACACATACCCATCGTCTGGTAGCTATGGTTCATATACTCTTTTAGATAAGCTTAAAAAACCATATTCATTTAAGAGGGAGGTAATCAAGAAGATCTTTAAGAATATCTTAAAGATGCTGATTTCGCCTACTGAGCCTAGAGACCGAGGAAGTGGGCAAAAGCCATGATCCTAACTTTACCCTACCACCGTATGCTAGGTCATATTTTAGAGGATTGCTTCACATTTAAGGACTGGCTTGAACATAGCTTCAAGATCGGTGCTGCAGTTATCCTAAAGGAATACCTTATGGAATAACCATCTAGTTCCATTAGGGTAATCCTTAGGGATACTTGTGATCCTTCCAAAACTAAAGAAGGTTGGGATATCTTCTTATCCAAAACCTCTAAAAAAATTGTTCAAAAGATTAAGAAACTTTTTTTGTTGGTGCTTGAGTCAGCTCAAACCTCCAACATCAAGAAAGATTTGCAAGTTTTCAGTGCCAACTCAAGGAAAGGGGAGCAAAGAAGAAGACTGCGCTACTGATAGCCCAAGAGATAACCACAACGGATCAGTCCAGTAGCTACCACATCAGTGAGCACCTCTTCTACTTCAGCTAGTTGTTCTTCTTCTATAAGTAGAACTCTTGTATTTGCGGATAAGGGCATCAAATCCCTTACCCCACTCAGTTTACTTGATTTATACTTTGTACCACCTATCAAATCCAAGAAATTGAAGAATAAAGCTAGCTTGAATTACATCTGTGTCACTTCTGATGGGTTATCTGAATCTATTCTAAATAACTCTTCAAGTCTAAACAACAACTATAATAATTTTAATCTTCCTCTTTCTGATTCAGAGTTGGATTTTCTTACTATGAATACTACGGGTTCACCTCTTGAGATAGACTTGGAACCGTCTGATTCTCATTGTCCCATAGGAGAAGCTGTAGGTGAGCCTGATGTGCAGGTAGAATCTTCCATTACCTTGCCATAAGAGATCACTAAAGTTAACCTCCGTAGTGGTAAGGTTCTACCTCAGTGTAACACCTCAAGATAGAGGGAGATAAGTCATTGGTATAGAGGATCAAGAAGCCCCTCCATAGGATGTTCCACCCTCAGATATGCTTGTAGAGGATCAGCCGAAGGTGGACTATAATGTCCTCTCTCATCTAAGAAAGTTGCCATCTAAGCTAAGCATATACGATGCTCTTGTCTTATCCAAATAGACGAGGGAATCACCAATCAAGACCCTCATTGATCTTGAAATATCCTTAGCTCAACTGATTGTTATAGGTTAGGAGGCACATTATTCTAGAGAAGCTCAGGGGATTACTTTCATAGATGAAGACCTTCTTCTGGGGCAATTGGAGCATAATCGTCCCCTCTACATCACATTTGACATGGGAAGATTTAAACTCATTAGAGTTCTCATTGATCTAGGTGCATCGATGAATATTATGAGTCTGAAGACCCTTTCTTATTTGAGGATCGACATCTCATACTTTGAGGAGATCAGATGATGTTGAGAGGATTCAATGAATAAGGTGAGCAGGCTTTAGGTGTCATAGTGTTATCTTTGGAGATAGGTGATTGAAAGATTGAAAACAAGGTTTACATCATTAATTCAAATACTTCATTCATTGCTTTACTCGGTAGACCTTGGATATATCAAAATAAGATAATTCCATCCTCCCTCCATCAGTGCATCAAGTTTAGATAGGATGGGATTGAATACCGTGTCAACGGAGATGAAAAGCCATTTTTAGTTAGAGAGGTTAAGATTTATGAGGATGTGACCTATTATCTTCCTCAAAACACCCTTTATCATGAACTTGGACAAAATTCAAATTCATAAGAAAATTAAAAAGAAAATGAAGAAAAAGAAAAAATAAAAGAAAAAGAAAAGAAAAATGAAAAGCCAAGTGAACAAGAAAGGGGAATTGAAGAAGAAATATATCCGCATATCACATTCCACTCATAGTTCATCCCATCATAAGGACATGTGGGTAGGATGTCTCAACCTCCACCAAGTAGAGGCAGAGGCAGAAACAAAGGTAATTCCAGAGGTGGAAGACCCCCTAGTTGGCCATCAGCCATGTCATGTTCTAGTTTATAGGAGTACCCCTATTATTCAAGTAGACTTGGAATCCAACTTTGAGGATGAGTTTAATGTAATTAGTATACCGGCCAACCCCTCTCAGCGGGTTCCAATGGAGGTGACTTTCGACCCAGACGACGACAACGACCGGGCCTCCAGACAAACCAAAGTATTCGAATCAGATTTTTGTCACACTATTAGACAACAGTTGGGAGCCTTAGCTCTAACCTTACTTTCATCTCAAAAAGTTAAAGATTTAGTAGTTAGGGAAGCCCTTAAGTCTTCCAGTGATATGAAGCTAAAGAGATTCTTTTTGGGATTATCATCTTCAAGTCCTAACGTTGATGTAGAACTTGAGGAGGATACATTTAAAGAATTAATGGAATTACCATTTAACTTTTACTCGCCTTGTGTTCATAATATTATACAGAAAGATTTAGGTCCTCATACATGGTCTAGGAATAGGTCAGAGTCCTTTGAAATGATGTGGAATAATACAGGGAAGCACAAGCGACTAGGATTCTACAAGCGATGATGACATGATTATTATTGCTACCAATCATTTGGAGTCTGATAAGTTCTTTTCACATGACACTAACTCTTATGAGGATGTGTATTTAGAAACCTCAGATGATCCAGATATCTCCAAATTAAAGATGCACCACCAAAATTTAAAGAGGAGATTCATTCAACAATTGACAAGTTTAAAAAAATCAATCTCAGGATAGAAGAAAATCCATGTCTGACGTACATCAATTTGTTGCTGAATGAAGAATAAATCAATGACTTAGTTAGGCTATTAATTGAGTTTAAAGACTACTTTACATAGATTTATGAAGAGATGCCCGGATTATCTCCTGACGTAACAGTCCACAAGCTAGCAATAGATCCTAACGCTACCCTTATTAAGCAAGCTTCTAGACGCATGCGATTAGAAATCAAACAACAGGTCATTTCTGAAGTCAAGAAATTGATCGATGTTGGTTTCTTCAAGGAAGAAAAATATCCTACCTGGTTAGCTAGTGTTGTCCCAGTTAAGAAGAAGAATTGCCAAATTCACATATGCATCGATTTTAGGGACTTAAATAAGGCATGTCCTAAGGATGAGTTTTCTCTTCCTATACTAGAATTAATGGTGGACATCGCCTCATCTCATGCAGTCTTCTCCTTCATGGATGGGTCATCTTGCTGCAACCAAATCAAGATGCTTCTAAAGATGAAAGAAACACTGCCTTCCAAACCCCGATCATAATCTTCTATTATAGGGTCATGCCTTTCAGCCTTAAAAATGTTGGTGTTACATACCAACGGGCCATGACTCGAATCTTCAACGAACTCATCCATCATCAGGTTGAGTTCTACATTGATGATCTAGTAGTCAAGAGCAGAGAAAAAAAAGACCATCTTTTTGACTTGAGAATAGTTTTCAAATAGTTAAGATAATATAACCTCAAAATGAATCCCCTAAAGTGTGCATTCAGAGTAGCTTCAAGGAAATTCCTTGAGTTTGTTGTCTGACACCGAGGAATATAAATAGATCTTGAAAAGATTAAATCTATCTTAGAAATGCCACCTCCTAAGAGTTTAACACAACTCAGATCCTTCCAAGGATGGCTGGTGTATCTAAGATGCTTTATCTCCAACCTATCTGGGAGATGCAAGCCATTCTCAGCACTTATCAAAAAGGATGCGAAGTTCAAGTGGGATGACAAGTATCAGCATGCCATTGAAGACATCAAGTAGTATTTGGTAAAGCCGATAGTTCTAGAAGCCCTTATCCCGGGCAGGCCACTCATCCTTTACACTACTACATTGGATGACTCTCTCGATGCTTTGTTGGCTCAAGCTAATGACGAAGGGAAGGAGAACACTCTCTACTACCCCATTCATCATCTTATTCTTACTGAAGCAAACTACCACCTATTGAGAAACAATGCCTAGCTTTGATCTTTGCCTCTTAGAAGCTACGACACTACATGCTTTCTCATAAGGTGAACTTGATCTCCAGAACAAATCCACTACATTACCTCATGACATGGCCAACACTTTCCGGACATTTGGCATGATGGTCCATGATTCTCTTGTAGTTTGATATCACATTCGTACCCCTCCATGTGGTAAAAGGATAAGCACAGATTTCCTAGCAGCACACCCACTTCCTACTTACTCTCCAATCTCCCTAATGAATAAATCATGAACTTAGTGTTAGGGTACTGACATTATGGATCCGATCAATCCTCCTTCTTCTAAGGGTCATCGGTTCATCTTAGCTGCCACCGACTACTTTTCCAAGTGGGCAGAGGCAATCCCACTCAGAGAGGTCATAACTCCATGTACTTCGGAACCATATCGATATAGGTTTATGCCTCGATGAATTATATTCGATAATGGTATTGCATTTAAAAGCACCAAGATCAACATCTTCGCCAAGAGACATGGTATATATTGGAGATACTCCATCATCTACTACCCCAGAGCAAATGGCTTAGCGAAAGCATTCAACAAAACTCTCATCCAAATATTAAATAAGATAAATGATGACAACAAACGATAGTGGAACGAGCAGTTGGTTGAAGCTTTGTGGGCCTACCTCCACATCACAACTCCAACTCACTCTACCCCATTTTCTTAGTGTATGTCGTTCTACCTAAGTTCAACTCGTCACTAAAGATAACATTAGGTAGCAAGATCACTACAATGTAGAATTCAAAGTTGTGGTTATAAGAGCTTGAAGGTTTGGAGGAAAGTCACCTACGGGTGTGCTAGAATCTCGAGTTGTACAAGGTCAAAATGATTGTTGACCTCATTTTTTTAATGAGCTCTCAATCCCTCCATCCTAGATATAGGACTTCTCTTAAACTTTAAGAATTCCTTAGTCTTAAGACACATCTAATGATTAGGTGGACACTTAACCAAGCCAAAGACCTAGAGAGTTAGCCATGTAGGTCACGCCTTGGGTGTTAGAAAATTTGCACCTGCTTGAACAACATTCTCGCTTCCTTCCTTCAAGTCAAACTCCAATTCAAATCAACAATCAATTCTAGCCTAATTGACTTTCCCTAAACTCAAATCAATTCCAAATGATTAAAATCCATGATTAACTCCAAATGATTGAAGCTAATGATTGAATTTCCAAATTCAAAATCTTTTCTAAGCCCTTTGATTTTATCTTATGGATTTAGCTCAAATCAAATCCAAATCAATTCAAATTCAAGTTCTCACAACCCTGTTGACCTCACTTTTGGAGTGAGCTCTTAACATCTTCTTAGACTTAGGACTCTTCTAGACACTAAGATTTCTTTAGTCATAAGACAAATCTAGTGATTAGGTGAACACAAACAAGCTAGACTTAGAAGGGTTAATCATAAGATTTTATGCCTTGTGGTTAGGAAATTACCTATCCCATAGCCTAAACCTAATCTAGATACACTTTCTCAAATTAAATCACTCATTCTCAAATCAAATCTCAAATTCAAATTCAAATTCAAATTCCAAATTTTTCAAAATTTGACTCCAAATGATTGAAACCCAAAATCAAATCCAAACCCTAAAACCCCTTCCTAAGCCATATGAACCATATTCATAAGTTTAGCCAAAACTTTTCTTAAATCAAATCAAACTCAATTGATCTTTTATAAATCATTATTCCTTCATTTATATTCACAAATATAAATGAAATCCAAATTCAAATTACCAAAACTATATCAAAAAATCAAATCCAAACTCAATCTAAACCAATTATTTGACTTAGCCAAATTCTATCCAAATATCAAGTCAAAACTATTGAATTATCTCTTGAATCAATCATTCATTCAATTATCTACCCAAATATAAATGAAACCTACAACCATCAAATCAAATCGAAACCAACCTAAGTCAAACCCCAACTTAGCCCTTTTTTTACTTGAAAATTTCAAATGAGCCAAAATCTCTTAGACTCCAAATTGATTGCCGTTGAACTTATATTTAAATCTATTCATATATAAGTTCAACTAAATTGAATCAAACCAAAACCAAACCAATTGACCACTTAGGTGCACTTAACCTAAAGTGACCTAAAGGACCCATTTGAGCCAACTTAATCCAACCCAAATTGAATTGAACCAAGCTCACCTTCTTACCATGATTGATCACCAGGATGATCAATGTAATCAATCAAAACCAGCTGGCCATTTGATCCAAATTGGCCTAAAGAACCAAATCGGGTCAAATCATGATCCAACCCAAGTTGATTACAACCAATGACTCAAGTTCATTCTAAATTGATTTTTGAACTTAACTAAAGCCATAATTAAATCCAATTTGATCAATCGAGCCTAATTGGGTCAACTTGACTCAACTTAGCCCAAATTGGCCTAAAGGGTCAATTTGGCCTAAATTAAAATTAAATCCAAATTAATTCAAACTAAAGACACATCATCTTCAATTAATTGAACATGAATCAACCCATAACCCAAGCTAATTTGGCTAATTTGGTCAAATGGGTCAATTTGGCCCAAAATGCATGACCCAAATTAGCCAAATCTTGAAACAAGCTAAAACCCATTTTGGTCAAATCACCCAAACCCATTTGGGATCAGCCAAAATAAACCCAACCCATTTTAAATCCTCATGAATCCTCCTCACATAGATTCCACCCAACTTCATTAATCACATGCACTTAACCCCCATCACATGCCCCAATATTTTAATTAAACAAATCTCATCATATGGCAAAGAGAGGACTTTGGAGCAAAAATCCAAAGTCTTCAATCAATCTAGATCTACCAACCACCCAACAAGATGGCATTCAATTTGAAGCCAAAATAATTCAAAAAATTTGTATTTTCATCCATTATAAGGAGGGGATGAGACTCTCTGCTCCCATCATCACTCCCCAAATCTCTCAAAGCCAAAGTAACCCATCCCCATTTAGCCACTTTGAGTTCAAATAATACAAGAATTTGTTCTTTAGTAACAAATATCAGAGACGAGAAGCAAGAGCTAAATATTACAAAGCTTCCTCACACATAGATCTCCTCATCTTCACCGCCACAAATCATCCCAGTGAGGTAACGCCAAAAAATAATTTTGGATTTTGCATATTTTGTATTAAATTTTCCGTGATTCTAGGAATTTTCTTTAAAAAATCCACACTTTTATTTTAAATCATCCCAAATAGAAATAGATTTTTTTGACCCACAAAAGCCTATTGACAGCTAAACTTTCATTTTTCTAAAAATACAAAATATGTCATGACTTAAGTCCGATCTAGCAGGGATCGACGGCTATCAGATCGCACTATCCGCCTTCGAAATGGATGCGAGACCATCCGAACTCGTATCTGACCCATCGCATCCGCTTCAGCGAGCAATAAGCCAGATCGCCAATGATATGGACCATCCACGTGGTTCGCGATTGGATGGTTTCGATCGCTCGATCGCACGATTGCCTCTTATCACGCGATCGATTATCCATCCGAAGATCATCCCAGCTGGTCGTTGTCTTTTTAAACCGCGTATATATATATATAATAAAAAATAATAATTTTTGCGGCGAATCGACACAAAACGGTCCATTTGGACAAGTTTTGGCTTAAAACTTTCATTTTTCCAAAATACCTCAAAACACTTTCACCGCCGGCGACGTCCGATCCAGTCGGATCGAGCCGGATCGAATCGCGATCCGCCTTCGACGCGATGCGATGACCATCCGACGCACGGTCGCGGATGAAGATCAGCGTGATCCGGCCGGAGAAGATCCAGCCTATCGTAAATGATATGGACCATCCGATCACGATCGGCGATTGACGGTATCGCCTTCGACGATCGCTCGATCATGCGGATGGATCATCCGACCGATCATCGAGAAAGCTGTCATTCTTCCCTACCAAACCGCATATATATATATATATAAAAAAAATAATAATAATAAAATCATCTGTAATTTCAAAATTAATAAAAAATAAAATACTTAACCAAAAAAATTACAAGCAAGTGCTCTAGCTCACATCCAAGAGGAAACCAAAATCCAAAAAATACTCAAAATTTAGAGTATTAGAAATTTAAGTTTTAGTGAAAAATATTTCATTAATTGTCAAAAAATATAAGTTGACTAAGTTGAATTTTCGATATTGAAATTAATGTTATAACACACATACAATAAAAAAATTTCAAGTTAAAATAACTTCGGATTGGTAGATATTAAAATTTTAAATTCATTATCAATTTTGATAAAATAAATTAAATAAAAATTTAAATTTACAAAATCTTCAAGATGATAAATTACTTCAATTGACATCCGGACTCTTAAGAAAATGATTTGATCTTCTAAATCTTAAGAAACCGAAATAAGCACTAAGATTAGAATTTAAACAATTAAAAGTTAATTAAAATATAATCTAAAAAATAACTCAAATATTAAATCAAAAATCAAAACCTAATAAAGATTCATTAAATCATTAATCAAACTTTAAATGAAAAATATCATCTTTAAAGGAGATTAATTAAATATGATTAAATCTATTTAAGTTAATAAAACTCAATTAAATGATTAAATCTTAAATCAAACTCAAAATCCAACAAACTTAGAAAACTTTAATAATTTGATACTAATCAATTAAACTAAATAAAATTAAAGCAAACTTAATTAACCTATGATTAAATCACATCCATTTGGAATGAGATAATTAAATAACCATTGAATATTTCAACCTAATAACTAAATTGAACATGTTAATGAAATCAAAACAAACATAAAATAAATTAAATCAAGTAAACCCTAATCATAAATAATCAAACTCAATTAATCAAACATTTAATTAATGAAAATTTAATAAATTAATCCATCATCTTAATTAATCAAATTAAATAAGTTACATTTTAACTCTAAGATTAAGCTAAATCAAACCCCTACTAAATAAAATAATCACACTTAAATAAATAAATTAAGTTAATTAAAATTAATCATATGAAACCTAAACTTAATCAAACATAATTAAGATGCAATTAAAATACTAATCAAAGCTTAAATTAAACCTAAATCAAGTCATTAATCTCTAATCAATCAAACCTTTAATTAATCTAATAATATTTAATTGACCTTTAATCAAATTTAATTAATCAAACATCTAATTAATGCAAACTTAATAAATTAATCCATTATCTTAATAAACCAAATTTAACTTTATAAATCACAAAGTTAATTCAAATTAAATACTTAATTAATCTACTAATTAATTTAATCACACCATTAAATAAATTAATTAAGTAAATTACATTAATCATATTAAACTCAAGTCAATCAAACATAAAAAATGCAAATGATAATCAAACCCTAATTTAAACTTCAATCAATAATATCATTAACTCAATTAAACATGAAATCAAATTAAAGTTAAACAAATCTTTATTTAATTTAATCATACCTCTTAAACAAACTAATTAAGTTAATCAAATTAATATTAAACTTAATTAATCAAAATGCAATTAAATATTAATCAAAACATGGATTAAACCTAAACCATTAAGTCATTAATTACATCATTTGTCTAAACAAATATGAAACTAAATTAAAAAAAATTTAAACAAACCTTTATAATTAACATAAATACACTTATTAACTAAACAAATCACATAATCAAATTGAACCTAAGCAAACCCATAAGACCAATAAAGCTAATTAAATCAAATTGAATCAAATTGTGATCAAGAAAGACTCATCAATTTAATATAGAATCAAGTCAAACCTCATTCAACTAACTTAAATAACATAAACTAATTAACTATCCAATATATGAAAGCAAAATGCGAACCAAACTTTGAAGAACATGACAAACAGATGTGATTAAAAATAAAAATCTTAATTACAAAGAATCAAACCCAATTAAAATCAAAATAAAATCTCAATTAATCTAATCCAATCAAACTACAAATAAATGAACCACAAATTAAATAAACATAAAGTTATCACATAAATCCATGATCAAAGAAAAGAATTAAATATTTAAAGGATATTGAATTATCAAGACTCAATTAAATCAAAACACTAAAAAAAATTAATCAACCAAAAAAAACATATGAATTTAAACAAACTTAAACTCCATTAGACATTAAGGATATTGAATTATCAAGATGCAATTAAACTAAAACATATAATCCAAAATCAATTAATCAAATACATAAATAAACTCAAATTCTAAATTCTAAATCAAATGAATTACAATTCAAATGGGCTAATCAAGATACTTAAGAAGTTGATTCAAGATTGGGATGTAATAGAGTAGTTTTACATGGAATTCATCTACTCTTCATTCTTGAGAACCTAAATATCATTTCAACCAAATAAAAAATAAAAATGAAAAGCAAATCATTAAATCATTTAGATTGAAATCACCCAAAGGTAAAATTTAAATTCAAACTTCAAATTGGAACTTAAACTAAAGAAAAGAAAGTCTTGGACACAAGCCTTAAGCACACATTTGAATACTATCTCACTACTTCTAGTTAAGTTCGTTGTATGTATGATATGTATTTTTTTGTGATGTAATATTTTAGATCGGATGTTAGGGTGTATGTTTCAGATTATATGTTAGGTTATTAGCTAATCATATTTTTGTAGGCTTAAAGGGGCCGCTATAATAAAAATATATAAATGCTTTTGTCGGTTGCTTACCCCTAAGTGTAACCCATGTTAGACAGTGGCTTACCCATGTGTGGTGCTAAGTCCAAATTATTCTATAAGCTTGGATTGTATGGTGTGTTTAGCTAACATTTGTTTTGCAAGTGTAGATTTACTTTTCCTATTTTGATGTAATTTTGCATTAGGAATTAGGATTAGCTAGGAGATTAGATGAGCAAGTGACGTATCCTCGCCCCTGGGATGCCTTTGAGCAAATCAAATCAAAAGAAAGAAATGAAGAAATAAAGAAAAGAAGACCCCATAAGATATATATTATTTTGTAATGGTTGTAGGGTAAAGTTCGGCTACCCATCTTTTCTTTCTCTTTCGGTGTGGAACCCAATGACTGGCCTTTTATTCTTTTATTTAGTCTATAAAATTATTTGATGTTGTGATTAGCAGAACATCATGTTTTTCATAGTTTATTTATGATTGATGCTTGAATGTGTGGCCTATTAGGCTCTTGGATAAAATTAATTTTCTACCCCAATTAACAACTCATAACTAAAATTTTAAAATAATCATAACCTCACATAAAAGCCTAGGAATTAAATCAAGATAATAAAATTTTTAGTAACCCCTTATTGGATGGATGAATGTATAATATCATGCATGTCATATTCTTTCACTCTTGTTAAGAGGGTTTCCATCCTGCGTGAGAATCAAGGCTTAACCTATGAGAGCCTTTGGTGAAAAATACCCCTTTCTCTGATTTGGCCTATAATCAAATTCTCATGCATTTAGGCATACAAAATCCCATAGCTTGTGTCAAAACAAAAAGTCCAAAAGAATTAAATAAGTTTCATAAAATTTGCATTAGATTAAGTCATGGATTCATACCACTCATGCTCTAGTCTCTTAGGGAGTGAGTCTAAGAACTTAGTTTTCTTTCTAAATGAATAATATTCTAGCCATCTTGCAAAACATAAGACTTGCCTACATGGATTTAAAGCAGAGGAGTTAGTCGCCACTCGGTGGTAATAAGTCTAGCAGTCGGGTGGTTTATTCTCTCTTGTGGAGGTAAACCATATACCCATTTTCACCTTAGATTTAGGTTGTGCCTTCATTTTGAACCAAGGCTCCTTAGTTTAGGAATTTGAGATAGCTGTTTCCTTTGGGCTACAAGTATAAATCTTCACCTCTTAGGCATTTTCACAATCTTATGTTGTGGAATTATAAGCCCCAGCAATCTAATAAAATATCAACTCAAATAATCAACTCTCTTCAATTTCAAAAATATAAAGCCCAACCATAGGGTAGATCGAAATGCTCACTAGGCTTTCTAGTATCATGAGCATTTCCTACTTTCTCTCTTTGGATTCTAAGAATAAGTCTTCTCCTTGATCTATCCCATTTGATTTTCTAAAATAGCCAATCCTTTGATAGTCTTAACCTTGAAATCTTTGGAGACCCTAATTATCTACTTTAATCTAGTATTCTTGGAATTCTTATTCTTGGGATGTAATTAACTACAGAACTTGCCTCCATAGGGAACTTAACAACTCAAAATAAACCCTACTTTACTTTTCCATGTTAGGGGAAAGATCTCGTATATTCAAGACCCATCATGCCTAGTCCTTATTGGGTGATTAGGTCCATTATAGTGGTGATTCCTATCTTCGAGATAGTACATCATTCCTTAATGTCGCATCCATCATTTCAATAAGTACCCCTAAGATCGCATGGTGTCCCATACCCCAAAAATAAACACCACAAACCCATTTATATTCTCATTGATATTCACAAATATAAATGAATTATAAATTCAAATATCCAGGAATCAATCCAAAAATCAAATCTAGATTCAATCAAAAATCTAACCTAAGCCTTTCAAGTCATACTTGAACCTAGCTAAATCAAACTCAAATCAAGCCAAACCCTTGATTTTTCTTCATGATTCAATCAATCCTTCAATCATGAATCCAAATATAAACATAAACTTCAATTATCAAACCAAAACTAAATTCAAAAAAATAAACCTAAGTCAAACCTATATTCACCCTTTTGACTTGAAATTGTCAAATGATTCAAAACCCATTTGACTTCAAATCTCTTATAAATAGATTTATATTTCAATCACAAGTTCATATGTGAGTTCAACCAAACTTGAATCAAGCCTTGATCAAACCAACTAAACCCAATTGGCTCACTTGACCCAAAGTTGCCAATTTGACCTACATGAACCAAAATTCAATTTAATCCAAATCAAAGTGAATTAATCCAATCTAAACTTCATGTCATATTCGTTGATCATCATAGGTTAATCAATTGTCATGAATTGGATCAAACCAAGTCAACCTAGCATATTGACCAAGTCAAATCTTTAACCCATATGAACCCAAACTAGCCAAATTGTAACCTAAACCAAATTGATCATGACCAATGGCTCAAATTCACTTCAAATTGATTATTGAACTTGACCAAAGCCTCAATTAAACCCAATTTGATCAATTGGCCAACTAGACCCAACCTAGCATAATTGACCATGAACCCAACTTGACCTAAAAGGTCAAATCAAACCAAAATTGATTGGAAACAAATATACCAATCCATTTCAAATGATCAACCAAACCCAAACCAAGCCATGATTCAAGCCAATTTGGTCAATTGGCTCAAATCGGTCAACTTAGCCCAAATTGACCCATAGGATCAAATTAGCCAAAATCCAAATTAAATACAAATTAATTGAAACCAATTGAATCAATATACTCCAAATAGTTATTTGAACTTGACCTAACTCTTGGTTTGACCAAATTTAACCAATTTTTCAACCTAACCCATTTTGACCTGATTTGACCTAAATGGGTCAAATTAACCCAAATTAAACCAAATGAACTTTAAATGTCATGAAATTTGGTGCAACTTACTTTTGACTCATTTCATATCTACCCAAATCAAATTCAATGCAAATGACCACTTTTCCCTTGAGTCAAGGGCATCCCATGAGAAAAGGCACTTTCCCAAGTGGTCATTTCTCTTCCTTGGCCACTTGGCACTCATCCATTGGTCCACATAGGAACCAAGGACACTAATTTTCTGACCCAAAGAGTGGTTGGGGCAGCCATGAGTAATGGGGAGGTGAAATCACCTCACCTCTCCCATTGGAACACTTGGCATGAAGGACACTCACCTCCCCTCGGCTAGAACACCCACTTGTCCTTCATGACAGCCACTTTTCATGCCTTAGAAAACCATAGGGAGCCACCTACGATGATTCTCTTCCATTCCCAATCACCCTAAGCTAAGTGACATGAGTTTGGAGCCAAAATTTTAAACAAAAGGTGGAAATATATTCATTTAACTTGACTTTCATTCTAAGGCTTAAATGGCTGAAAAAAAGCCCTCATTCCTCTCATTCTCCTCCTCCTAGAGCTCCCAAAAGCCATTAACAATCATCCACTTCATTTTGGAGAGGAATACTCCAAAATTAAGGGGATTTTGGTGAGGAAACGATGATCATCAGAGGAAACTTCATTTCGACGTGAAGGCGAGGATCTAAGCTCAGTCCAAGGCTTTTTCCCTTACTCGACAATGCGCTCGAGTCACCACTACTACCGAAAATCATCCCCGGTGAGGTAACATTCAAAAACCATAGCCGACCTTAGGATCTTTCATTTTGTGATGGCTTTTGTGTAATTTTTAGGAATCTACCATAGATAATCTCACATTCTTACTTTAAATCACCATAATTAAAAATATTTTTTTTTCAGTGAAAATCGACATGAAAATGAGTCCATTTGGATAAGTTTTCACTTAAAAAACCCTATTTTCATTTTTAAATACTAGATTTACTTCGTTGTCTACGGGTAGCGCCATTCGATCCACGTGGATGGGATGTCGGATCGCACGATCCTTTTGGATCACCTCGATCCGGACAATGATTGGAAGGTCGGATGGCTCAGATCGCACGCTGATCATGCAATCTGATCTGGACTATCCGATTGGGATCGACGTCCAGCGAACCGCAGTTATTTTTTCGACGTTCACCCTTTTCGTCATCCGTGATGTTGCACCGCGTCCAAATCATGACCGGTGGTGTTACGCGCGGCAATCTGAGTCAATCGTGACGCCAGGTTGCCACGTCATCGTCACGATTTTTTGATTTAAAAAATTAATTTAAATTACCTAAAACTTCAAAAATTCATAGAAAATAAAATATTTAACCAAAAATTACAAATAAGGGCTCGTTGGATTTGTCTTTCTGAGGGAAATCCAATAAACCCAAAACCCCAAATTTCATTGAGTATTTTTTAGCATAATTTAAGTTTTAGTAAAAATCAAAATTTTTAATTTAACCAAAATACATGTCAGATTAAGTTGAAATTTTTAGAGATTAAAACTGATGTTAAAATACACTTAATATAAAATTTTAAGTCAAAATGACCTATGGATTAAAAGATATTGAACTTTGAGTGTCAAATAGTTTATTTTAATTAAATAAATTAGCAGAATTCTTAAAAATCACTTAAATCAACTGAAACTTCAAAAATACATAACTAAATGTAGTAAAATAAAAAATATGAATATGGACTCATTTTAAAGATAATTTAGAGAAAAATATAATAAAAGTGTTTTTAATTGAATTTGAACAATAGATTTTTTTTAATTAGGTTTTATTTGAAAACTTAGAAATCCTAATTACTCCTTAATGACTTCATTAATTAATTCCAAACTTCTCAGGAATGTTTAGTGGAATGAATTCTGCCTCCCCTAATTTTCTTGAAATTTATTAATGAGTTAATTAGGAAAACTAATTAATGAACCCCTAATCATTCTCTTGATATAATTTAGGTTAATTAAGCATGTGAATAATGGTTTAATTTCTTAATTAAGATAATTAAACTTTGTTTTTGTGTTTAGGAGGTTTATGGAATGATTTTGGAATATTTTTCTTATGCTATTCCTTAAACCCCCTTTCTTCCTTAATCCAAATCTAATTAAGGGTTAATTCACTAATGATCTACTCAATTAATCTAATCAAATTCTCAAAACCAAAATTAATCCAGAACTTAATCAATCATTATTGGGTAGATACTTAGGCATTCAATAACCTAAGTAAACTTAAGGAAATCATACCTAACCCATATGTGTGAGAAAAGTTATGAAAGTACTTAAATTAAACCTTTTAGCTTAATTAATTATTAATTATGAGCTAATTGCATTAGGTACCTTTCTTTCCTAGGTTGCATTGCTGATTTAAATTCTTTGTGGTTTTATGTCATACATTGGCTCATAATTATTTGATTAAATATGTTGAAGTGGTATAGGTAAGGGGTAATTAATGAACTTAGTCTACACCTTCACCTAACTAAAGCATAAAATTAATCTAATCACCTAAAAATTAAACTAAAGCAATACACACATGTGGGAATGGGTAAGGACCATGAAACCTTCTCACACTGCTCTAATTCAAATCAATCTCAAAACAAAATGAAAGTCTCTTTAAATAAATTTTGATTCTCTTTAAATGATCTTACTTCATAAGATTGTCTTTAAGAATTAATTAGAGTGAATGAAATTACATGCTTACAACACTTTATTTCTTTCCTAACATGCTAAATGTGTATGTCATATAAAAATCATGCATTCATGCTTTTCTAAAATTAAATTCAAAATGAAATATTTTCTTTATGTCAAATTACATGTTTTGGCTAAAGTAAAAAAAAATATAAGTGGCTATTATCACTATTAAATTCAAAAATATTTTCAAAATCTATAAATCAAATACCTAAAATTGAAAGTATGCTACTTATAGATTATTTATAAGCTTGCATGTGGATATAAAAATGTGTCTTATGTTTGCTTTCTTTCTTTCCTCTTAATATGGATTTGAATAAGATTTGCAAAGTGTATAGTTCTTTTAAAAGAACATACACTTGCTTAAATATATTCTTATCCTCTTCAATGTTATGACTTAAGAAAGTTCCTTACACTTACACACATAAAAACAACCAAAACATAAGTACAAATTTTTGCATCTTTCTTTTCATTCATTTCTTTTGTACATATGCTTGTATTTAAGGAAAGTGGTATATTAGGACAACCCGGGTTATGAGGTTTTAAGTAGCCCTAAGTAAGTCATGTTCCTTACACCCTTGGTTAATAATGACGTCGTACTCACTTATGCCTTTCCTACATACATGTGTGCATAAAGTGGGTAAGAAAATCTCTTTTCTACTTAATGAAAATCATGCATCATAAAGCATTCAAATTTTCTTAAGTAACTCACTTAGCATTCTGTTTACATGCATTTTTTTTATACATGCACATGTATTTAAGAAAAGTGATATATTAGTCTGGACGAGGCTTTAAGTAGCCCTAAGTAGGTCTTATACCTTACACCCCTGGTTAACAATGATGTCATACCCACTTATGTCTTTTATACTTGTAAATGTGCATATGAAAAATGGATAAAAGAATCACTCTTTTCTACTTAACAAAATTATGCATATATAAAACATTCCAAGTCTCCTTAAGCAACCTCTCTTAGAATTCATTATTAAGATGTGCTAAATACTTGCATTGCATGTATAGATATGCTTTGGATTCATTCTTGTGCATGAAACATACGTGGGAAAGAAATAAAATATTGTGTGTTTTCTGATAGTAATTCACTTTACTTAATCTTAAAATGCCTTTCTTTTTGAATAGATTTGTTTAGAGAAAATCTAAACTTAGGATTAATTAAAATATATAATAAAACATTCACTAAACAAAAATCATTAATGAATCTACCTTAGAAATCACTTAAGGTGGGGGAGGAAAGAGAAGTTCTCTTCGCTTTTCCTCTCTTTACAACCTTTAGTAATTAAGTAGGTTCATTTAAACTAAATCAAATCATCAAAAAAAAAAAAAAAACCCATATCAACTAAACAACTTAAATGAGACCACCATTCTAAGTTAAACCTTTTCATACTTGGAAAATCCTAATCTTAAAGCCTAGTTAAGCATACCACACAAACTTTACATGGTACTCACTTTAGGCTAAGTCATCACTTCTAGTCCTATGTTAGGGTGGTGCATGGTTTGATGTTTATTTTTATTTTGTGATAATTTTTTTAATCTAAATGTTAGGGTGTATGTGCATATAATGAATGGTAGGATGTTTTAGGCTAACCATTATCTTCTATAGACGATTATGCTTAAGGGGTGCTATAATAAAAATATAACGCTTTGTGGTTGCTTATACCATTAAGCATAATCCAAAATAGTGGACTTGGTTACCCATGTGGGTGCTAAGTCCAATTTGTTTATATACATGCTTGGGAATGTGTGGTTTGTTTAGCTAATATCTATTTTGTAGATTTTAGTTAGATTTGTTTTTTTTCCTTTTCATGTAATTTTGTAATTAGGATTTTGGAATGATTGTTATGGGGATTAGGATGGGCATTAGTTATAAGGTCATGCCTTATGTACCATGTGAAGCCTTTGGAGAAACCACCTTCCAACCATCTAAAAGAAGGAACCAAAGAAGAAGAAAGAAGAAAAGAAGAATGAAGAAATGAAGCTTGAAGGCCCCCATAACAATTAGTTCCTTACTTAATTGTATTTAATACATTTATAATTCAAGTTGTATAAGGGTAGAGCTCGACTACCCAATTTATTTTGCGGGTTTGTATGGTGGTGTCCAACCAAACTTGGCCTTTTATTATTTTGCATTAGCTTTATAAAATGTTTGATTTTATTTATTTAGCTTGTGCATTAGAAATTGCGTGTTTTCCTAATTTCTTCCTTGCTTTGATGTATAACCTAGATGACGATTAGGCTCTTAGAAAAAATAAACTTTTTTACCAAATTAATCAATTCAAAATTAAAATAAACAACTCATAACCTCATTTAAAGCCTAAGTTAAAATCAAGATAAAAGAATTAGCAACCCCAAGATGAGTATTTCTTTACAACATCATGCACAACAACATATTGATTCACTCTTGATTTGAGGGCTTCCACCCTGTTAGAGAACTTGCTTAACCTCAAGTATCATAGCATACGTAACTGAAACGAAGTATCTTAGATTTTAGCCCATAATCTTATTTCTCATGCATTAGGCATATGAATCCTATAAGCTTGAGTCAAATGATTGTCCAAAAATGAAAGTAACATGTAATATTATTTGCATTAGTTAGGTCATTTGAAGCATGCCCTTACATGATCCAGTCTCTTTAGAGAGTGAGTTTAAGGACTTAGCCTCTTTCTAAATAAATAACAGCCTAGCTATCTTGCATAAAGCATATGACTTGCCTACATGAATTTAAAATTATAGGAGGAGTTAGTTGGCGGCCACCCCTAGGCAATTGTAAGTCCAAGCAGTCGGGTGATTTGTTCTCTCTTGTGGAGGCAAACTGAATACTCACTTTTTGCCTTAGATTTAGCTCGTGCTTTTGATCCTCACCAAAGCTCTCTAGATTTAGGTTTTGAGGTTGCTTCTCCCTTCTATGGGCCATAAGAATAAATCCTCACCTCTTAGGAATTTCCATAATATTGTATTATGAATTTATATGCCCTAAACTTTTAATAAAAATTCAACTTAAATAAGTAATTTAATTTCAAAAATATAAAGCCTAACCATAGGATAGTTTGGGATGTTTACTAGGCTTCCTAGTATCCAAATATCCTACCTCCATTTGGCTTCGATAAGAAATCCCTCCTCTTGATCAATCCCACTTGATTTGCCAAAAATAAACTAATCAATTGATAGTCCTACCTATTGAAATCCTTGAAAATAATAATCATTTACCTTAATCGAGAGTATTCTTGAGGAATCTTATTCCTTAAGATGTAATTAACTATGGGGGCTTGCCTCCATAGGGAACTTAAAGAACCTAGTTTAAAATAAACCCTACTTCACTTTTCTATGTAAAGTAGGGGAAGAATCTCTAGTACATATGCGACCCATTATCCTTAGGAGTCCTTATTGAGGTGATTAGGTCCATTGTAGGGTGGTGACTTGTCTTTTGAGATAGTACACCTACTCTCAAGTCATCAGATCTAAGAATATCGTGGATATATGGTGTCCTAAACTACAAGGTGTGTATTTCTATTTTCATTTATCCTCCCCAAAAGGATAGATGAAGGGGAGAATATTTTCACCACAATGATTCAAGCTCACAACAAGCTAGTCCGCCCTAGGTGTTTCTGAGTAAGAGAATTTGTGTTAGTCCTAAGGAAACTAATTGTTGCCCATCAAAAGATGGGAGAAAAATTTGAACCCACTTAGGAAGGCCCCTATGTCATAGAGAAGGCCTGCTAAGGATGATCTTATTAGCTCATTGATTATAAAGGGGAACACCCGATGCTTCCAATTAATAGACTCTATTTAAAGAAATATTACCCATGAAATAAATCATGTTTGAAAATAATTCTATCAATAAATAAAAATTTGATTCCATTTTATCAAAATCTTCTTTTCTTTCAAAGCATTGTTTGCTTATCTTGCGAATCCGTCGTGACATGTTTAGGGTAGGTGTAAAAGTCCCTCAGTGGCATTCTATCCCTCTTGCACAACACAAACACAATCTCCCAGCGCTATTAGATTATGTGTGAGAGAGCCCAAGAGACATCCTATTTCAATTAGCATGACTAAGTTAGGTGTGAGAGAACCCAAGTGGCATCCTTTCTTAGTGGAAAATCTTGGTTGCCACCCGTGGTACCATTTCTTCAAAATCCTCAATTATGTTTAAGGTAGGTGTAAGAATCCCCCAGAGGCTTTCTATTCCTTTTAACACATGCACCATAAAAAACACATATCTTTTGTCTTAAGCTATTTAATGTGAGAGCAAGCCCCCTGTGGCACTCATTCATTAGCTGCTCTAGGTCGGGTCAATATACTACCTCATTAGTATGTCACCCCGGTGGTCATTGGTTGGAGGATGTGAGTTCCCACGCTTTCTTCCTAACTTGATCATTGCAAACCAACGAACGCCTTGTTAGTATGGTAGGCTTCACCGCCTAATCAGTAAGCTACCCCATGTTAATTTTGTTTAAAAAGATGTGAGTCCCCGTGCTTTCTTCCTGAACAAATCATCATGATTTAACTAGGTCAAGTATATTTGAGGTTTAGGATAAGTCCCCTAAAGGCTCCTTTCCTCTTGACTACGTTTGAGTTGATATAAGTCCCCTAGTGGCACCCACTCAGTAGTCTCCCTAGGTCGGATAACACCTATCGAGCCAAAGACAGACTATCCCAACGATCAGTTCTGCTATAGGAGGATGTGAGTCCCCGAGCTTTCTTCTTAGGCTGATTGCTATAAATCAATGGGCACCTTAGGTTGGTTGATGTTTGCTATGCTGACAATGACTCACCTAATGAGTATACAACTCTTGGCAGATATGAGTCCTCATGCTTTCTCCTTGAGTTGGACACTGAATACCTATGTGATATATGACTAGCCATGTCATCTTCTCCAAGATTTTTGATCAAGCCCTTAGCGGCCCAATCCCCTGCATGCACTTTATTTGAATCACATCCTTTGCGACCCCATTTATACACTACCTGGGTTACTCTTAGATTGGACGATCCCTCTTTCCTAGTAGCCACCCTTGTGGTTGGAGAATTTATTCAGCGGATGAGCAGATTCTCCCATGGTTCAGTAAATCTGAGATAAGTCAAGGCTGATATAAGCTCCTTTTCAATTTGATCCCTCACAAACTAACAAGGTCCATGATAAACAAACTAAACAAAAAAAATAAATTAATTCACTCATGGATTAGGGATTCAAGCCCCCAAAGGGCCCCATTTCCCAAGCAAGCATCCTATCTTTAGAGAAGTGTTAGCAGAACTCTATATAGGAATTATCTGACTATGTGAGTTGAGATAAGTCATTGGGTCGACACTCACTCCTTAGTCACCCTTAGGTAGGGTTTAATCTATTTTTCTATAAGCAAGTTACCCCAACAGTCATTCTACTTTAGATGATGTAATACTATGATGCATGCTTTCTAGCATGATTGTCACAAACCGATGGGCCACCTTAGGTCGGGTTTGATTTATTGTCCAAAGTAACTGATCTCCCCAGTGATTTTTTGTAGTGGAAGATATGAGTCCCTGAGCTTTCTTCCCTTCAATTGATCACTACAAACTGAAAGGCACTCCTTTGGTCAGATAGTTCTTCCATCGGTCGAGAAGCTACTCCATTTGGTTCAGTAAATCTGAGATAAGTCTAGGCTGATATAAGCTCATTCTTAGTGTGATCCATCATAAACCAATAAAATCTATCAAAATAAATCTTAAAATGAAATTAATCTTGACTATGCTTGAGTTTATTTAAGTCCCCCAACAACATTC
This sequence comes from Cymbidium sinense, assembly GCA_021442155.1. NCBI lineage: Eukaryota > Viridiplantae > Streptophyta > Magnoliopsida > Asparagales > Orchidaceae > Cymbidium > Cymbidium sinense. Next base: position 70,755,424 of record CM038225.1, read on the forward strand.
ACTCAATAGTCAGCCCTAAGTTGGGTTCAATATATTGCCTTGCCAATAATTACCCCATCAACTGGTCCCTACTTTAGAGGGCGTAAGTCTACTACGCTTTCTTCCTAGTACAATTTTTGCATACCGAAAGGCATCCCTTTGGTTGGCTAGTCCTACTATGTGTTTAGTAGAATATCCCTTTGGATTGGTAAATTTGAATTAGGTCTAGGCCTCCATGGCTGCTACTCAGTGCAGTCCATTACAAACCAACAGGGTCCATCTCAAAATCCAAATCTGAAAGAAATTAAAAATTCAACCCTCTTCCCCCAGTAGAAATTTCTCCCCAATAAGACTCAAATCAAATCAAACCCCTCATCCCTTTTGTGGATGACTTGAACCTACTTCCCTAGTGGAAGGTTCACATATTTTATCCCTAGTGGATTCCTCCTTCCCTCTCTTATGTCCTTGACATAAGTAGGGCCACATCACACTAAGCTCTAGATTCCTTCTACACCTCGGGTTAGGAGTAGATTGTCTCTATTAGTGCTTGTGATCATTCGGTGTTGTTGATCATTTCGGTCAACACCAATACGTGTGGTGTTCTTTTTCTGCCACACCACATATATTGGGTGCCCTTTGTTGACCTTATTTTTAGAATGAGCTCTCAACCCCTATATCTTAGACATATGACTCCTCTTAGACTTTAAGAGTTTCTTAATCTTAAGATACATCTAGTGATTAGGTGGACACTCAACCTAACCTTAGAGACTTAAAAGAGTTAGCCTTTAGTAGGTCATGCTTTAGCAGGTTACCCGATAGTCATTCCGCTTTAGAAGATGTAAGACTATGACACATTCTTTCTAGCATGATTGTTGTAAACCGATGGGTAGCCTTAGGTCTGGTTTGATTTATTGTCCAAAGAAACTGATCACCCTAGTGATCTTTTCTAGTGGAAGATGTGAGTCCCTGAGTTTCTTCTCTTGAAATGATCATTGCAAACCGAAAGGCACTCCTTTTGTTGGATATTTCTCCCATCGGCCAGGAAGTTATTCCCTTTGGTTTAGTAAATCTGAGATAGGCTAGTCTGATATAAGCTCCTTCTCAGTGTGATCCATCGCAAACTGATAGAATTAAACAAAATAAATAAACAAACCTAAAAATGAAACTAATCTTTGACTATCCTTGAGCTGATTTAAGTGCCCCAGTGGCATTCACTTAATAGTTTGCCCTAGGTCGGGTTAGATCTATTGTCTTGCCAACTAATCACCCCAATGGTTCCTCTTTTCAAGAAGATGTGAGTCCTAATGTTTTCTTCTAAGACTTGACTATTGTATACCAAAAGGCATTTCCTCTTTGGTTGGATAACCTACCATTGGTAGACACTCTCGAATCGATAAATCAGTTAAATTAGCCTCCATGGCACTTACTCAATACAGTTCATCACAAACCATTTTGATCCATCTAAATCAAAATAAAAAAAATTGAAGAAAATGAAATCTCCTTGACTATCTTTAGCTGATCTAAGTTCCTCAGCAGCATTCACTCAATAGTCAGCCCTAGGTTGTTGTTGTTCTAAATAGATTACCCCCAACAATGGTCTCAACTTTGAGGATGTCTACTATGATTTCTTCATCGCCTATTGCATATTGAAAGACATCCCTTTGGTTGGCTAGTCCTACTACGTGTTTAGTAGACTACCCCTTTGGATTAGTAAATCTAAGTTAGGTCTTGGCCTCCGTGGCTCTTACTCAGTGCGATCCATCACAAACCAATAGGGTCCATCTCTAAAATCCTAATATCAAAATTAAAATAAATCCAACTCTCTTCCCTAGTGGGGATTTCTCCTCAGTGAGACTCATCTCAAATCAAACCTCTTATCCCCTTGTGGATGACTTGAACCTGCTTCCCTAGTGGAAGGTTCATAATCTATCCCTTAGTGGATTCTTCCCTCTCTCTTATGTCCTACAAAGTAGAGACACCGCACTAAGATGATTCTTTCTACACCTTGGGTTAGGATAGATTATTTCCATTGCTTGTGATCTTCATAAGCATCATTTGTCATTAATAACATGCATGTTCCTTGTCACACACCACACCTATTGAACTTTGTTGACCTCATTTTAGAATGAGTTCTCAACCCTCCATCTTATACATAAGACTTCTTAGACATTTCTTAGTTTTAAGGCACATCATGGACATCAAACTTCCTAAAGGCTTAGAAGAGCCATGAATAGGTCATGCCTTAGGGGTGTTAGAAAAATCTACCTACCCTTAGCTGGAACCATTCCTCACCTTCCTTTCTTCAAGTCAAACTCCAAATCAATCTCATTTGATTTTTCTCCAAACTCAAATCAACTCCTAGTGTTTGAAATCCATGATTGAAACCCATGTTGAAATCCATGATTAAAACACATGAATGAAATTCTAAGTTGAAATTTTCCTAAGTCCTTAATTTTTCTCTTAAGGACTTGGCCAAAAATCATGATGAAACCAAATCAAATTCTTGAGATTTTCTCATGATTCATTTATATTCTCATTCATAAATGAGATATAAATTCAAACCAATCAAACTGAACTCAAAATTCAAAATCAATTCATGAAATTTCCTAAGTCATTTAAATTCATTTTAATGGACTTAGCCTAAATCATGATAAAATCAATTCAAATTCATGGGATTTTCGCTTAACTCATTTATATTCTCATTTATATTTATATATATAAATGAAATATAAATATAAATCAATCAAATCAAATCCAAAAATTAAACTCCAAATCTAAAATCTTTCCCTAAGCCCTTTAAATTCCCTTTAAATGGACTTAGCCTAAATCACGATCAAATCAATTCAAATTCATGGGATTTTCTCATAATGCATTTATATTCTCATTTATATTCACATATATAAATGAAATTTAAATATAAATCAATCAAATCAAATTTAAAAATTAAATTCTAAATCTAAAATCTTTCTTAAGTCCTTTAAATTTCTTTTAATTGACTTAGTCTTAATCATGATGAAATCAATTCAAATTCATGGGATTTTCTTATAACTCATTTATATTCTCATTTATATTTATATATATAAATGAAATATAAATATAAATCAATCAAATCAAATCCAAAATTAAACTCCAAATCTAAAATCTTCCCTAAGCTTTAAATTCTTTAAATGGACTTAGCCAAATCAGATCAAATCAATTCAAATTCATGGATTTTCTCATAACGCATTTATATTCTCATTTATATTCACATATATAAATGAAATTTAAATATAAATCAATCAAATCAAATTTAAAAATTAAATTCTAAATCTAAAATCTTTCTTAAGTCCTTTAAATTTCTTTTAATTGACTTAGTCTTAATCATGATGAAATCAATTCAAATTAATGGGATTTTCTTATAACTCATTTATATTCTCATTTATATTCACATATATAAATAAAATATAAATATAAATCAACCAAAACCAAACTAAAAAAAAATTCAAATCCAAATTCTAAAATTTCCTAAGTCCTTTAAATTCCCTTTTAATGGACATAGCTGAAATCATGATCAAATCACTTCAAATCCTTGAAATTTCCTCATGACTCATTTATATTCACATATATAAATGAAATATAGATTCAAACAATAAGTAAAATTCCAAAAAATCAAACTCAAATTAACTCAAAATCCAACCTAAGCCTTTCAAGTCAAAATCTTGATCTTAGCCTAATCAACTTCAATTCAAGCCAAACTCTTGATTTTTCTTCATAATTCAATCAACCATACAATCATGAATCCATATATAAATACAAACTTCAATCACCAAACCAAAATCCAATTCAAAAATCAAACCCCAAATCCCTTAATATTCTTCCTTTGAATATAAATTGTCAAATTAATCAAAACTCATTTGATTTCAAACCACTTGCAAATGGATTTATATTTCAATCATAAGTCCATATACAAGTTCAATCAAACTCAAATCGCTTGAGCAATCTATTTGACCAACTTAGCTCACTTGACCCAAAGTGGCCTAAAGTACCCTTATGAGCAAATTTTAATCTTAACCAAATTGGATTGAATCAAACTCACCTATGCCTCTCATCATGACAATCATCATGGGATGATCAATCAACCAAATTGGTCAAACCAAGTCAAACTTAAGGGTTGACCAAGTCAGCACTTAGCCAAAATGAAACTTAACATAGCTAAAATCTATCATAGGCCAAATTGATTGAAACCAATGAACTATGTTTGAACTTGACCCAGTCAACATTTGAGCCTAACCTAGTCCAATTGGTCACTTGACCCAAGTTGACCCAACTTGACCTTAAAAGTCAAAATGTGTCAAAACTTGATCTATGCCAAATTGATTGAAACCAATGGGTCAAGTTCATCTCAAATTACTTATTGAACTTGACTAAAGCCTCAATTGGCCAACTAGACCTAACCTAGCCCAATTGACCTTGAACCCAACTTGACCGAAAGGGGTCATATTGAGCCAATTTCAAACTTAACCAAAATTGATTGAAAACAAAGATACCAATTCACTCATATGACTAACCAAACCTAAAGCTACCCTTGACCTAGCCCAAATAGGTCAAATGGGTCAAATAGGTCAACATGACCCATTTGACCTAAATGAAGTCATATGAGCCAAATTCAAACCTAATCCAAATTGAATCAAATAAAAGCCACCAAAACATTTCAAATGGTCATATGAACTTGACCCAACCCTTGGTTTGGCTCAATTTGACCAATTAGTCAACTTGACCCAAGTTGACCCATTTTGACCTAAATGGGTCAACATGAGCCAAATCTTATCAAATAAATTCCAAATCTCATGAAACTTGGCCAAACCTAGTTTCTCCACATACCCAACATATCCAAATTGAAAAATTAACAAAATAACCATTTTACCCCTAGGTCATAGAACAAATTATGGACTAATCCATGAATAATTTGGTCATGCCCTCTTCATATCAACTTGATGCCTTCCTAATAGCTCGAATGGACCTAATGGAGAGTGGTGCACCCAACCCAATGGGTTTAGGTCAGCCCAAATGGACCCAAGGCCAAACCCGACCCCCTAGCTCAAATTGGCTCATTTCAAATCCTCCTTCCACCCAATTTGAAGCACATGAGAGGTTAGCAATCCACTCAAGACCTCAAACCGACCATGTGCGAAGATCTAACGGATTAAACAACCCCTCCCATGTGGCCAATTGGATCAAAACTATAAGCTATGGCTCGGTCATCTGATTTCCATAGGGGGAGATATACTCCCCCTAATTCAATTTGAAATGATGATTTCCACATTCAATTGAAGCCTCGAGAGTGTTAGGAAAGATTAGAGAGCCATCTTAAGTTTTTGAGAAGGATTTGAAATAGCTATTTCTCGATTTTCTCCATTGAAAAATAGGGAAGCTCACTTCAATCCTCAACTTCCTCTATATTTCAAATCCATTATTTCCTGCACACTCATCAAATCACTCCGCCAATTTGAGTTCCCAAAGCAAGTCTCAATTGGATCAAAGCCACAAGGGATATTTGGTTGTGTTGGTCCATAGGGAGATTCATTCAACCCCAAGGATTGAAACTTTCAATAGGGCTTCATCTCCATTAGACAAAACTACCTCAATCAAAAGTGATCACCTCCAAGTATGGAATTTTCCAACCACTTGGCTTATGGGGTGTTGGTCTTTTGTGAAAGAAATTTTTATTTCATGAGAAATCCATCATTGGATAGGCTTCTCATTAGCTTTAGATGGTGCAGGAACAATCTTGTTCCAATCTTGAATTTCCTCCTTTGCAGTAACTTGGCTTGACTTTTGAGACATGAAACACACCTCCTCATCTGTGATTTTGGCCAATAACTTTATTTCTCATGCATTATCATATGAATCCTATTATCGAGTCAAAATAATTATCCAAAATGGAAATAAAAATAAATTTGAATTGTAATTTAGTCATTTGAAGCATGTCATATGATCTAGTCTCTTTAAAGAGTGAATTTAAGGACTTAGTCTCTTTCTAAATCAACCTAGCTATCTTGCATAAGCATATGACTTGCCTACATGTATTTAAAATCAGGAGTTAGTTGGAGGCCACCCCTAGGTGGTTATAAGTCCAAGCAGTAGAGTGGTTTGTCCTCTCTTGTGGAAGGCAAACTAAATACCCATTTTCACCTTAGATTTAGGGGTTTCTTTCAGCCCTCACCAAAGCTCTCTAGATTTAGGTTCTGAGATTATTTTTCCTCTTTATGGGCTATAAGCTTAATTCCTCACCCCTTAGGCATTCTCTTAACCTTGTGTTAAAGATCATAAGTCTTAAATTTCTAATAAAAAATGTAACTTAAATAAACTAAATCAATTTCCAAAATGTAAAGTCCAACCATAGGGTAGTTTGAGTTGCTCGCTAGGTCTCCTAGCATTGTGGGCATCTCCCACTTATCTTTTTTTTTGGCTTTGATAATAAGTCCCTCTCTTTGATCAGTCCCATTTGATCTTCAAAAATAAACTAATCGATTGATAGTCCTTTCATATTAAAATTTTGAAGACAATGATCACTTTAATCAGTATTCCTAAGAGATCACCCCTTAGGATGTAATTAACTATAGGGGCTTACAGGGAACTTAACTAACGTTAAAATAAACTCTACTTTATTTTCCATATAAAGTGAGGAATCTCAAGTACATGCTGACCATCATCTTGACCTTATTGAGGTGATTAGGTCATTAAAGGGTAGACTTCTATCTTCGAGATAGTACACTATTCTTTGATGACGTACCCAATCACCTAAATAAGCACATCTGCAGATCTACGCGGCATCCTAAAAAGATGAATTTTCATATATTTTTTTGTGCCTCTCTTTCTCCCCACAGATTTGAAGGTGACTCTATAGAAATTTTTACCATAGAAACAAAGATACCAATCCACTTCATGTGACTAACCAAACCTAAACCTACCCATGACCTAGCTCAAATAAGTCAAATGGGTCAATTTGGTCAACTTGACCCATTTGACCTAAATGATGTCATATGAACCTAACCCAAACCTAAACCAAATTAAATCAAACCAAACCTACAAAAACATTTCAAATAGTCATATGAACTTGACCCAACCCTTAGTTTGACCCAATTCAACCAATTGGTCAACTTGACCCAAGTTGACCCATTTTGACCTAAATGGGTCAACATGAGCCAAACCATACCAAATGAACTCCAAATCCAATGAAAATTGGCCAAACTTATTTTCTCAACATACCAAACATACCCAAAGTCAAAAATCAGCCAAATGCTCATTTTACCCTTAGGTCATAGGGTAAATTTTGATTAAATCCATTAGGAATTTGGTCAATTCCTCTTCATAACCACTTGACACTCTCCTAGTAGATCAAGTGAGCACTAGGGAGAGTGGTGCACTAAACCCAATGGGTTTGGGTCAGCCCAACTTGACCCAATGGTCAAACTGAGCACTCACCTTAAAATGGCCACATAGGAATCTTCTTTACACTCAATTGAGGCACATGGGGAGTTCAACATTCCACTCCAAAGCCTAAAACAAACTCAAGGACAGTCTTAACAGCCTAATAAACCCTTTGAATCAAGGCAATTGGATTATAATGGTAAGCTTATGTTTGACCATCCGATTGCCAAAGGGGTAGATATACTCCCCCTAATTCATTTCAATTCTAAATTCCCCTCTGTCGATTGAAGCTTAAAAACTCATAGCAAGCCTTAGAGAGTCTTCCCAAGCTTCCTAGAGAGGATTTGAAAACTTCATTTCTCAGTTTTTAGAGTTTGAAAATAGGATCTATTTGCCAATTCACCCCATACTCAAACGTCAATTCCCTTGCACACTAAGGAGCTCAATCGAGCATGCCCAAGCTCTCTTTTAAGTTCTTGAAGCAAGGGGAGATCCAATTCAATCAAGGCTAAGCTCAAGGCAAGGAGGAGGTGACCCCTAGGAGAATCCACTAAACCTCAGCCCCTTAAACTTTCAACAAAGCTTCGTCTCAATCAGACGAAGCTTCTCCAAGGGAAACGAGCATTGATGATCACCTCCGGCGAGGTATGCCATTTTTTTAAGCTTAAATTCAATGTGGTTTGGAGCTTTGTGAAATAAATGGTAATGTCATAGCATCTTGATCACTAGATTTGATCTAGGATGCATGTTGATGGTGTGGGTTGTGTTTCATCCCAATCTGAGCTCAATCAAGCTCAGATCATAGCTTCAAACATGGATGGTGTTCATGGCTCACAAAGAGAGACAGGGATGAATCTCTAGCCGTCCATCCACACATTTTTGATGTATTGTTGAGATTAAAATGCGTAATATCCATAATTGATCCCCTCTGATCTGTAGTTTAACCTCAACCATTAGATCCTTGATCAGACGGCTGAGGAGAAAGCGCATAGCGCCGCTGTCACGCGGCTTTATGATGTTATGTTTTAAATAACCAATGGATGACATGTAAAGCGTACATCAACACATAACGTGGGATTAAGGATTTAATTAGAGATTAAAATAATTTTAATTAATCACCTAAGCTTCTAAAATTCATATATCAACATAGCAAAATCAAAAAATATGAAATAAATTGCATTAGAAAGATAATTGAACATAAAATATTCTAAAATTGATTTTGATTAATTTTGAATAGTTCTTTTCAATGAATTTGGATTTTATTGGGAATGTTAATTTGCTAATTATCCTTTAATTAATCCACTATTTATTTCCAAACATCTTGAGTGTATTTTGGGTGATGACTTCTGTCTCCCCTAATTTTTTGGGATTTATTGGTGGCTTAATTGGGAAATTTCTAATTCATTTCCTAATTATTCCCTTAATGTAATTAAGGTTAATTAAGAGTTTGATTAGTGATTTAATCCTTTGTTGAAGTTGATTAAGATCTATTTTAATGAATAAAAGGTTTAGGGAATAATTTTGGGGCATTTTCCCTAAGCTATTCCTTAAACCCCCTTTTTCTTCCTTAATCCTCTCTTAATTAAGGGTTAATTTACTAATTACCCTCTTAATTAATTTCATAAAATTCTAGAACTTTTCATAACTCAATTAATCCTTCTTGGGTAGATGCTTAGGTGTTCAAGAGCCTAAATAAAATTAAGAAAATCAAAATTTAAATCATATGTGTGAGGGGTGTTATGAAAGTACTTAAGTTAAACCCCCTTAGTTTAGTTAATCATTGATCTTGAGCCAAATTGCATTAGGCCCCTTTCTTCCTAGATGCATTGCAAATTTAAATTCTTTGTGTGATTTTATGTCATCTCATTGGCTCATAATTATTTGATTAAGTTTGCTAAGGTGGTATAGGTAAGGGGTAATTAACATGTTTAATTCATACCTTTACCTAATAAAAATATAAAAATGGATCTAATCAACTAAAAATTGAACAAAAGTATCAAACACATGTAGGAATGGGTTAGAAACAAAAAACTCATCTCACATTTTTTAAATTAATTCAAACTCAAAATCAAACAAAAATCATATTAAATAAACTTTGATTTGCTTTAAGCTTTCTTATTTCATAAGATTATCTTTCGGAATTAATTAAGGTGAATATGTTTACATGCTTTCATTACTTTAGTTCATTCCCAATATGCTAAATATGTGTGTCATATGATTTCATACATTCATGCTTTTCAAAAATCAAATTTGAAATGAAAATATTTCCACCATGTCAAATTGCATGTTTTGGCTAAAGTAAGAATATGAGTGCCTATTATCACTATTAAATCCAAATAATTTTCAAAAATATATGAATAAATTATCAAAATGGAAAGTGTGGTACTTATATTTTACTTATAAGCTTGCATGTGAGTAAAATATAAGGATGTGCTTAGTATAGTTTTCCTTCTCCTCTCTTTTGGTATAATTTTGAATAGGATTTAGCAAAGTGTATAGTTCATTTGAAGAGAAAACAATACTTACCTAATTCCATTTCATATTCATTCCTATGCTATGAATTAAGAAGGACAGCTACACGTAGACATATAAATTGCATACACAAATCAAAAATAAAATAAATACCAACTTTTGCATTCTTTCTTTTTCATTTATTTCTTCTGTACATATGCTTGTATTTAAGAAAAGTGGTATATTAATCTGGACAACTGGGTTGAGACTTTAGCCCATAAGTAGGTCTTGTATCTTACACCCCTGGTTAACAATGGTGTCATACTCACTTATACCTTTCATACATTCATGTGCGCATGTGAAAATTGGATAAGAAACCCCTTTTTTACTTAATGAAAATCATACATCATAAGCATTCAAATTTTCTTAAGTAACTCATTTAGCATTCATCATAAAGTGTGTTAAACATTCTCATTTGTATGCATAGATATACTTAGGATGCATCCATATGCATGTTATACATGTTGGGAAAGAAATGAAGTGATGTGTGTTTTGTGAATTAGGTTCACTTTATTTAATCTTAAAAATATCTTTCTTTTTGAATAGGTTTGTTTAGAGTTTATCTAAACTTAAGATTAATTAAAACACATAATAAAATACTCACTAAATAAATTAAAATATGAACATACTTTAGAAATTACTTATAGAAGAAGTTCTTATAATTAATTGTAATTCACTTAAACCCAATCAAAATATAAATAAAATTAACCCAAATTAATGAAAAAACTTAAAATACTTCACATGAAAACTTAAAAGCCATAGCATACACAAACCTTTTTAATATTAGTAGGTTAGGTTAGTGTCCATGGTTTGATGTTTGCTTTAATTTTGTGATATATTTTTTAGTCTGGATGTTAGGGTGAATGTGCATAGAATGAATGGTAGGATGATTTAGTAGGGGATTATGCTTAAAGGGCATTATAAATAAAAATATAACTGCTTTTGCTATGTAGGTGCTTATACCCCTAAGCATAATCCAATAGGCCATGTGGACTTAGTCACCCATGTGTGGGGTGATAAGTTTAATATACATGCTTGGGATTTATATGATTTGTTTAGCTAATCTCTATTTTGTAGGTGTTAGCTAGATTTACTTTTCCTTTTCATGTAATTTTTGCAATTAGGATTTTAGAATGATTATTATGGGGATTGGGATGAGCATTGGTCATAAGATTACATCTTATGTACCATGTGAAGCCTTTAGAGCAACCACCTTCCAACCACCCAAAAGAAGGAATCAAAGAAGAAAGAAGAAAAGAAGAAGAGAGAAGAAAAGTATAATGAAGAAATGAAGCTTGAAGACCCCCATAACAATGAGTTACTTGATTAATTATACTTAATTCAGTTGTAATCCGGGTTGTATAATGGTAGAGCTCGGCTATCCAATTTATTTTTGGGTTTGTGCGGTGGTGCTCGACCACAAATGACTTTTTGTTATTCTTTTGCGTTAGCTTTATAAATTGATTGATGATTTGTTTAGCTTGTGCATTAAGATGACATCTTTTTCCTAGTTTATTCCTTACTTGATGTATGGCCTCGATGTGGATTAGGCTCTTAGGAAAAAATAAATCTTCTACCAAATCTAAGAATTCAAAATTAAAATAAAGAACTCATAACCTCACCTAAAGCTTAAGCTAAAATCAAGATAAAAGAATTAACAACCCCTTAGCTGAATGAGTATTTATTTTATAACATCATGCACAAATGCATATTATTTTTCTCTTGATTGGAGGGCTTTCACCTTCGCCAGAGAAACTTGGCTTGATCTTTGAGAGCCATGGTGGAAACACCTCCTTTCTCACGATTTTGGCCAATAATCTCATTTCTTATGCATGCATATGAATCCTATTGAGTCAAAATGATTGTCCAAAATAAAATAAAATTAAATCAATTGCATTAGATTTAGTCATTTGAAGCATACCCTTACATGATCTAGTCTCTTTAGGGAGTGAGTTTAAGGATTTAGTCTCTTTCTAAATAAATAACCCTAGCTATCATATAGAACATTTGACTTGCCTACATGAATTTAAAATCGTAGGAGGAGTTATTGGCCACCCCTGCATGATTGAAAAGTCCAAGCAGTCGGATGGTTTGTCCTCTCTTGTGGAGGCAAACCAAATACCCATTTTCACCTTAGATTTAGGTTGTGCTTTTGGCCCTCGCCAATGCTCTTTAGATTTTAGTTCTGAGGTTGCTTCTCTCCTTTATGGGCCATAAGCATAAATCATCACCTCTTATGCATTTTCATAATCTTGTGTTGTGGAATCATAAGCTCTAAATTTCTAATAAAAAATTCAACTCAAACAAATTCAATCAATTTCAAAAATGTAAAGCCCAATCATAGGATAGTTTAAGATGCTCGCTAGGTTTCCTATCATCATGAGCATCTCCTATTTATCTTCATTTAACTTCAATAATAACTCTCACTTTGATCAATCCCATTTGATCTTCTGAAATAAACTAATCAGTTGATAGTCCTACTTATTGAAATCTTTGGAGATAACATTCATTTACCTTAAATAGGAGTATTCCTAAGGAATCTCATTCCTTAGGATATAATTAACTATAGGGGCCTGCCCCTATAGGGAACTTAACGAACCCAATTTAAAATAAACCCTACTTTACTTTTCCATGTAATGGGGAAGAATCTTGGTACATATGCACCCATTGTCCTTAGGAGTCTTGTTGAGGTGATTAGGTCCATTGGGTGGTGATTTCTATCTTTAGGGATAGTACACCTCAAATGTCATACTTGATCACCCTCAATAAGAACATCTGTAGATCTACATGGTGTCTAAAATGCATAAAAAGGAAGATATGAAGAGATGTATATTTCTATCTTCATTTTATCCCACATAGAGTGAAGATGGAAGTATATATTTATTTCTTTAAAAATTAATAATAAAAAAAGTTTCACCATAATTTTTTCTGGCGACTCCACTAGGGATGGTTCCTCTCTCCATCTTTGGTAAATGATCATTGTCTCCAAGTATAGATAGTGGATTTATACTTTGGTATGAATCCAAGACTATCTTTCATTCCATTGGCACTTAGCTTATTTCATTCTTAAGTTAAGCTAGCCAACATCTTTAGGTTTTAGAGCCTCACCCCGTGTTGGTCTTAAAACCCCCGTTGGGTTCTCTAATGGGTTAAAAAGAAAAAGATCTAAATAAAAAGCAAACATTTAAAGACTTCCTATTTATCATTTCTATTGTAAGGACAAGTTCATTTTAAAATAATAAAGATAAAATAAACCCTTTTCAAAAATCATGCTTTTCAAAAATCACTCTTTCAAAAATGCACTTAATAAAATATTTTGCACAAAATTTTCCTAAATCATCTCCAGCTAACAATCTTTATGATTGTTATATGTGAGATCATATTTACAAAAATTATAATTTGCTAAGTGAAATTTCCATACACATCTTTTGAAATTTTATTTAGCATACTCACATTTTCTAAATGATATTTCCATTTCTCAAAAATAACTGGAACCTCATTTTTAGCATACCATATTTGCTAAAGTGAAGTCTCCACTTTCAATCAAAAAATAAATTAATGCAAAAAAGAAAACACATTATGATTTTTTTTAGCATACCCAAATTTGCTAAGGATCCTACTTTTGCAAAAATCAAAATATCCAAAACAAATGAAACACTTTAGGATTTCCTTAGCATACTCAAATTTGCTAGGAATCCTATTTTCAAAAATCTTTTGAAAACAAAACACACTTGGGTTTTTCACTTAGCATACATAAAATTGCTAAGTGGGAATTCCAATTTTCAAAATCAACAACAATTCATAAAATGAAACCAACATTTTCAAACACTTCACTTAGCATACCCAAATTTGCTAAGTGAGTAAAATTCCAAAATTCCAAATCAAAAACAAAACTAATTGACCCTTACTTTAACATACCCAAAATTTATTAAAGGATAGGGTCCTCAAATTAAAATCTAATTTCAAACATGAACCTCTTTCTAAAAATATTTGAATCCATCTTTCAACATACCCAAATTTGTTGAAGTTGGATCCATATTCAAAAATTTCTCTTTCCAATCAAATCTCTAAATAATCTCTAAATCCATTTGAATCCACTTAACACTTCCAAGATGTTGGATGTGGGTTCAAATTTTAAATTCAAATTCAGAAATCAACAAAACTGAAATTTGATCCAAGCTTATTTCCAACATTGCAGATTCTCAACATCAGTTTCAGTAACAAATTTCAATTCTTCAATTTCGCTTGATTATAAATGGCAAGTTCACGAAGTTTGTTTTCACTTTCCCACGATGGACTTGGCTGATTAGCCAATCTCCGAGTGATCATACCCATCTTATCCATTTCTCAGGTTTTGAGGGGTGAGGATCATGTGAGGGCATTCCCATCAATTAGTGGGACGCAAGAGTGAGTAGAAGCTGGTCATTCAAATCGTGTTACCATCAGATTTTGATATCCCCTCATTAAAGAGGAAAGCAGTGGTAGTCCCATCAGCTCCAATAGTGCCAGTGATAGTGATAGCACTTGTTCCCCCTGAGTAAGGGCAAGACCCACTCATTGGCATCCTCTTTGAGTAAGGCTCCTCTAATCCCAGAGATTACCTCCCCAGCCTTTGAGGTTGGGTCTAGTTCTTACTCCACTCATCCTACCAGGACTCAGAGAAGAAATAAAAACTGCATGATTAAGTGGTATCATACCAGGATTGCTAGGGAGATGGAGGCTGCTACACAGTCAGCTATGGAGGAGGTACCCACTATAATTACCCTGTTGGTTATAGTGAACCTATTTCATCATCTCTCTAGGTCAGATAGAGAAGATGCTAGAAGGATCTGTACTTCACCTCCACCAATGGTTCAGCACTAGCCCTCAATTACCCTAGAGCAGGAGGTCGTATGCCGGCCTCCCATCAATTTTGCGTGAGGTTGGCAGAGCTTATAGGTGTTTTGAGTCTAGAGCTCAGTTTGATTTGAGATCTGTTATTCCCCATAATATGGAGAAACACTTATGATAGGAGAGGGCCAGAGGGGCCCATACTTCAGTACAGATCAGTAGCAGAGAGACAAAGGTGTGGTTGGTAGTCAGCAACCTTCGCACTCATTGATTTCCCTGATCGGCGTGCTACCCACACCGATCATACATATAGCATTTTACTTACAAGGATAACCCATCATGGGAAGAGGGTCCCCATCCTGAGAGAGTCGGTGGTGTCTCCACCACACCGCTCTACCCCTCGTCCGCCATCACCTGTTCACATCATAGCATCTCCAGCTCCACCGAAGGCCATGAAGGCCACATCTGGGGAGATGTGTATCCCATTGGTGATCCAGCTATGGCCGAGGGATCCTATTCTATATACACTACCTACTATGGTGAGGTAATCTCTCCTGCTTGACCTTCTGCCCCAGTTGTGGTGCGGAGGGAATGGCGACCCCAAAGCATATTTGTCATCCCTTCACCAACACCACCAGTTCAGTAGGACACAGAGATGGTGGTAGCTATTGCAGACGTAGTGGATGATAGCCCTATTGCACCAATGATAGTAGAACCTCCTTGTGTCACCTTTTAAAGTTAGTGATGGAGTGTGTCTCTTCTAGTGAGTACATTCCTCATAGGATTGATTCTCCGATAGCAGGGGAGGTCCGGTGCCTCTCAGTATATGACAGTGATCACACCAGTCACCCAAAATTGTTTGTGCCCATTCAGATCGATCATTTTCTTGAGGAGATAGTAGCACATTATCTTGTAGAAAAGAAGGAAATTTTGGGGTATGACTAGTCTGATGAGGAAGATGTCAACTTTGATCCCAATGAAGATGATTTGTTGGGAGATTCAGTCGAGGTTTTCATAGTGGATACCAGGAGATCCCTCCTCAGAGAGTAGCAAGCTATGGAAGGTGATGAGATTGAGCAAGAAGACATAGCCCAATCAGCCCAACACCTTCGATATCATTTAAAGTAGAAAGATGAATAAATAGATAGGATGATGAGGTAGCTTGAGGACTTGTTAGCAGCAGTCGACTTTAGAAATAAGCCCCGAAGTTCATCCTACTGGCTGACAGTCGAGATGAGTTAGTGGATATCTTGGATCCAAATCAAGACCTTACCTTCTCAGAGCAAGTAGCATGTATAGGAAGGTAGTGGAAAGTACCTCCATATAGAAGAAAGATATCAGATCCATGGTTGAGCAGTAAGTGAAGGTAGCGTTGGCTCAAGCCAGGGGATGATCATCAGTTCCAAAGGGTAGACCCCACCCAGAGGAATTCAAAGCAATCCAATATCCCAAGGGTTTTGTGCCACCTTCCTTCAAGAACTTTGATGGTAGTGGAAACCTGAGGTAGCATATTGTACACTTCAGGGCCAATTGTTGCAATGCTGGTGGCAGTGATGCTTTGCTATTCTGCCTCTTTATCAACATCCTAGCAGGGATAGCTTTCGATTGGTATGTTGAACTTCCCAACAGTTTAATAAAGATATTTGTTGCGTTGGAACAACTTTTTATCAAGAGGTTTGTTGGAGCTCAAAGGGTTACTATGATCTCAGCACAACAACACCTGTGAGTCCCTTGTTAACTATATTCTCGATGCATAACCTGAGTATGAAATGAGCACATCCGAGTAGCATGCCATTGAAATTCTTTCAAAGAATATCCATGGCCCGGTTGCCTTCATGGTTAAGGGCTTCACTATCAAAACATTTAAGAAGCTAATCAATAAGGTGGCTAGCATACAAGGAGAGGATAAACATTTTCCTTTTCAAGACTAGTTGCCCAAAGCAAAGTCAAGGTATGAGAAGAAGCTGATGTGGTATATAAGGGAAGCAACCACTAGAGATCAGAGACCACAACCAAGAGCCTTCACTTCCACCTCCTTTACCACTCAAGGCCTACCACCTCAATAGTTGCCTCCATGGCCGACCACCCTCCCTCTATTCCATCGCGGTGGGACACATACTCACCGCTGGTAGCTATGGTCCACCTACTCTTTAGATAAGCTTAACAAACCTTATTCATTTAAGAGGGAGGTAATCAAGAAGATCTTTAAGAATCTCTTAAAGAAGCTGATTTTAGCTACCAGCCTAGAACAAGTGGGCAAAAGCCATGATCCTAACTTTTTCCCCTACCATCGTATGCTTGGTCATATTTTGGAGGATTGCTTCATATTTAAGGACTGACTTGAACATAGCTTCAAGACAGGTTGTAGTTATCCCAAAAGAATACCTTATGTAATAACCATGCATTTCCATTAGGGTAATCCTTAGGGATACTTGTGATCCTTCCAAAACTAAAGAAGGTTGGGATATCTCCTTATCCAAAGCCTCTAAAAAGATTTTTTAAAAGATCAAGAAACTTTCATTGCAAGTGCTTGAGTTTGCTCAAACCTCCAACATCAAGGAAGGTTTACAAGTTGCCAGTGCCAACTCAAGGAAAGGGGGAGCTTAGCAACAACAGCTTGTGCTAGCCCGGGATAGCCTAGTAGCACAACTAATCTAGTCCTCACCCACCATTGTAGCTACCACATCGCTAGCACCTACCCTAGTTCTTCTTCTTCTACTAGTAGAACTCTTATATCTGTGGATAAGAGAATCAAATCCCTTACCCCACTCACTTTACTTTATGTCTACTTTATATCACCTATCAAATCCAAGAAATTAAAGAATAAAGCTAGCTTGAATTACATCTGTATCACTTTTAATGGATTGTCTAAATCTATTTTGAATAAATCTTCAAGTCTAAACAGTAATTATAATAATTCTAATCTTCTTCTTTCTCATTCAGAGTTAGATTTTCTTACTCTGAATACTATAGGTTCACCTCTTAAGACAGACTTGGATTGTTCAATTTTGAGGGTCCCATAGGAGAAGTTGTAGGTGAGCCTGACGTGCAGGTAGAATCTTCCATTACCCTGCCATGTGAGATCAAGCAGGTTTTACCTCATAGGGTAGCACCTCAAGATAGAGGGAAACAAGTCATTGGTACAGAGGATCGAGAAGCCCCTCCATAGGATGCTCCACCCTTGGATATGCTTATGGAATATCAGCCTAAGGTGAACTATAATGTCCTCTCTCATCTAAGAAAGTTGACATCTAAGCTAGGCATATACAATGCGCTTGTCTTATCCAAAGAGATGAGGAAATCACTAATTAAGGCTCTCCTTGATCTTGAGATATTCTTAGCTCAGCTGATCGCTAAAGGGTGAGGAGGCACATTATTCCAAAGATGCTTAGGGAATCACTTTCATAGATGAAGACCTTCTATTGGGGGACTTGGAGCAGCCCCTCAACATCACAATGACAGCAGCGATTTCAAAATTATTGAGTTCTCAGGATCATCGAACATTATGAATATAAAGAACCTTGCCTATTTGATGATCGACATCTCCACACTCGAGGAGATCGATGTTGAGAGGATTTAATGAACAAGGTGAGCTTTAGTTCCATAGTGTTATCTTTGGAGATAGGAGGAAGACCAAGCCAATTTTACATCATTGATTCAAATATTTAGTTCACTTTTCTTAGACCTATACATCAATAAGATAATTCCATCCTCCTCCATCACATCAAGTTCAAAAGGATGGGATTGAATCCGTGTTAATGGAGATGAAAAGCATAGAGGTTGAGATTTATGAGGATGCAACCTACTATCTTTCTCAAAACACCCTTTCTCGTGAACTTGGATAAAATTCAAATTCAAAAGCAAAAGAAAAAGAAAATAAAGAAAAAAGAAAAGGCAAAAGAAAAAAAGAAAAGAAAAATGAAAAGCCAAGTGAAAAAAAAAGGGAAATTGAAGAAGAAATAGATCTGCATATCACATTCCACTTAGTTCATCCCATCATATGGACATGTGGGGAATGACTCAACCTCCACCAGTGAGGCGAGGTAGAAACAGGCGAGGGTGGAAGACCCTTAGCCATCACCAATAAAGGTCATGCTCCAGCTCATAAGAGTACCCCTACTATTCACATAAACTTGGAATCCCGATTAGAGGATGAGTCTAATGTGATTAGTATACCAGCCAACCCCTCTTAGTTGGTTCCATTGGAGGTGACTTTCAACCCAGACGACGGTGAAGACCGGGCCTCCAAACAAAGCAAAATATTCGAATCAGGTTTATGTGATACTATTAGGCAGAAGCTGGGAGCCTTAGCTCTAAATCACTTTCATCTCCAAAAGTTGAAGGTTTAGTAGTTAAGGAAGCCCCTAAGTCTTCCTGTGATATGAAGTAGTTGACAACTAAAATGATAAACTTTCGTTGCTCTGATGCTACTGGAAAAGGTCCCATGATATCAATTCCCCATTGAGCAAAAAGGCCATGGGCTTTGAAGGGATGAGAGCTATATATATAGTGTATGAGAGAGGTAAGAGTGCAACTAAAAACTCGCATATTTTTTTGTAAAATTTAAGGCATATTGCCTCAGCGTAGGACAATAGAACCCTTGCCTCATAATTTTAAGGGCTAGCGGCCTTCCTCTTAGGTGTTCTCCACATATCCCAGAGTGAACCTCTCTTAATGCATAATCGTCCTCTGATGGTGAGAGGCATTTAAGGTATGACCCAAAAAAGCTCATTTGTATAGTTCACCGATAATAATAAAGTTTATACTTATCTTTGGAGATGAGTTATAGTAGTGTCTTATCTGGGTTCCTTCTTGTAGAAAGGATAAGATGGGGTCTATCTATGAAGGTTCCTTCATCTCATTAATTTCTTGTATTACCCATGACCCATGGATACTAGAAAAATATATTTTCAACACACCTTCTCTTAAATAGATCCCTAGTAGTAGAAGTAGCGAGCTTAGCGAGAGCATTAGCTCGAGTGTTCATCTCTCAAAGTATGTGAATGATTTGATGTGTCTTGATATGGGCAAGAAGTGACCTCACCAAGTTGAGGTATTATGTTAGCTGGGGATTATGAGCATTAAAGTCTCCTTCAACCTAGGAGGTGACAAGCTGAGAGTCAGTGTGGATCATTAAGTTTTGAGCTTCATAATTGATGGCAAGTCTTAACCCTGTGATGAGAGCCTCATATTTAGCCGCCTTATTAGTTACAGGAAATTTTAAGTGAAGTTCATACTCTACTGTATCCTATTGGGGGAAAATAAGTAAGATTCTTGCTCCAACACCAGCATTTCCTGAAGCTCCATCAATATAAAGGGTCAATTGAGGAGATGAAAAGGGTGTAATAGATAGCTCATTTGGAGTAGGGACATTGCACTTAACTATAAAGTTTACGAGTACTTGAAACTTTATGGCTGGCTTGGGTAGAAAAGGAATATCAAACTCTCTCAATTCAATAGACCATTTGATTAACCCTACAGATGCCTCTCATTTCTATAGAATGGCCCTCAATGATAAATGGGTATAAATACTGATGGTGTGAGCTTGGAAATATGGATGTAATTTTTACGTTGAGAAAACTAAAGCCAAAGCCATCTTATCTGCCAGTGGATAATGACTTTCTATATCATAGAGATTTTTTCTAACATAGTAAATTGGTCATTGTATCATATTTTTCTCTCAGACTATGTGGAGAAAAATTTCTATATGGTCGCCTTCCATCTGTGGGTGAAAGAAGATAAGAACACCACGCAGATCAGCAGATGTGCTTATTCAGGTGATCGGGTACGTCATCAAGGAATAGTATACTATCTCAAAAGATAGAAGTCACTACCCATTAATGGACCTAATCACCTCAATAAGGACTCCTAAGCATAATAAAGTCTACATATGTACCAGAGATTCTTTCCCTATTTTACATGGAAAAGTAAAGCAGAGTTTATTTTAAATTTATAGGGCAAGCCCCATAGTTAATTAAATCCTGAGGGATGGGATCCCTTAAGAATACTCTCGATTTAGGTAAATGATCATTATCTTCAAAGATTTCAATAGGAAAGGACTATCAATCGATTAATTCATTTTTGAAGATCAAATGGGATTGATCAAAGAGAGAGAGTTATTATCAAAGCCAAAAGAAAGATAAGTAGGAGATGCCCACGATGCTAGGAAACCTACCGAGCATCTCAAGCTATCCTATGGTTGGGCTTTATATTTTTGCAATTGATTTAATTTATTTGAGTTGCATTTTTCATTAGTAATTTAGGACTTATGATTACATAACACAAGATTAAAGAAATGCCTAAGAGGTGAGGATTTAATCTTATGGCCCATAAAAGGGAGAAGCAACCTCATAACCTATTTCTAGGGAGCTTCAGTGAGGGCTGAAACAACCTAAATCTAAGGCAAAAATGGGTATTTGGTTTGTCTCCATAAGAGAGGACAAACCACACGACTGCTTGGACTTACAATTGCCTGGGGGTGGCTGCCAACTAACTCATCATATAATTTTAAATACATGTAGGCAAGTCTAATGTTTATACAAGATAGCTTGGCTGTTATTTATTTAGAAAGAGACTAAGTCCTTAAACTCACTCCCTAAAGAGACTAGATAATGTAAAGGCATGCTTCAAATGACCTAAATCTAATGTAATTCAGATTTCATTTTATTTTCATTTTTTGGACAATCATTTTGACTCAGGCTAATAGGATTCATATGCCTAATGTATGAGAAATAAAGTTATTGGCTAAAATTAGCGAGAAGGGAGGAGGTGTGTTTCCACCATGGCTCTCAAAGATCAAGTCAAGTTTCTCTAGAAAAGGTGGAAGCCCTCCAATCAAGAGTGAAATAAGATGCATTTGTGCATGATATTGTAAAAGAAATACTCTTCCAGTTAAGGGATTGTTAATTCTTTTATCTTGATTTTAAACCTAAGTTTTAGGTGAGGTTATGAATTCTTTATTTTTAGTTTTGAGTTTTTAAGTTTAGTAAAAGATTTATTTTTCCCTAAGAGCCTAATCCACATTCAGGCCATACATAAAGCAAGAAAGAAACTAGGAAAAATATGTCACTTAATGAAAAATCTAAGCAAATCATCAATCAATTTATAAAGCTAATCGCAAAAAGAATAAGAGGCCATCGTGGTCGGATACCACCACATAAACCCAAAAAAAAAATTTGGGTAGCTGAGCTCTATTCTTATAAAACCCGAATTACAAATGAATTATATATAATTAAGCAAGGAATTCATTGTTATGGTGGTCTTCATGCTTCATTCTTCTTTTATTCTTTCTTCTTTTATTTTTTCTTCTTTGGTTCCTTGTTTTGGATGGTTGGAAGGTGGATGCTCCAAAGGCTTCACATGGTATAAGATGAGATCTTATGACCAATATTCATCCTAATCCCCATAACAATCATTCCAAAATCTAATTGAAAATTTACTTGGAAAAGTAAATCTAGCTAACACCTACAAAATAAAGGTTAACTAAACAAAACCACCAAATCCCAAGCATGTATATTACTTATCACCCCACACATGGGTGAATAAGTCCACTGCCTATTGGATTATGCTTAGGGGTATAAGCACCTGCAAGCAAAAGTATTTTTACATTTTTATTTATGATAGTGCCCCTTAAACACAATCCCTTATAGAAGACAATGATTAGACTAAAATCACCCTACCATTCATTCTATGCACATACATCCTAACATCCATTCTAAAATATATATCATAAAATAAAAGAAAATATCAAACCATGCACCGCCCTAACCTAAAGCTAGAAGTGGTGACTTAGCCTAATGTGTGTGCTTTGGAGGCTTGTGTGGTATGCTTAGCTATGGCTTTAAGTTAGAATTTTCTAAGTATAAAGCATGTTCAACTTAGAGGAGGGTTTCATTTAAGTGATTTAGTTATTTTAGGTTGATTTTATTTCATATTTTGATTAAGTTCAAGTGAATCCTACAATTAATTACTAAGTTATAAAGAGAGGGAAAGAGAAGAGAACTTCTCTTTCCTTCCCTAACCTAAGTAATCTCTAAAGTGGATTCATGTTTTAGTTTTGTTTAGTGAATGTTTTGATTAAGTGTTTTAATTAATCCTAAGTTTAGATGAACTCTAAACAAACCTATTCAAGAGAAAGGCATTTCAAGATTAAGTAAAGTGAACTAAATTCACAAAACACACATTACTTCATTTCTTTCCCAACATGTATAACATGCATATGAATGGATCCTAAGCATATCTATACATACCAAATGGAAAAGTTTAGCACACTTTATGATGCATGCTAAGTAATTCATATAAAGAAATTTGAAAGTTTTATGATGCATGATTTTCATTAAGTAGAAAATGGTTTCTTATCTAATTTTCACATGCACACATGAAAGCATAAGTGAGTACATTGTTAACCGGAGGTATTAGGGCTACTTAAAGTCTCTCAACCTTAGGGTTTTCCAAACTAATATACCACTTTCCTTAAATACAAACATGTGTACAAAAGAGATGAATGGAAAAGAAAGAATGCAAAAATTTGTATTAGTTGATTCATTTTGTTTATGCAATTTATATGTGAAAGCATAGGTAACCTTCTTAAGTGATAGCATAGGAATGAATAGGATATGAAATTAGGCAATTGTTATGTTCTTTTCAAATGAATCATACATCTTACCAAATCCTATTCAAAACTACACTAAAAGAAAAGAGAAGGAAAATCTATACTAAGCACCTCCTTGTATTCTCTCACATGCAAGCTTATAATAAAATATAAGTAACACACTTTCAATTTTGATATTTTATTCATATATTTTTAAAAATAATTTGAATTTAATAGTGATAATAGCCACTCATATTTCTACTTTAGCCAACAAATACAAATTTGACATAAAGTAAACATTTTTATTTTAAACTTGAGTTTTGAAAAGTATGAATGCATGAAACCACATGACATACAAATTTAACATGTTGGGGAAAGAATTAAAGCAATAAAAGTATGTAAACACATTCACTCTAATTAAATCCTAAAGACAATCTTATGAAATAAGAAAGTTTAAAATAAATCAAAGTTCATTTATTATGATTTTTATTTGATCTTGAGTTTGATTTAATTTTGAAAATGTGAGTTGAGTTTGTTGTTCTAACCCATTCCCACATGTGTTTGACATTTTGTTTAACTTTTAAATGTTTGGTTCATTTTAAATTCTGATTAGGTTAATGTATGAATTAAACAAGTTAATTAACCATTACTTACACCACCTTAGTAAAGTTAACCAAGTAATTATGAAATGATGATGACATAAAACTCACAAGGAATTTAAATTTAATGCATCTAGGAAGAAAAAGGCCTAATGTAATTTGGCTCATGATTAATGGTTAATTAAGCTAAGGGGTTTAACTTAAGTAATTTCAAAACACCCTTTACACATGAGTTGGTTTTGATTTCCTTAATTAAACTTAGGCTCTTGAAAACCTAAACATCTACCCAAAGTAGATTAATTAAGCTCTAGAAGGTTTTAAAATTTTTATAAATTAATTAAGAGAATAGTTAATGAATTATCCCTTAATTAAGAGAGGATTAAGGAAAAATGGGGGTTTAGGGAATAGCTTAAGGGAAATACCCCAAAATTATTTTCTAAGCCTCCTATTCACTGAATATAACATTAATCAACTACAATGAGGGATTAAAACACTAATCCAACCCTTAATTATCCTTAATTACATAAAGAGGGTAATTGGGAATTGCATTTGCAATTCTCTCAATTAATCCTTCAATAAATCCCAAGAAAATTAGGGGAGGCAGAGGTCATCCTTTAAAACATACCCAAGAAGTTTGGAATTAAATAGAGGATTAATTAAGGGATAATTAGCAAATTAATATTTCCATTAAAACCCAAAATCAAAGAAAAAATAACTCAAAATCCATTGAAATTATTTTTAGAATGTTCTACATAAAATTATCTTTCCATAAATACTTGCCTCATATTTTTATTATTTTTATTGAGGGAGATATGAATTTTTGAAGCTTAAGGGATTAATTAAAACTAATTAAATCCCTAACTAATCCTCTTAGCTCACAGCACGACACGTGGCGGCGATGGTCAGCGCGCTTTACACGCGTCGTGCTGTGAGCCATCCACTTAAATGTCGCATCAGGGCGATGGCATGGTGGTGGGATGCAGTTTGATCCCTACCGTTCGATCAACGATCAAACGGCCAGGGATCATCTCATGATTTTAAAAGGATAAAGGATTTAGAAGTGCACGTTTAATCTTGGTCGTCCATCCAAAATGTACAGATGGATGGCCAGGATTCTCCAGTTCTTCCCTGAGGATCAATGGAGACCGCCCATGATCTAAGGGGAGATCCAAGCTCGATTGAGCTTGGATTGTAGTAAAACTTTACCTACACCATCTTAATCTAATGAGAAGCCTATCCAACGATGGAATTCACATGCCATAACAATTTCTTTCACAAAGGACTAACACCTCTTAAGCCCAGTGGTTGGAAAATTCCATACCTCGCCAGAGGTGATCACTGGCGCTCAGCTCGATGAGATAGCTTTGTCTAGTGGAGACGAAGCCCTACTAAAGTTTCAAGCCTTAGGGTTGAGTAGATCTCTCTATGGACCAACACCTCTTCTCCTTGCTTGTAGCTTTGATCCAATTGAACCTCTCCCTACTTTGGGAACTTAAATGAGAGCTTGGGTGCACTCAACTTGATCCCTTGAGGGAGTGTGCAAAGGCAATTGAAGTAGAATGTAGTGTTGAAAAAGTTAGGAAATGAGATGAGCTCCTTTATTTTTTAAAGATGAAAATCAAGAAAGCTTGATTCCAATTCCATCCTAGCAAGCCTAGGAATGCTCTCTGATGGCTCCTAACACTCATTAGGACTCAATCGATAATGAGGGTGTTGAATTCAAATGGAATTAGGGGGAGTATATCTCCCCCTATGGCAATCAAATAGCCGACACATAGCTTGATGTTTTAATCCAATTGACCATATGGAAAGGATTTTTTAGGCTATTTGAAGTTAGCACATGGTTGGTTGGAGCTCTTGAGTGGATTGATAACTTCCCTTGTGCTTCAAATCAAGTGGAGGGAGGTTTTTGAATTGGCCAATTTGAGCTAGGGATCGGGTTTGGCCTTGGGTCCATTTGGGATGACCCAAACCCATTGGGTTGGGTGCACCACTCTCCATTGGGTTCACTTGACCTATCAGGAAGGTGTCAAGTTAATATGAAGAGGGCTTGACCAAATTACCCATAGATTTGCAAAAAATTATTCTACAGCCTAGGGGTAGAATGATCATTTGGCTGATTTTTGAATTAGGATATATTGGGTATGTGGAGAAAATAGGTTTGGCCAAGTTTCATTGGATTTGGAGTTCATTTTGATATGGTTTGGCTCATGTTGACCCATTTAGGTCAAAATGGGTCAACATGGGTCAAGTTGACCCCTTGATAAAATTGGGTCAAACCAAGGGTTGGGTCAAGTTCATATGACCATTTGAAATTTTTTGGTGGCTTTGGTTTGATTCAATTTGGTTTGGTTCTGAATTTGGCTCATATAACTTCATTTAGGTCAAATGGGTCAAGTTGACCAATTGACCCATTTGACCTATTTGAGCTAGGTCATGGGTAGGTTTAGGTTTGGTTAGTTGTATGGAGTGAATTGGTATATTTTTTATAATCAATTTTGGTTAAGTTTGAATTTGGCTCAACATGGGTCAGGTCAAGTTGAGTTTAAGGTCAATTGGGCTTGGTTAGGTCTAGTTGGCCAATTGAGGCTTTGGTCAAGCTCAACAAGTAATTTGGAATGAACATGACCCATTAGTTTCAATCAATTTGGCTTAGATCAAGTTTTGACACATTTTGACCCTTTAGGTCAAGTTGGGTCAACTTGGGTCAAGTGACCAATTGGGCTAGGTTAGGCTCAAATGTTGACTTGGTCAAGTTCAAATATAGTTCATGAATGAACTTAGATCAATGGTTTCAATCAATTTGGTCTATGATGGATTTTGGCAATGTTAGGTTTCATTTTGGCTAAGTGTTGACTTGGTCAACCCTTAGGTTTGACTTAGTTTACCCAATTTGGTTGATTGATCATCCCATGATGATTGTTGATCATGATGAGAAGCATAGGTGAGTTTGATTCTAATTTGGTTAGAATTGGCTCATAAGGATACCTTAGGTCACTTTAGGTCAAGTGAAGCCTAAGTGGGTCAAATGGTCAAAGCTTGATTTGAGTTTGATTGAACTTGTATATGGACTTATGATTGAATTATAAATCCATTTGCAAGTGGTTTGAAGTCCAATGGGTTTTGATTCATTTGACAATTTCATATTCAAAGGAAGAATATGAATGGATTTGGGATTTGATTTTTGAATTGGATTTTGATTGCTTGATTGAAGTTTGTATTTATATATGGATTCATGATTATAGGGTTGATTGAATCATGAAGGAAAATCAAGAGTTTGGCTTGATTTGAGGTTGATTTGGCTAAGTTCAAGATTTTGACTTGAAAGACTTAAGATTTTTGGATTTTAGATTTTAATTTAAGTTTTGTAATTAGTTTTGATTGTTTGAATTTATATTCCATTTATATATATGAATATAAATGAAAATATAAATGGATCATTAGAAAATTTCAAGGATTTGAAGTGATTTGATCATGATTTAGGCTAAGTCCATTAAAAGGAAATTTAAAGGACTTAGGAAATTTTTGGAGTTTGAAGCTTGACTTTTTGAATTTGGTTTGATTGATTTGTATTTATATTTCATTTATATATGAGAATATAAACGAGAATATAAATAAGTTATGAGAAATCCCATGAATTTGAATTGATTTGATCAGGATTTAGGCTAAGTCCATTAAGGAAAACTTAAAGGACTTAGAAAATTTATGAATTGATTTTGAATTTTTTATTTAGATTTGATTGGTTTGAATTTATATTTCATTTATATATGTGAATATAAATAAGAATATAAATGAATTATGAGAAAATCTTAAGAATTTGATATGGTTTGATCATGATTTTGGCTAAGTCCTTAAGGAAAGATTAAAGACTTAAGAAAGATTTGGACTTAGGAATTTCATTCATGGGTTTCAATCATGGATCTCAATCATGGATTTTGATCATGATTTCAATCACATGGAGTTGATTTGAGTTTGGAGAAAATTAAAAGATTGATTTGGAGTTTGACTTGAAGGAAGGAAGGTGAGGAATGGTTCAAGCTAAGGGTAGGTAAATTTTCTTAACATCACTAAGGCATGATCTATTCCTATGGCTAACTATTATAAGTCTCTGGGACTAGATTGAGTATCCACCTAATCACTAGATATGTCTTAAGACTAAGGAACTCTTAAAGTCTAAGAGAAGTCCTATGTCTAAGATGGAGAGGTTGAGAGTTCATTATAAAAATGAGGTCAACACACTAAAACTGAGTTTATTGCATGGGAAGAGACTGTGAGATATAAGTATAATATATTTTCTTGGATAGGCATGGATAGTGAGGGTGGAGATGCTAAATATTCCTTTAGTTATTCAAAAGAAACTTGACATTCATCAGTCTACTGAAAATTATTATTTTTAGCTTCCTTTAATATTTTAAAGAATGATAAATATTCATCTCCAGAATAAGCTAAGAAATGGGATAAGGCAGTAATTCGTCCATTCAAGCATTGAACTTTCTTGATATTCTTTAGAGGAGCCATATCTCTGAGGTATTTGATTCTCTCAGGATTAGCTTCAATCCCACGATGGGTGACCATGAACCCAAGAAATTTTCCTAACGTAACCCCAAAATCACACTTGGTTGGGTTGACTCGCAAGTTATAACATCGAAGAAGGTTAAAGCATATTTTTAAGTCAGAAATATGTTGTGATTCTTCTAAGCTTTTTACTAATATATCATAAACATATACCTCCAGTGTGTGGCCTAAGAGGTCTTTAAAACCGTATTCATGAGGCATTGATAAGTAGCACCGGCATTTTTTAACCTAAACGATATAACTTGGTAATAATATAAACCTTTATATGTTTGAAAAGATGTAGCTTCTTCATCCGTTGGGTCCATTTTTATTTGATTGTAGCCTAAGTAAGCGTATAAAAAATTGAGCATTTGATGCCGAGACATAGCATCAACCAATTGATCAATTTGGGGGAGAGAAAAACTATCTTTCAGGCAAGCTTTATTGAGATCAATGTAATCAATACATATTTTCCAAGTTCCATTTGCTTTCTTAACCATAATAACATTTGCTAGCCATGTAGGGTAATATACTTCTCGTATGAATCTCACCTCTAAGAGCTTGTTACTTATTGTTCAATAGCTTAGAGGTGATCAGGTACAAAAATCTACTTCTTTTAGATGACCGGTTTGAATGTTGGATCAATCTAAGGGAGTGCATGATCACATTAGGGTCGACCCCAGACATATTTGTCAAACTCTAAGCAAAGATGTCTTGATTCTTGCACAATAAATCTATATATTTTACCCTCTGTTCGCCTGAGATCAGAGATCTGACTTACACTATTCATAAAGGTTGGTCATCTGATAATAAAACATGGAGCAAGTATTCTACAGGTGAAGCCCTCTAGGATACTTTTTCATCTCAAAAATTAAAATTCTTGATGTTGAAGGTCACTGAAGGGCGTGGTTGAGCTTGTCTGAGGTAACATAATTATGCTATTTATTGATTTCCACAGACCACTCCAATCCCAACGGGGGTTAGAAATTTCATCTTAAGATGAGATGCCGAAGTAACAACACCGAAGATTGATTCGAGGGGCCTTTTGAAGATAGCGTTATATGTTGAATCTGACTTGACCACCATGAATTGAATTGAATGAGTCACTTGTTGAGAAAATTCTTTGAGGACAATAGGAAGGGTGATTGTCCCCTCCACTCGCATAGAGAGATTATCAAACCCATATAATGGTCTTACAGCGGGTTGGAGATTTACCCTAACCATACTCATGTTAAGAAATGTGGACTAAAATAAAACATAGACATAACTCCCATTATTAATCAAAATTCTCTTAACATTATAACATGAGTCACCGATCCCCACACTGATGATAAGTAGATCTTGATGCAAAACTTGGACTCCTTCTAAGTCCGAGATATTAAAAGTGATGGAATGATTAATACAAGATTTCTTTAACTCTGGCTCCTCGGAGGTGGCAATGAGGACTTGATTAGACAGTAGTGGTCCTCCTGCATTTGTTTCAATTTCTCAAATTATTTGGTGACTATTTTATTATTTTTGTTATGATTGTTTTGGTTGCCCCCTAGTTGGAGTTATGTTTGCTTGAGTTAATTGATTATGCACAAATCGACATAGATATCCTTGTTGAATGAGCCTCTCGATCTCTTCTTTGAGTTATTTACATGCTTTAGTAGTATGTCCATGACTTCGATGGAAGTGATAATATTGCTCATAATTTCCTGAATTTGATTTCAGTGGACAACTTAATGGTTTCTTCATCTCGAATGGTCATCAAGATGTTATGTGTTCAATGGTGTGTATTTCTTTTCTAGTTGTGGTTCATGTCATTGATGTGGGGTCGTAGAGGGAGATCATGTCTACCTTGTTACTTCTTTTGATGGGATTGTCAATCTGTATTCCATAGTGTACTCTTACATTTTCTAGTGGATTATTCAAATTATTTATGATGGGCATTAACCTCATCGGTAGAAATTATGCTTCCACATGAACCAAGTCCATATGAGCGGTCATTATCTCACATTAGTGACAAGTAGAAAGGCCTAGGACAGAGCCCTCCAAGAAAAACTCCTCTTAATAATTCAGGGTCTACTCCAAGTATTTGATGAGCCTCTAAGGAGAACCTTTGGAAGTACTCCTTAAGTGATTCACCTTCATTTTGAAGAATGCATGAGAGATGAGCGAATCTTTAATGATTCTTCAATTTTGCAATGAACTGTTCTACAAAAATCTTGACGAGTTCGTCAAAGGTATGGATTGATCCCCTTAGAAGGGAGTAGAACCAAATGCAAGCCTGACCCTTGAGGGTGACTTGAAAGACCTAAGAAAGCAGTGTGTTAAGAGCTCATTGGATATGAATGATGGTTCTATAATAGTTAATGTGTTCATACGGGTCAATTGCCCCATCATAGGAGTCGATGTTTATAATCTTGAAACCTACACGAATAGGATGCTGAAGAATAGTTTAAATAAATGAAGACTCGATAGCATGAGAGGGGAGATGATTTCATCTTTAAAATTGGAATTCCTTCTTAAGCATTGTAATTTCACACGTATAACATGACAGGTGGAATCAACAAGATGAGAACGTGTCAAGCTACCATCAATAATTGGTAGGTTAGTAATCGGTTGAGCTGTAAGTGATGAATGAGTAGAATAGCAAAGTCAAGGTGGTCAATATCATGGTTTGGAAGCATAGGAACTTCAGCTTGATGGCAAGAAGGCCTTGTATTAGCATTTTGATCTCTTCTGGCTAACGATCAATCTTGAGGGAGATGCATTTGCCACAGTAGTGGTTGTCGTGTTTCTTGTAAAAGTTGAATTATCTCATTTTGAGACTCTTCCATTCGGTGAATATGATCTTCTAAGAGGTTCATGTTGCACCTTCATGATAGGGTCATGCCTATCGGGTGAGACAGCTTAGCATTGGTTTAAGGATTGGTTTTGGGAGTGGCGAGTTAGGAGACTCCATATTGTAGTATTGTACATAATGTGTTCAGATATTGCAATTATGGGGTTCTCTTACAGGCAAACCAACATTGCGTATTAGAAAACCAGTTGTGGAAGAATAAAACTTTAGGCCTTAGCCTTGTTGAGAAATCTAACACACACATAGATATTTGAAGAGAGAACAAAAAACTCCAGGATTTTTATGTGAAAAAATCTTGAAAAGAAGGAAAAAATCATGGGGCCTAGCCCAGTAAAAATGTTCCACTATATATCTACTTTGGAATACAAAGTTTAAGTTTTCCAGGTAACAGGGTTACAAAGTTGTATGTGATAAGGCGACAATGAATCCAGAATCGTAACGATAATATCACGATTGTAATTGGATTTAACAATTGGTGGTCGACATTGGTGAACATTTGTGATTAGTGATGATTCGGTGGCAATCGGGTGGTGGTAGCTGGCGGTGGTGACCGGTGATGGCGGCCGTGATGAAACAATAGCGGCGAGGATGACCGACGATACGGCTTCACCAGCGATAGCGTGGTCAGCAGCGGTGTCAGCGATAATAACGATGGTGGTCGGCGTGGCAATGATAATGGTGGTCGATAGCGGCGATGTCGATAGTGATAAGTCGGCGGTGGAAGTGCCAGCTACGGTGGTTGTAGCGCGATGATGATGGTCGGCGCAGTGACCAATGATGGTTGCGGCGTGGTTGACGGCGGCGAGACCGGCGTGGTGGGCAGCAGCGGATGGGTTAGCGGCGTTACCGGCGGTGGTGGTCGCGGTGGTCGGTGTCGTGGTACGATTATGCTTGGAGGATCTTCATGCCTTATAGCTCTCTCTTCTCTTTAGCTTGAGCTCCCTTCATGTGAAGAATGAGATGTTATTTATAGATTAAGGGAGTGACATCTTTATAAATACAGAGAAAATCCAAACCACTTAATCGGAGTGCTCAAAATGATTACCTTGATAATCTCATGTATTTTAAGTATTTGAATGCTCAAATGAAGTTAAAATTAAGAGATCTTGGGCTTATTAGATCCGGCTCGTCAAGACGCTCGATTTGACTATAAACACTCCATATTTAGGACCTCACTAATATCCCAAAATTTTCAATTATATTTTAAGCGCTTGATCTTAGTTAGTCTAGACTCAGAATCGGATTGCTTTCGACATCAAGTTTGTGCTTCAACTAATGAAATTTTGCAATGTCATATCAATTGTTATTATTATTTATATTTATATTTATTTTATTTTAATTATTTCAAAAGAGAATTCCAATAATGAGTAATGCCAAAAATTATTCTAATAATTACAAAAGTATTCTAATTGAGTAAAGACAATAAGAGGGGTACTCTATTTTTTAATTATTTAAATATAATTTATTATTTTATATTTTTAATTATCTTTTACTTAAATATTTTATTATAATTTCATAATTTATGTTAAATTACTTTAAATTTTTTTGAAAATTTTTTTAAGAGTAGCCCTTGACCTCTAAAGCTCCTTTAAAATTTTCAATTTAATTGAAATCAATTTAAAATTTATATATTCTATTTGATTAATTAAGATGATTTAATTTTAATGATAAGTATATTAATTAATTATATAATTAGGTCTTAATTTTTTTTGAACCCAAATCATTAAGTAGGTCTTATAGAAGTTTGATTTATATATTTATAATTTTATTTAAATTAATCAAGAATTTTGAAAGTTTTAGATTAATTAAATATAATTAAGGTTTTTAAGGCTTAATTAAGCCTAAATGAGAAATCAATCAATTTTAATTAAATTTAGAGGTTTTAGATATTTTTGCCTAAAAGCTTCCAATTAAAAAGATATACTAAGTTTGATTCCATAATTTTCGAAAAATTTATAATTTAATATTTAATTATTCAATCATTAACCCTAATTTTAGGTTAAAGTTTTAATAATTATTCATGGACTTGTGAAAATCTTTTTCAAAATTACTAGAAGTTGAGGACTCCACTAAACATATTTCTTGAAAGTTTCACCTTAGTTGGATTTATATTTTATAATTAATTTTAATAATTATCTAATTAATCTCTAATTTCTTAACAAAAATTGGGGATTTCTTTTTAAGATTTTTCTTTAGATACTGAATATAGAAAAAAATATATTTATTATTTTGATTGAGCATTTGATTTATTTTGGATTATTAAAGTTTAAATTAATTAAATTAACTAAGACTAATTGTTTTATAAATTGATAATTTAATTAAGATCAAAGGGCCTAATTAAATTTTCTTAGATCACTTTATATTAGATAGAGTAATTTGAGTTATTGGAATAAATTTGTATAATTTATGACTTAAAATTATTTATTTGATTAAATTTATTTAAGATAGTTTCAAATTTTAATAAGTTTTAATCCAATGGTCAAAATACATTGATAATTTTATTGGGTGTAAGGAATGTTATGTGAAATATTTCTAAAGTTTTAAGTTAACTAAATTAATAATTTAAAAGTAATAAAGAATTTTGATTTTTAATTAAACTTAATTACTCCCTAAATACTAAATTAAAATTAGGGCTTTTGGGTTCATTGGATTATGCTTTGAAAGTTTATTCCAAATAGGGTCATTTGCAATTTGTAGTTAAGTTTTTATTTTATTATGAATCATTAAAATTTTATGTAATCAAATGATTTATTTTAGCTTTAATTAAGCCTAAATTAAATGATTATATGATTTAAATAAAATCAAAGAGTCAAAATAATTTTTTTTAAGTTACTATTTGCTAAAGAAGATGGTTTAGGTCATTTTGATGTATTTTTATAATTTTTATGTAACTTAAAATTAATTAATTGGTTAAATTTTTACAATATAATTTAATAATCAATAACTTTTAGCCTAGTGGTCAAAATGTCTTGAAAATTTTATTAGATGTAGGAATGTCATGAGAAACATATCTTAAAGGTTTCAAATTAATTAAGTTTATACTTTTAGAAATAATTGAATTCAAATTTCTTCAAAATGCTAATAAAAAATAAAGATTTTAATATCGTTAGATTTCTCTGTGAATGCTGATTCTAAATAAGGGTCATTTGCATTTTTTAGCTCAATATTTTATTTTTTATGATCTTTTAAAATTTTAAATAATTTTTAGAAATTTCAAAGCTATTTAATACTTTAATTTCTCACGTATCCCAATTAGCACTAATTGGATCATACTTCGCACGCAACGACATGTGATTAGATATGGGACATGGATTTCATGTGAATGGTGAAGATCATATATGTGATTTAATCTAGCTCATCCAATCAAATATCAAGAAGTATATATTAAACCCATAATTACTAAAGGTTTAAAATAAAATTTGGTGTGATTTAATATCAATCGTTTGTCCTAATCAAAAGGAATAGATGGTTGGGAGATTGTCTTCGCCCAACACAAAGAGATGTAAAAATTGATCACTAGAATTTCATGATTTTTCGCATAAGGAAGCTAAGTAATTGAAAAAAAATGAATTATATAGTTTGATCCTAATTTTGTGTGATTTATTTCACAAGCCATCAAGGCTTAAAGTTGAGCTATGAGGTAAGTCCATTACCTCGCTTAAGCCAACATTAAGCCAATTTTTCACACTGGAAAGCTTCATTTAGAAGAGCCTCGGGAGGAAGATTCCTATTTTCCTCCTTATTGATCACCAAAACTATCAACCTCTGCCTATCCTCACTAGAATTTGGTGTTTCTTGGAATCGGGATGGTTGGGAAAGGGGGCTATGGGAGGTATGGTTTGACTTCTTTTAGATTGAGGATGAATTTGGTGAATCATAGAGAGGGAGGTTGGGCTCCCTCTTTTATGATTGGCTTAACATCTCACCATTAATGGAGGAGATGAAATGGTTGTTGTTGGGAAAGGAGTTACCTTTATGTGTTCAATTGATTGGAGAAGCCCCCAGGGTTAATGAGGAGACTTCCTCCCCATATGCTTCGGGAGGAACCAAGGTGGCTCATTTTGGATTTTCCTTCTTTTAATTTTTAAAATTTATTTTGGTGTCATATTCCATAACATTTATTTGAACCGAGATCTTCTCAGACTCACTAAGATTTGGTGAGTCAAATTATCCATTTGCGCTCACCATGGTGACATTGGTTTGTGTTAACTTGAGTTAACCCATTTGGCCAAATTGGGTCATAATTAGGCTTTAGTTATGTTTGAATAATAATTTAGAGTGTTTGCAATAAAGTAGTTGCAATTAGTTTTGGTTTAGTTTTGAAGTTGACCTAAGGTAACTCAATTAGGCCAAATTAGATTCACTTGAGTCAGTTGTCTAAATTAGATCCAAGGAAGTGCTGAATAAAGTTTAATTAACAATATTTTGTGATTTAGAGTGTTCAAGTTAGTGTAATTTTAATTTGTATGTATTTGTCTCAATAAGGTTCAATTGGGCCAATTTGAGTTAAATGACCAAATTGGCCAACTTGGGCTCTAAGCAAGAATTTGGATCATTAAATTTGATTATACATTTTAAACATATGGGTAAGCCCCCCTTGGTTCAAGTTTAATATGAATTTGATTCAATAAGATCTAAATTGGCTAATTTAATTGCCTAATCAACCAAATTGAGAGTCAATTAAGCTTAAATATTGGTTCAAATGAGTGTAACTTTGAATTTTATTTGATTTAATTTAGCTTATAGGTCTTTAAATTCACCTGGGTTAAGTGGATCCCAGCTTAGTCTAAGTATAACTGTAGGGTTTGACTTTCATTTGGATTAGTTTTAGCTTAAGTTTGGTTTAAATTTTATTTATTTTAATTTAGGCTTTGGTTGTGCTATTTATTTAGCCATTAGGATAGTACCTTAAGGATCTAAATAGGAGGGCCATATGCCATAACTAAATTTTAAGTATTGGGATTGAATCCTATAGACTAAGGGAACAAATATGTGTTCACTCACTAAAAAGTGAGGTTAATACATATTTAGTGATTAATTATTTTTTGAATAAAGATCAAACATCAATTTCACATTATGGTTTAACCATTAGATGCAAAATAATATTTAAGTTCACCTTGAATAAAGTTTGAATCAATTTCAAATAAGGTTCAAACTAGCCTTTCTATTCTTGAAATTTTTACTCATATTAACATGATCATGTAAACGCATTGAATTAGAAGAAGCCTAATATTAATAAAACAAAAGAGATATTTGAGAATGAAAGAAAATTAATGAAAAATATGATATATATATATATCCATTGCAAATAGAGTTTGACTTGAACAATCTTATACAAAATGGTTAAAATAAGATTCATTTTTAAGCATATGCCTTTAAATCATGCTTAGGACTATTATTGTTAGTGTCATGTCTTTAGTCTAGAAGCCGTACACTAGATATAATGAAAGGATTGACCTCAATTATTGAGATAACTTTAAAATTAAGATTAATTAAAAATATTCTATGCTCAAGATAATACAAAAAAAATTATTATAAAAATAATGTAAAAACAAATATATGAAAATAAGTTCAATATTATTGTAGTTATAAATTTGTTAATAATAATTCAATAAGAAAATAACAATAACTACTAAAAAGTAAATGAGAGTAATAATATAAGCTAAGTCTACCTAAACTCATTAAAAATACAACTTCATCATAAACTCATGTATTGATTACAATAACAATTGTTGGGAAGTCTATGTCTATAATGATGGTCAACCAACCCAACCAATATAATTTGTTATAAGAAAATTTTATAAACAATGAGTTTGATATTTCAAATTATGGTATGATCTATATATGATGAATGCAATTGCATCAATAGTTCTTAAATTATAGCAAATAATTAAAAATTACACATTTTCTATGAAGCACAAACATAGTAATAATAATGTAATGAGAATTTTAGTAGCTATTGTTATTTTCTTATTATGTTAAAAGTTGAAATGTATATAATGGTGTTTGAGGTGAAGTTTAGTGATGATTATTTATGTGTGATAGTAATAGATGTAAGGGAATGTATTAAGAGTAATTGTAAAGCTTGTGGACTTCATGTGGTGGAAGATCTAACCATGGTTGAGATTTACAAGGAGGCCTTAATTTGGATTATTTTATGTTAAAAAATTATGAATAAGAATAGAGAGATTTAAGGTAGTTATATGAAGATTTCATGTGGATAATAATAATAAAAAAAATCGATTGGCTGAGTTTGGATATATTTTAAATAATTTTAGTATTTTGTGAATAACTTAGGGCATGTGTAGGGTCAATTTTGTTTTTATATTATTTTTAAAAATATATTTGTTTGATGTATTTTTAAAGTACTTTAATTATTTTTAAGTGATCTTGAATGACCCCTTAGCATATGAGCATGAGAATTAAGAAGCTTAAGAGCAGTTATTACATGATAAATATATAAAATAATTTTAAAATAAAATAAAATAAATAAATATTTAATCTCTCACTAAAAATAATCTCCAAAATCATAAATCAAAGATATGAAGTTAGTCACCAAAATTTTATAAAAAAAAAGGCTAAATATCTATAAAAAATTTATTTCATCTAAATGGCTTTTCTTATAAATTATTTGATATTTATAAGAATTACAAGATAATGAATATAAATAGCAGTTAAATTATAATAAATACACCTTAAAATTTACTTTTGAGTCTTTGACTGCATAACTTCAACTTTAAAATTCAAAGGCATTTAATTACATTGAATGAAGTTGAAAAGAAGTTTAAAATCATAGATGTAATAAGCATGATATTTAAAAATGGAATAATAAAATGCATTGACAATAACAGTAAAATATACCAACATTATGGTATACAAGAAATTAAAGCAAATATATAATATAAGATAAAATAATAACTTCATTCAAACAAATAAAAAGAAAAAAAAAATCTAATCGATCATTTGAAAAGGATTGTCTAAGTCATTAAATAATGTGCTTAAATGCATGATTATAGTGGGGTAAGGGTGTAAGTGAGTCAAGTCGGTTCGTGAGTTAACTCGAGCTCGACATGTTAACAAGCTCATGAGCCAAGTTTATCGAGTCATGCGCTTGAGCTCGTAAACAAGCTCGAAAATTATTTTTGAGCTTGAGTTTGAGCCTGGTTTGGCTCGACTCAGTTGCTTATCGAGTCGGCTCGTTCACATAATGGCGAATTGCAATTATTGTGTACGTTATCGATTCAATATTTTATCGAGCTTTTTAAATGAGCTTGATCATTCGAGTTGAGCTCGAGCCTTATAATTGAGCTCCAGTTGAGCTCAAGCTTTTGGGATTAAAACAAACTTAGTTCGAGTCAACTCATTAGACTTTTCATTTATACCCTATAGTGGAGCACTAATGGCTCGCCCCACCACTAACTCAGCCCAAAAATGTGAATTTAGAGAAAATTAAATTTATCCTGTAATGAACTCATTTGTGGGTTCTTTATTTAAATTTAATCTCATTTCTTTTTTTTAATGAAAATTAAAACAGGATAAAAGTTGGAGTGAAGATTAATAGCATCAATTGAAAATAAATTACTCAATCAAAATTATAATGACAATTATTTTAAAAAATATTTAAAATATTCAAAAAATTATTTTGAGTTTTTTTAACAAAAATATTGTAATTTATTTTAAAAAAAGAAAAAATAAAAAA
Organism: Cymbidium sinense; assembly: GCA_021442155.1. Lineage (NCBI taxonomy): Eukaryota > Viridiplantae > Streptophyta > Magnoliopsida > Asparagales > Orchidaceae > Cymbidium > Cymbidium sinense. Next base: position 70,794,444 of record CM038225.1, read on the forward strand.
TAAAAACACTTAAAAATATACTAAGGAGATGTTTGAGACCACTTTTATTTTTGGTTTCATATTTTTTAAATTTAACTATAATTTTTATTTTTTTTATTTAAATTAAAATATAATTGATAATAATTATTATTTTTAAAAGTACTCGTAATATTTAAAGTTATTTTAAGTATTTTAAAATTTAATGTGATTTATTTTTAAAAATAAAAAATAAAACTACTTAAAAAACACATCACATAAACTTGTTTTAAAAAATAACATAAAATCAAAATAAAAATAAAAAATTAAAAAATAAAATTGATTTCAAATAAGCTCTAAGCAAATAAGTTTTTAAAAATAACTTAAAAACATAAAACAAAACTAGTCCCAAAAAAAAGCCCTTAGTGAATATCTCAAATTATTAAGGACCTCTTTGAGATCAATTTTGTTTTGTGTTTTCATTTTTTATTTTTATTTATTTTTGTTTATATTTTGATTATAAATAAAATATATTTATTTCGATAGTTGTTTATTTTTTTGTATAGTTATTTTTATTCAAAAAATATTTTACGTATTTTTAAAAACAATGTAAAGTTATTTTTTAAAATTTAAAATAAAAATACTTAGGGGTTGCTTGGGATCACTTACTAGTTTTTTATTTTTTATTTTTGTTTCCAGTTTTTTTGTTTTTATTTTATGTGAAATCAAAGATATGTTTGATAATTTTATGAATTTTTTATTTTAAAAAATAAAAAAGTAATAAAAATATGTTTAGTTGTTATTTTTAAAAATTTTTATTGGAAAGAATAAAATACTTAAATTAATTATTACTCTAAGTGCTTAGGACCACTTTGTGTTTTTTTTTAAATATTAAAATAAAATAAAAATATATTTGATATTTTCTTATTTTAATATAAAATAAAAGAATATTTGGGACACAAATAACAATGATGAATGTTGATTTACATATGTGTTCTATTGCTTGAATCGAATAAAATGCAATGGAATTGATGAAAGTGATATGCACAAATTAAGTTTGAATTATTGTCGAAACAATCCGAATATTACTTGTTCATAAAAATAATCACTTAGAAAAATTTAAAATGTAAAAATCTATCAAACATGAATTTTCATTGTTGATTCAACTACACATAATAAAATAGACAAGTTACAAATAAGACATCACGCGATTTGAGCAATATTATTTTGATCATTGTCGATACAACTTAAAAAATATCTGCTTGTAAGATGAACTATGCCGATGTATTTGAAACGTTGAAAATGCAGAAGAAATACACAAATTTGTAGGAGTAGATGCATAAATATAAAATGTAAAATATCTAAGCACATATTTAAGTTTTATGAGAAAGATAAAATTATTGAAAAGATATAAATATATTTTTGAAATAATAATTATTAATGAAGTAAGTTAAATTATTATTATAATTATATAATCAAATTAAATTTAATTAGAATCAATAAAAAATTAATATGTAAATTTAAATTTATATTATATATATAAACACACATGATATATTAAAATAAATCTACTATTATCCTACATTCAATATAAATCTTATTAGATTAAATTAATTAAAATTAATAATATTATATAATATAATTTTAAAAAATAAAAAAAAATTAATTCTAAATCTTTAGAAATCTGAAAAATATGACTGGTTGTTTTTAAAAAAAAGGAAAAATAAGTTTTACATCTTTTTAATATTTTTTAAAATAAAAATTTATTTTAAAATAGAAAGAATAATAAAATAGATAAACAAACATAAATTTTTTTCTCTGTTTTTAAAAAATAATAACAGAAAACAAAAATTGATTCCAAACAGGGCCGTAATATACACAGCACATAAATTTGTTCATAAAAATAACATAAAAATAAAAATTAAAAATTAAAAATAAAAAAAGATTTCAAATAAACTCTAAATAAATATATTTTTAAAAATAACATAAAAATATAAAACAAAACTAGTACAAAAAACCCTTAGTGAATAACTCAAATTATTAAGGATCTCTTTGGGCTCAATTTTGTTTTGTGTTTTCATTTTATTTTATTTATATTTTAATCATAAATAAAACATATTTATTTTGACAGCTGTTTATATTTGTTTAGTTATTTATTTCAAAAAATATTTTAAATATTTTTAAAAACAATGTAATTTGCTTTAAAAAATAGAAAAATAAAAATATATTTTATAAATAATATAAAAATAAAAAATTAAATTCATCCAAAGAAGCCCTAAATAATTTTTCAGGCCATTGGAACAATTAAGTTGCAAAAAATAATACATGTATTTAAAATATACAAAAAAAATGTTGTTAAATATATTTATATTATTTAGTTGATAATATTTCACATGCAAAAATTTATTTATTTTCTTATTGGCACCAATTGACCAGTGGACACTGGCCAGCAGCACCAATAAAGTGAAGTATTTATAACGTATTTAAAATTTCTCATTTTGAAGGAATTTTAAATACATAAAAACTTAGATGATGAACTTATAATTTAGTGATAAAATATATTACATTTGAAATTCAATGGATCAAATACTTGCATATATTTATTTTATTTTATATTACGAATTAATCATACCAAATAGTCCAAAAAAATTAATCAATTAATGATGCTATATGAAAAATGTTATTATACTATTGAACTGTCGCAGAGTTAGTGAAGACTCTTCTCTTAAATTGAGATACATAATAAAGAGCTCAGAATTAATATATATATATATATATATATATATATATATATATAAACAATAAATCTTAGATCCCAAGTAGAGGTGTAAAGAAGCCGAGTTTGAGCAAGTCTAACCTTTATTCTTGTTCGACTCGTTTGAAAATTACTTTATTTGTGTTCGACTCATGTTTGAAATGGCTCAAAATTTAACTGGTGTTTAGCTCTAATTATTCGAAATAGCTCGTATTAGCTCGAAATGCAATAATCTGAAAAATCTGTAAGAATGAGGATTCAAATTTAGGCTAATCATTTACATAATAAAAATTTTAACCATCGATAATACTTTAACTAATATATATATATATATATATATATATATATATATATATATATATATATATATATATATATATATATATATATATATATATATATATATATATATATATATATATATATATATATATATATATATATATATGTTTGTATATAATGATAATAATAGTAATAATAATTAAGCGCTGAAAACCAAATAAAGTTTACGCCTCTTATTTGTTAAAATACGATATTTGAAGTATTAATAATAAAACTCCATAATTTTTACGTGGAAAAATCTCGAAAAGAGGAAAACCACCGGGCTTGCAGTTAATCTTCCACTATGTATTTGTTTCATAGAAAAAATTTCGATAACGGGATTACAAAATTGTACATGAGAAGGGATGAGAGAATCCTGAATCCGATAAGATACCATATAGTCACATTCAGTTATAACGGTTCTATGGAAGCGACGATAATGATGATCACGATGACGACGGTCCGTCATGATGGTGATTAACTGAGATTGACGATTCAAGGATCGTGGCGATGGCGACGGCGCAAGCGGGTGGTGGTTGACAACCGCCGAGTGGCGATTGTGCTTGGAGGATTTTGCTTTAGACTCCTCTCCCCTGCGCTCTCATGTGAAGAATGAGGCTATTTATAGGTGGAGTGGCGTAACAGTAAATACATGCAACCAACCACCCCCTTCATGGACGGCTCGAAATGATTCCTTTGATCATTTGATGTATTTTAAGTATTTGAACTTTCGAATGAAGTGAATTATGAGATCTTGATAGATCCGATCCAAAACGCTTCAATTTATATAAACACTCCGTGTTTTTATTAGGGATTTAAGCGATATCCCAAAATTTCCAATAATATTTTAAGTTTTTCTACCTAATTTCAACCGAAGATCAACTTGCTTTTGACATCAAGATTCGTGTTTCGACTAGTAGAATTTTCAGTGTCATATCAATAATAATAATAATAATTATAATTATAATATAATATAATATAATATAATATAATTTTTTATTTCGAACTAAATCGAGCCGAATATGATAGAACAAAGATTATTTATGTTTGGCTCATTTATTAATCGAGCTTGAAATATTTATTCATATTTGACTCATTTGAATAAGCTGAATACGAGCTCTTCATAAACTATGAAATTTTTTAACCGCCCTAATTATAAGACATATGTGACTCTCATTATAAGTCAATTATCACATCCATCAATATTCTATTTTTTAATGTCCATAAAATCCAAATAATTTATTTTGAAGTCCACTGTGCGCCAACAGCCTCCAAAACTCGCGGCTCTTCCAATCTGGTGGGGTAACAAACTCAAGCCATCATCAATTTCGTAGATAAAAAAATATTTAATTATGTGATTATTGTTGCTCTGATTCGTTCGAATTTAGTCCACAAGAAATATATGAAGGGCATTTAGTTGAAGAACATTGAGATGCGGGCTTGCGGAGGCAATGAGCAGATAATGAAGGTCCCATTTATTTATATTAGAAAAAAATTTATATTCTTATACTCTATTATTTTTTTCTTGAATATTAGGTGTATAAAATGATAAAATTAATTGAAATATGCATTAGTTTTTAAAATATGGAATAAATTTCATAACTAATAATATATAATTTTTTTTTATTTATACTGAAAATTTGATACTTAATATGACAAATGAACGTCCTCTTAAAAAAATAAAATAAAATAAAAATCAATTATTAGATTCATAAAATAATTCCATGGGCGAATGTTTTAAGCTTCGCCGCAACTATAAATCTCCGACAAAAAATGAGACCGGTGCGTATTATAATCATCTGAAAATCCATCTGGCAACCACTGTATAGGAGAGGAATAGGAAGAGGGAAGAAGCATCGCCTTTATCCTTCTTCCTTTCCTCTGGGTCTTTCTCTCTCATTCTCTAATGGCGGCCATGAACACTATGGCCTCTCAGAGGTTTCTTGCTCTTGCCTACTCCAATTCTGTGCTCGTTAAATCGAAGCCCTTCCTTACCTTGCCCATCTCTTCCTACCTTCGAATCGCTGCGATTACCGTCGCCGGAGCCCGGAATCGACGGCCTTCGGCAGCGGCGGTAGCGATGAAGGATGAAATCGACGTTCTCCCCATGCAAAGCGAGGACTCTACTGATCAACAAGGCGCGGTCGTTGTACATGGCGGAGAAGAGGAAAGCGGCCTTGACCAATCAGGCCCAAGTACAAGCCAGATTGGTGGATTTGCTTTTGAGAGCGGTGCTGGAGTTGCAGTAGGTTTCTCCTTATCTTCGTCGACGATCTCTCCAATGGAAGGGGACGATCAGGATAAGATTGTTGATCGGGCCATCAATGCCTCCATCGTGCTTGCGGCCGGCACCTTCGCCATTACGAAGTTGCTCACTATCGACATGGATTACTGGCATGTGGGTCAAGTCTTACTATCTCTCTCTATGTCTCTATCTTCTGCTTTTTGTGCTTCATTTTTCCTTTTTGTTTTTCATGAATCAGTAGCATCGCATTCGGTTTTACTTGAACGAATTTGGTAGAAGTTATGGATTGGGAGTTGGAATAATTGCCTTCAAGTGATTAATCTCTCTCTAGATCTTACTTTTCCTCCACCATCTCATCCATGCTTTAATTTGAACTTCATGTAACTTGAGAATATATCTATTTGTCTGAATTAGTTCCCAATTACTTGCACTTCCTAATTTTCGGTGGATATCCAATTGGTGATCCGAAAAATAAATCACCTGAGAGTTGGAGTGGGGCGAAAGCAGGAATTCTCATTACTTGAGGTAATCAGCTTGAAGCCACTCTCTCCACTCCCCACTATTTACGTATTGAGCTAAAACGAATTGAAGTTTTATGGGAATGCCTTTGATGTTTTTTTTTTAATTCATTTACAATCTTACATCATGAAGTTCATTGCTATGACCAAAGATATTAGGGAAACTTTGTCCGTCCAATCATTTTTTCTTCTCAGGAACTTCTTTCCTATGTATGCCTATATATATTTATATATATTTGTAGTGTATATGCATTTATATACCCACATACATATTCATACATACATACCTGCTCTGAATGAGGCTTAGCTTTTTGCAAAAATATGTAATATGGAGATAACGCCGTCACAAAAAAAGGCAATTTCAATCCATAGAGAGCTACAAAAGGATCTTATTTGTTAACTAAAACGTTTATAATCAAACATCGCAGGAGTTGATTTTGTGTCATTAATGTGAGTTGTTGTGTGTGTTAGGTGTTGGTTTTATCCTTTTTTTTAAACAAAAGAAATTGTAAAATACTTATTAAACAGAATATTGAATGAGTCAAAACCCATTAGGTGATTTGTTTTTCAAGAGGTGAATTGCTCAATGAGTTTGAGGGTAAGTTAGGTTCCTTAATTAGCGTTAATCCAATTGAAGAGGAAATCATATTATTTTTCCCTATCTGTTTTTTACAACTTCATCTTCTTGCTCCAATTCATACACTAGCCTTATTTTCTATATTTTCCTACTATCTATTTTTTCTCCAATCTTTGGATAAAAGGAGTGTGATTTACATACTACTTTTACCTAATTGTGCTATGGAAGAAAGGAGGAAGATGCTTCAGAACTATCTTTGGGAGTGTTAATAATGGCAAATTTAGCACGAAGGGAATGATCTCTTGTTTCTTACTCTAGTTAATTTTATTTCATAATTGCTTTATAAATATTTCATTTTTTGATTATACAAGTATTGTTCTACTAATCTAAACATAAGATATGTAGAAGTAAAAAAGATTTGCAAGATAATAGCATTTGTATAAGTTTTGGAATGACAAAAAGGGTTTTCAATCACAATATACAATTAAATCAAAGATCATCATTTAAGCTTGAATCTTGATGTTTGTAAAAGATATACAAAGCTAGGTATCTTGATGCATGTTTTTGAATATGATATAATTTTGATGGGTGAGACCCCTCATGAAATATGTGACAATTTAGGAAAAGGAGCGTATTCTTAAATGATAAGGGGATTAGAATTACCAAAATAATATTTGATTATATGATATTCAATTTTACTACATGTGGAGTTTATAATTCAATATTATAGGAAGAGAAAGTGACGCCTAAGTAAGAGATTTAAGTATTTTTGATTTATTATACAAAGAATATAACTTTACATGTGAACGTCAATAAAATGAATGATTTTCTCAAGATGTGCTAAGCGATCGTCCTAGAATTAGAAGGTAGATTTATAAAAAAACATTAATGCATAGATTCATTTGCAAGTAAACTGAGCGGCTGCTATCATTGAGAATGTTAAGATTAACGTATGATAAAGATAGGAACTAAGAAATGATTACTTAAGATGATCGTGGTAGTATCACCTATTTACCTTAAGTTAGAAAATAAAGTTAGGTTGTTTACTAATGCACAATGGAAGGCAGTAGATTCACCAATAAATTATATGTGTGATGTGGATTAAGGTAACATAACCTCATTGTTTAATGCATGAACGTGTTTTGTGATTTGATCGATCTTTCGTAGTCCTTAGTTATTATGAGCTACAAATATTATGCCTTTTGATAATGGTTTTTCAGAGGTCAGCCATCTATTATCTTATGGCCATCCTTTTCTTTCAAATTAATTTAATTATTAATTATTTAATTTGATACAGAATGCTTCCATGTCGATGAAAATAAATGATAATTAATAATAGTAGCTTTCTCTTCATCCCCCTGTTAAGGCCCAGCAATGTGAAATGTTGGCTTCACCATTATTACATCCTGCTTTCTCTTTCCGTCACAAGGCAATTTTGGAATGCTTATGTTTCATTAACTGAAAAAATGAAGGTCACTTCTATCTTCAAATTCAGTTTGAGTTGATCTCTGAGGCATACTAATCTCGTCCATGTAGATTAATTCTAAGTTTATTTTGTTCACTTGAAACAAGAATTTAGGGCGTGGAATTTAATTTTTATCCCGTTTTTTTTTATCTAACCTTTTCCCATTATTCTGATTCTAGGTTAGTTTGCGGTTTGTGAAATTTTTACATTGTTATCATTAGGCATGTTGCACGATTTCTGCCCTTTTTTTAAGTGTAACAATGGCCATGTTTGGATAAATTGAATACTTTATTTCTATAAGAACTTGGTTTTTTTTCCAACCTTCTGGATACATCCTATGGCGAGACAAATCTTACTTTATTGCATTGTGTAGTTTTTGCCCCATTGAGGCTATTAGATAGCCTGTTTCTGGCAGTCGTCCTTTACCTGATTGTCAAAAGAATACCTGAACGTCATGCATATGATACCATTTCTAACTTGAACATTGAGTATCTCTTTGGTTTCATCTCTTATTCTAATAATATATGCTAATCTTAGACATTAATGCTATTAATTTCAGGCGTGATCAATATTCTTGGTCTTATCAGATAAATTTATGCTAGAAACAGTTATAGTAAGGGTAAAATACTTCTATCTCGGCTGAAAGATGGTTGTATATATATTAAAATGTCAGGCATGATCAATTAAAATACACACCACATGGCTCACTCAAGTTGGTAGTCAGAAGCTGTCCAGCACATATGGAAGTGACTAGAAAGCGTGCTAGAAGCATTTTATTAAAGGTTCATTCTTCAATATTCTTATTAGCTTTATATACAAATCACATTAAATTTTTGCTCTTATATACAAATCACATTAAAAAATGATCTTAGTATACTCGAATTAAATGAGAATTTGACACATAATAGGACACAATTAGAAGATTTTGACCACCTAGTGGGATTAAGGCTTCTTGTTGTTGTTGTTGTTGTTGTTGTATTTAATTTAAGTTAAATTAATGTTTATAAAAATATAGCTGGAATGTAAACCTAAAACCTAAAGGTTGTAACTCTTGATACTTTGAAAACTAAAAGTCCACCGACATGTTTTAAACATATAAGTGAGTTTATAAATCTTGGCAATTCAATTCTGTTGAGCAGACCTGCATTAAATATATTGATTATTTTAGGGTAAATATCATTGTAATCGTAGTAACGCCTGTGAATCAAGAATATTTTAGAATTTAGCAAATGAAGGGTATTTTAGAATTTAGCTTCATGAAAAGAAACGATTCAAAAGAAATTTTAGGTTCCATATGCTGCGTAAGGAAGGATGGTTGAACAGCAAAAGAATACAGCATAGAAAAAGGAACTCTCGAATTCCTTTTGGTTAGTATTAAATAGTCTTCTCAATACCTGAAAAGGTTTGGCATGTAGAAGCTAGCCGTCAGTCTAGGATTTTAATCAGATTCAAGCAATGCTGAGTTCCACTTGTTAAACAATATTGTTAATTACGAGAATTTTTTTTATGAATAAGCATAAACTCTACATTTTCAGTCTGAAACATGGCTCTGAACTTTGGCAATTTTCATGATTAGCCTTATCCCAACTACTTGCGTAATCTGTTAATTCATGTCTCGCTTATACCTTTTGAAGGATTGAATTTTGTCATCTGGCATGGTTTATGCCTGTACTTTGACTTAAAACCTGAAGTTTTGTAATAGTTATGAAATATTTAATTGTTGTTTTCTAGATTCCATTCTAGTATAGTACATCTTCTGCCATGTATGGAAGACTACCTGAATAGCTTGGTTTCTCTGATCTTCATCTTTAATGCTATTGGAAGCTATGGGTTTAGTATTTTCACCAATGCTTTACATATATTTCTAGAAATGTTACTTATGCCGTCCCTCAGCTGATCATCTGAGAAGTTATTACTCCAGGGTTGGACTATATATGAGATTGTCAGATATGCGCCACAGCATAACTGGACTGCCTATGAAGAAGCTCTAAAAACAAACCCTGTTTTGGCTAAAATGATGATTAGTGGTATAGTGTACTCTATAGGCGACTGGATTGCACAGGTGAAATTCATATTCATCTGATTCTATTCAGTGTTTAATATGTGAAATTTAAATAAGCTTTTTTTATTTTGTATTGCTACAGTGCTATGCAGGAAAGCCACTTTTTGAGTTTGATCGTGCTCGCATGCTCCGCTCTGGACTCACTGGATTTGCTCTTCACGGCTTCCTTTCTCATTACTACTATGAATTTTGTGAGGTGTTAATGAATTGCTTTGTTTTTTTTTCAAATTTTCATTTTTGTTAAATGCTTTGGATGCTTACATATAGCTTGTCTTGTAGTTTCTTTTTCCATTCAAGAATTGGTGGGTGGTTCCTGCTAAAGTGGCATTTGACCAAACGGTCTGGACTGCAACTTGGAATAGTATTTATTATGTGGTTCTTGGATTTTTGAGATTCGAGTCTCCGGCAGACATTTTCAGCGAACTAAAGGCTACGTTTTGGCCCATGTTAACAGTAAGAATCATAAACCTTTATGTTTTTGTTTTTTGATTGAAAGAAAGGGAAGGAGCAGTTGAGTGGAGTGACGTATATTAAAGATGAAGATAACTAGAAATAGATTCAGCTGGTTTAATCCATGTACAATGGAAGGTTAAAAGAAATGCTCTTATTAGAGAAGTGGATGGAGTTAGCGTTAGTGAATTAGGAAGGAGAAGGAATAGATCTATGGTTACAAGGGTATAAGTTATTCGAAATGATGGAAATAATAGATTTAACTATTCAAACAACACTTTCTAGGAAAAAAATGAAAAATGAAGATTCATAAAGCTGACTTCAAATTGTTTAGTTAAGAAGTAAAATGAAATTCCAGTAATTTATAAGTTGATTATAAATATGTTACTATCGATTTGAGTTTTTTAAAAAAAAAAATAATTCCCCTCCACTCAAATTCCCAGCATTCAAATATAGCCTTAAATATATGCTACACAAGATGGAATCTGCTGATTAGCGTGATGAATTTAATTATCCAGAACAGGTATTGATAGATTTCATTCAACATTGAACTTCTTGTTGAGAACATTATTGTTTGAGCTGGTTTAAGTTTCATGATTATGGAATGCAAGCGATTATAAATTCTTTGTTTTATGAACTACATGCTTCAGAGCTTGTTGACTGAATGAAATTATCTCATCTACGACTAGGATTTGTATGGTTCCCTTGAAAATTGAATTGGGCACCCATGAGCATGCTTTTCTATTTTAAAGGCACAATATTCTTATCACAGAAATATTAGCTAAATTGTACATCAGTTTTTCCTAACATTTCACTATATTTTACAATAATAGCTATATTTTTTGGTAACATTCCTGCTTAATTCTTCTCATGATTTTGCCAATGGTTGATGAAAATCTTGATACCGTTGTTGTCACAGGCTGGGTGGAAGCTTTGGCCTTTTGCTCATCTGATTACATACGGAGTGATTCCAGTTGAGCAGAGACTTCTCTGGGTGGACTGCGTGGAGTTGGTTTGGGTTATGATACTTTCAACGTAAGCATCTCATCAGTAGCTTTATCATATCCCTTTATATTTTGCTAAAAAGGCAAAATGAAACTTTAAATTTTAAAATGTCTGATCTCTCTTCAGTTACTCGAATGAGAAATCTGAAGCTAGACATTCAAAGGCTACGTCTGAGCTGAGTGTAGAGTCTCACTTTACAGTTCCTGAGGTATTTTATCTATAACCTTGTTTTTTTAATCACAGTCTATTTTTTTTGCAAAATATAGTTGTTCACTTTTTATACTGATCATACTCTCTCTCTCTCTCTCTCGGTTATTCACTATGTAGGAGAAGGCAAAATAATTTCTGATGAAGAGCTTATCACCAATGTGGTTAGCTTGGGGAATTAGAGGTTTGTAAGTACACTGTAGAATTGGTGTGCATTGATGAAATATGTAACAAGATTGTTTAGCTTTCTCAATAGTACTTGGATGTACAAAAGAAATGATGTCCAGGCCATTTCGTAAGCAACAATTAAAACTGTTCATGATTTCCTTTAGTCATAGTATGGTTTTGAAAATCAGATTGAATTAGATGGTTTGACTATTAAACATCGTTTGAGTCATTGAATTTCGAACCGTCCGGTTCAATGTCTTATTTGATTTTCAAAATAATGAGTAACATATATCCTATACAAGAAAAGCATTATCTGTAACTTTTAAGCTTAAGGTATGCATCTTTTTAAATGGCATAAGTGTTAAATATTTAAAAAATATTTTTTTCGGTGAAATGTTTTTATCAAAGGCAGATCGAGTTTATTTCACCTAAGAATTTAAAATAATTTATGCTTTTATGATATACTCTTAAGAGTTATTTTGGGTAAATCAAAGGTTAGGTTTATTGATTTTAGGCGTTCATGGGTTATATGTCTTGTGGGAGTCAAAGGTCCAAATCGAGTTGAAGTTGATTTAAGAGATTTTGTAATCATTAGAGGCTATGGGGATCTTTCATAATGTGTTACCATAGTTGTTAAGATCTATGGGAGAATGTTGGCACCAATATTATGATAACTTGTCTATGGACATTTCCGAAGAATGTGATGACTTTTAAGACATAGAAAGGTGACGAATGCCAACGAAAACAGTAATTTTCCTGCCAAGAATTGTTAGAAAACTATTAAAATTGATTTGTTTAAAATTTTACTATTTTTAAAAAGGTTTACTTGATTTGTTTAAAATTTAATTCACAAACAATAACATCTAAATAAAATTTAGTAAACTTATTTAAATGTAAAACATAAATAAATATAAGAAAAAAAAACAAGAAATATAATAAATAAACCATAAAAATGCATGAGTCAAACATAATAGAGAGAATAATACTCATCTTCAATTCTTAGAGAACAAATTTGTAAGCCTTTGAAGTGTGATCTTTCTATCTATGAATATTATTTTTATAAGTTAAAATTATCTTTGTATGGAGATTCCTCTTTTGGATCTAAGACACCTTTCTTAGAGGTTTGTATATAATGGTTTACTATTCATGGATTATAAGAGTATATTCTCTTCATGATTTTATTTAGGTTTGGGTTAATCAATGCTTATTTTAGTTTAACATGAGAATCTTATTTTCTCTCAATAATCTTTGTCTCTAACAATGGAAGGAGTGTTCTATCTTAAGTGGAGATGAAGAAGCTTTGGTATGTAGAAAGCAAAGTAAATTTTGCCCCTAAATATTTACAAAGGTAGCAATGTTAGGCAAGGATTATGCAACTTTTGGGCAAGTATCATTAATTTTCTTATAATCGATATATAGTTATAGTTTTTGTTTGATTTGTTTGCCATGATGATTTTGGATGTTTACTTGGGATACTGAACTTTTTGAATGAATCCAAAATCAGATAGCTTGATCATTTAGTTTTTAGTTTTTGATAAATTTCTTATTGTTTATGAACTTTTTTTTTTGCTTGATGGCTTTGATTCTATTATGAATATGAAGTTGATTGGTGAAATAAAGGTCTACTAAGACCTTGTATGATAGTTCCCAAGAAAATATATCCAATTTTTCATGATGTGAAGTAATTAAATTTATTTGAAAGCATCTTAACAGAATGTGTACTCCAAAAGTCCTTTTAATTGCATAAGATTTGATAATAAGGATATCAACTAACTTTTTAATTGGTTGAAGGTTAGATTGGTTCTTCTTGTAGGCAAGAAGGACTATTGAGCCCTTGATTTTGTTCATGTAACATTTTCTTATATTAGATGAGGTTTTCTTGTATAAATATAATTCCATTCAGAGTTGAAAACTTCACACCAACTGTCCATTTGACACTATTGCTCAAAAATTATTTAGAAGAGAACAATTAAAGATGCTATTATATGTGATAGGAAATTTGATCATTCTAGAATGTACCTCTCATGAGAAGTCAAACAATGACTACTTAGTAAATTTATTATTCTTCGCATTGCAACTCCTCTTATTAATCACTTCCAAGAGCAAAAAATTGATTAAATTGTCATGTTCACAAGTATTTAAAGACCTTGAAGCGATTTATGATGGCCTTGTCAATCATAACATCATCGTAAGATGTGATATAATTGGGTATCATCATTTTAAAAACAAATAATAAGAGATGAGATGTTTAACTAGTAGTTGGAAACTCCTTCAATGCATGACTTTATCATCGATATCTCTACTAATTGCATTAGGACAATCAGTCATTTTAACATACTTAGACGGTTTACTAGGTTGATTGTTTGCCAAGATGACTCATTACAAATCTTTTAGATGCAATTCTTTATTTAGCTTCTTAAGGAGACCCTTCATATAATGACAATGATTAGTATTGAGATATGATCATTGTGGTAGGGAACCTTCTTTTATCTACCTCTCATTGGACTTCTTCAAGAGGGCAACGTCTTAACAAACTCGCGATTTTGAATGATAACTATAATTATGGAGATGAATTTGTTCAAGGGAGGAAGGTCATCTTCTTTTTGTATGACGATAAAAGAGAATCTAAGTTCAACTATGTGTATTTATTTATCTTATAATTTTTACTTCATTGTGCATAATTTGTTATCATATATCCATATATTTTTAAAGATATTCATGATATATTAATAATATCTCAACATTAATATATATGATTATTTTCATGTCCTCACAAAAAAGGCTCAACATTAATATATATAGTTATATTTAAAAAATTATCATTTTATACATTCTTTATATATATATATATATATAAGTCTTATGAAATGTTATGAAATATTTTGCATTTTTTAGATAACAGCTTCAGCCTAATTTTATTTCATACAACTAAGCATAATTATACCAAATAAATCTAAATAATAATAATAAAAGTTATAGTACTTTCTTGAGAGAACACACTTTATTAGATGAAATCTAACAACACAAAGTCAAACCTTACCAAACAATAACAACAAGTCTTTATCCCACTAAGTGGGATTGGCTACATGAATCCTTCGTCTCCATTGTGTCCTATTATGTGTTAAATTCTCATTTAACTCAAGTATACTAAGGTCATTTTTTCTCCGTCTTAACCAAGTCTTTTTAGGTCTACCTCTACCTTTCTTAACATAAGACAAATCTAATGCATCTACCCTCCTAACCGGGTCATTGAACGACCGACGCTTTATGTGACCAAATTAGCTAAGGCGACTCTCTCTAATCTTATCTGGCACTAAAGCTACTCCAATTTTTTCCAGAACATACTCATTTCACAATTTATCTCTAAGAGTAAAGCCACTCACCATCTGAGCACCCTCATATCTACAACACTTAACTTAGTCATATGCTTTTCTTTTATTGGCCAACATTCTGCACCATAAATCATTGTAGGTCTTACCACCATCTTATAAATTTTTTCCTTAAGTTTAAATGATACTTTTATATCACACAACACGCTAGATGCATTCCTCCACTTCAACCATCCAACTTGAATTCTACTAATAACATCTCCATTTATTTCACTATCATTTTGAACAATAGAGCTTAAATATCTAAATCGCTCACTCTTTTTAATGACTTGTTCACCTAATGTCACAATACTACTACTAGAACTTCTACAACTAAAATTACACTCCATATATTCAGTTTTAGATCTTCTTAAATGAAAACCTTTAGACTCTAATGTTGACCTCCATAATTCAAGCCTCTCTTGGACTCCCTCTCTATTCTTATTAACAAGAAGAATGTCATCAACAAAAAGAATACACCAAGGTACATCTTCTTGTAAATGCTTAGTAAGAACATCCATAACTAAAGCAAAAAGATAAGGGCTTAAAGCTAATCCTTGAAGTAATCCAATTGAAATAGCAAAATATTTTATCAGTTCTCATTGTGTTTGGATACAAGTAATAGCTCTAGTATACATATCCTTAATGACTTGAATATAACCAATATTAACTCCTTCCTTTTCTAGAATTCTCCAAAGAACATCTCTTGATAAAATTTTCCCTTAAGTTTAAGCTGTACTTTTCTATCACACAATAGGCTAGATGCATTCCTCCACTTTAACCATCCAACTTGAATTCTACTAATAACATCTCCATCTATTTCACCATCATTTTGAACAATAGAGCCTAAATATTTGAATCGCTCACTCTTTTTAATGACTTGTTCACCTAATGTCACAACACTACCACTAGAACTTCTACAACTAAAATTATACTCCATATATTTAGTTTTAGATCTACTTAAATGAAAACCTTTAGACTTTAAGGTTGACCTCCATAATTCAAGTTTTTCTTGGACTCCCTCTCTAGTCTTATCAACTAGAAGAATGTCATCAGAAAAAAGCATACACCAATGTACATCTTCTTGTAAATGCCTAGTAAGAACATCCATAACTAAAGCATAAAGTTAAGGGCTTAAAGCTTATCTTTGTAGTAATCCAACTGAAATAGGAAAATATTTTGTTAGTACTCCTTGTGTTTGGACACAAGTAACAGCTCTAGTATACATATCCTTAATGACTTGAATATAACCAATATTAACTCCTTTTTTTTCTAGAACTCTCCGAAGAACATCTCTTGAAATTTTATCATAAGCTTTCTCTAAATCAATAAATATCATATGTAGACCCTCTTTACTTTCTCTATACTTCTCTATAAAACTTCTTAACATATGTATAATATCCATAGTAGATCTACCTGGCATGAAACCAAACTAATTGTGAGAAACTTTTGTATCACATCGTAGCCTATGCTCAATTACTCTCCCCGATAATTTTAATGTATGACACATTAACTTAATTCCTCTATAATTTGCACACTCTTGTGCATCAGCTTTATTCTCAAATATAAGAACTAACAAACTCTTTCTCCACTTATCTGACATTTTTTTAGTCTTTAAAATAACATTAAAAAGATTTGTAACCAATAAATTCCATGATCTCCTAAACATTTCCACATTTCTATTGGAATATCATCAGGTCATACTACTTTTTCACATTTCATTTTCTTTAAAACTTCTCTAATTTCAGATTTACTAATATGACGATAAAACAAAATTCTCTATTTTTGTTTAGGGTATTAAGGTTGCTAAAATCAATTGTATTTTTAGATTCTTCATTGAAAAGTTTATCAAAATATATCATCCACCTATCTTCAAAATCCTTTTCTAAGAAAAGCACTTTATTATTTTCATCATCAATACACCTCACTTGAACTAGATCTTTACTTCTCCTATCTCTTTGGTTGACTAACTTATACATACATTTTTCACCTTCTTTGGTATCTAATTTATTATAGAAATCACTAAAAGCTAATTTTTTTTGCATCATACATGCTTTCCTCTAGCTCTATATACTTTATATCTTTCTCTAATCTTTATATCTAAACCAAATTTTATAACAATCCTTCTTATTTCTTATCTTTTCTTGCACATTCTGACTCCACCACCAACTATTTTTATTAAAAAAAGTTTTTCCTTTTGATTCTCCAAGCATATTTTTAGCAACTTGCTTAATTTTATTTGATACTTTTTCTCACATAATATTAGCTTCCTTATGAATCCAAATTCTACGCTCTTGTAACTTTCTCTTAAAAATATTTTTATTTATGTTCTTTAAGTGAACCAATCAAATTCTAAGACAATAATTTAATTTAATTTTCATCTTCCAATCTTTCATCTTAAAATTTAAAACTAACAATCGATGTTGGGTACTTAAACTTTTACTGGGAATGACCTTAAAATCTTTACAATCTAAACGATCTACTTTTTTTATCAGAAAATAATCAATCTGTGTTTTACTCGATCCATTTTTATAAGTAATAATATGCTCATCTCTTTTCTTAAATAAAGTATTATAAATTATAAAATCATAGGCTAAAGCAAAATATAATATAGTCATACCTTCTTCATTAGTCACTCCAAATCCATAACCACCATGAATTCTTTTAAAATCTTCTACCATTGTACCAACATGTCCATTTAATTCTCCTCCAATAAATACTTTTTCTTCAAGAGGTATCTTTTCTATTAATCTCTCTAATTCATTCCAATTTTTTTTGAGCCTACATCCAAACCTACTTGAGGAGCAAAAATACTTATAATATTGATAATCTTAGTATCAATAATAATCTTTAAAACTATAATTTTATCTCCACATCTATTAATATTTATAACATTATCCTTCAAACTTTTATCTATAATCACACCTACGCTATTTCTAATTCGACTTCTACCTGAATACCAAAGTTCAAAACCTAAATTATCAATCTCCTTGGCCTTCTCCCCAACCCATTTAGTTTCTTGAACACATAAAATATTTATCTTCCTATGAACCATAATATCTATTAATTCCATTAATTTACCTGTAAGAGTATATATATTCCAAATTCCTAACGTAATTTTAATTTCATGGACTAACTTTTTTGCTCACATTCATCCATAATGTGGGAACCCTTGCTTATTTAACACTACACCTGGGCACCGATGCAGTGGCCCTTGCACACTTTTCATTGTATTCAGGCCATACAATGCGTCGCTTCTAGGGGACGCCCTAGCTTTAACACAATATTTTAAAGGATTCATGTCATGATTATTTCGATAAGTTTTATGGTGGCTATCGACTACTTATCATAACCCTCCACTTTTCACATCCAAACTTGGGATTGACAAAGATAGTGTTAAAACCTTACCAAACAAACCTTAATAGTTATTCTCAGAAAAATTATTATGCATGGAGTTTGGATGTTTCTTCTACATTCAGACTCTAATAGAATAACGCTATATGATTTTTAATCAATACACTATTATTGTGTATCGACTATAAAGTATTATGTATTAATAAATTGACTATAATGTATTATGTATTAACTATGAAGTGTTATGTATATAGATGTGGTATTTATTTTTGATATGTGTATAGGGGACACCACGCAGATCTGAGGGGGTACTCATTGAAGTGATCAGATATGATATTGAGGTATGAAGTACTATCTCGAAAGATAGAGACATCACCCTTCAATTAACCTAATCACCTAATGAGGACTCCTAAGGCATGACGGGTCTTCGAATATACTAGAGATTTTTTCTCTACTTTATATGAATGAATAAAGTAGGGTTTATATTAAATCGAGTTTTAAAGTTTTCTATGGGGGCAAGCCCCCATAGTTAATTATATCCTAAGAAAGGTGAGTTCCTTAAGAATACTCTCGATTAAAATAGGTAATTATTATCTCCAAAGATTTCAAGGGTAAGACTATCAATGAATTAGCTATATTTGGAAAATCAATTGTGATAGATCAAAAGGAGAGACTTATTATCGAAGCCAAATGAGATGAGTAGGGAATTCTCATGATACTAGGAAACCTAGTAAGCATTCCAATCTACCATATTGTTGGGTTTTATATGTTTGAAATTGAAGAGATTTATTTATTTGATTTAAAATTTTATTAGAAAGCTAAGACTTATAATCCCACAATACAAGATTGTGGAAATGCCTAAGAAGTGAGGATTTATGCTTGTAGCCCGAAGGAAACAACCATCTTAGATCTTAAATCTAGGGAGATTTAGCAAGGGCTAAAGTACGACCTAAATCTAAGCAAAGATGGGTATATGATTTACTTCCATAAGAGAAAGTAAATCATCCGATTACTAGACTTATAACCACCTGGAGTGGCAGCAAGCTAACTCCTCCTAAGCTTCAAATCCATGTAGGCAAGTCGTATAGTTTTGCAAGATGGTTGGGTTATTATTATTATTTAGAAAGAGACTAAAGTCCTTAAAGTCACTCCTTAAGAGACTAGAGCATGAGTGGTATGAGAAATGACTTAGTCTAATGCAAATCTTTTTAATTTTTATTTGATTTTGGACTCTTTATTTTGATGAAGGCCATAGGATTTTTTATATGTCTAAATGCATGATGAAATGAGGTTATTGCCAAATCAGAGAGAAAGAGATATTTTCCACCACAGAGGAGACCCTCAATGGTCAAGTCTTCCCCAATTGTGCAAGGATGGAAACCCTCTCTTAGAAAGAGTGAAGCAATATGAATGCATGATATTAAACATACAACATTCAGCTAAGGGGTTACTAAATCTTTTAATTATATTTATTTAATGTCTAGGTTTATATGAGGTTATGAATTATTCAAAAAATTTAGTTATGAGTTATAATTGGGGTAGAAAATTTATATTTTCTAAGAGTCTAATCGAATCCAGGCCACACATAAAATCACTATTCATAAGGAAACTAGAGAAACACATGCTATTTCTATTGCATAATTTAAAAGTAACATCAAGCATCTTATAAATCTATGACAAAAGAATAAGAGGCTAGTGCGGTTGGGTACCGCCATACAACCCAAAAAAGAAAAATTGGTAGCCAAGCTCTACTCTTATACAACCCAAAATATAAAAGAATAATTACAATTTTCAAATGAATAAATGCTATGGGGGTCTTCTTATCTTCATTCTTCATATCTCCTTCATTTCTTCATTTGAGTGTGCTTGCTTCAAAGGCATCACATGGCCTCCTACGACAAAGCCTTCTAGGCACTACTCATTCTAATCCCCATAACACTAATCCTAATTCTTAATGCAAAATTACATTAAAAGTAGGAAAAGTAAATCTAACTACACCTGCAAAATAAGTGTTAGCTAAGCACACCATACAACCCAAGTAGTTATATGAATAATTTGGACTTAGCACCCTACACATGGATAACCAAGCCCACATGTCCTAATTTAGATTATTATTGACCTCATTTTTAGAATGAGCTCTCAACCCCTCCATCTTAAACATAGGACTTCTATTAGACTTTAAGAGTTCCTTAGTCTTAAGACATTTTTAGTGATTAGGTGAACACTCAACCTAACCCTAGAGACTTAGAAGAGTTAGTCATAGGAATAGGTTATGCCTTAGGGGTGTTTGGAAAATTTGCCTATCCTATAGCTTGAACTAATTTCCTCACTTCCTCCCTTCAAGCCAAACTCAAATCAATTTCAAATTGATTGATTTTCTCTAAACTCAAACCAATTCCAAATGATTGAAGCTTATGATTGAATTTTAAGTTCAAAAATCTTTCTTAAGCCTTTTGATTCCCTCTCATGGACTTAGCTCCAATCAAACCTAAATCAATTCAAATTCAAGAAATTTTCTCACAACCCATTTATATTCTCATTTATATTCACATATATAAATGAAATATAAATTCAAATCAATCAAACCAAATTCAAAATTTAAATCCAAATCAATCAAACCAAATTCAAAATTCAAATCCAAATCAAAAGTCTTTCCTAAGTCACTTTGATTCTATCTTATGGACTTAGCCTAAATAAAATCTAAATCAATTAAAATTCAAGATATTTTCTCATAACCTATTTATATTTTAATTTATATTCACAAATATAAATGAAATATAAATTCAAATATCCAAAAATAAATTCAAAAAAATCAAATCCAAATCCAACCAAAATTCAACCTAAGCCTTTCAAGTCAAAATCTTGACCTTAGCCAAATTAAATTCAAATCAAGTAAAACTATTAATTTTTCTTCATGATTCAATCAATCCTTCAATCATTAATCTAAATATAAATATAAACTTCAATCATCAAACCAAAACTCAATTAAACAAAAATCAAATCCAAATCAAACTCATGTTCGCCCTTTTGAACTTGAAGTTGTCAAATGAATGAAAACCCATTTTTACTTCAAATCACTTGCAAATAGATTTATATTTCAATCATAAGTCCATATGTGAGTTCAATCAAACTCAATTGACAAGCTTTCAACCATTTGACTCACTTGACCCAAAGTGACCTAAAATACCCATTTTGAGCCAAATTCTATTCCTACCCAAATTGGATTGAATTAAGCCCAACTAAGCCTCACATTGTGAGCAACAATCATCATGAGATGATCAATCACTCAAATTGGGTCAAACTAAGTCAAACCTAAGGGTTGACCTAACAACACTTAGCCAAAATGAAATATAAACTAACCAAAATTCACCATAGGCTAAATTGATTGAAACCATTAATCAAAACTCATTCATGATCAATGTTTGAACTTGACTAAGTCATCATTTGAGCCTAACCTAGCCCAATTGACCACTTGATTCAAGTTGACCCAACTTGACCTAAAAATTAAAATGTGTCAAAACTTGATCTAAGACAAATTGATTGAAACTAATGGGTCAAGTTCATTCCAAATCACTTATTGAACTTGACCAAAGCCTCAATTGGCCAACTAGACCCAACCTAGCCCAATTGACCTTGAACCCAACTTGATCTAACAGGTAAAATTGAGCCAAATCCAAATATAAACCAAATTGATTGGAAACAAAGATACCAATCAATTTTAAATGACCAACCAAACATAAACCAACCCATGACCTAACCCAAATAGGTCAAATGGGTCAAATTGGCCAACTTGACCCAGTTGTCCTAAATGAAATCAAATGAACCAAATCCAAATATAAATCAAATTGAACCAAACCAATGATGTCAAAATATTTCAAATGATCATATGAACTTGACCCAACCCTTGGTTTGACCCAATTTGACCAATTAGTCAACTTGACCCAAGTTGACCCATTTTGACCCAAATGGGTCAACATGAGCCAAATCATATCAAACCAACTCCAAATTCATTAAAACTTGGCCCAACCCATTTTTCAATCATACCAAGCATCTTCAAATTGAAATTCAAGCTAAATAACCATTTTATCCCTATGCCATAGGGTAACCTAAAATGAAAATCACTTGGAATTTGGTCAATTCCTTTTCATGGACACTTGCATCCTCTTAGTGGACCAAATAGTCACTAATGGACATGGTGCACATGACCCAATGGGTTTGGGTCAGCCCAACCGAACCTAAGGCTAAAACTGACCACCCTTATGGACATGAACACATGGGAATCCTTCCTCCACCTTATTTTGCACATGGCAACTTATCCATTACCTTCTCTGGCCAAAATTGAATGCCATGCCACTCTAAATATCCAAAATAACCTGTTGAATAGAGTGTATTAGATCAAAATGGAAAAGCCCTCTTCACGACTATCTAATTCACCTAGGGGGAGATATACTCCTCCTAATTCCACTTGAATTCACAAGGCACACACTCTATTGAGCTCAAGGAACTCAGAGAAAGCATTTGCAAGTCTCCCCAAGCTTCCTAGAGTGAATGCCATTTCTCCATTTTTGGTTTCTCTTATATTGAAAATAGGGGAGCTCTTTCAAATTTCCAACTTACTTAATACACCAAATCAACTCAATTCCTCTTACAAGCTTCTTCAGAGGAGTCAATCGAGTTGATCCACACCTTTTCCCAAGTTCTCAAAGCAAAGGAGGTGGTGTCTAGACCAAGGCCAAGATAAATTGAAGGAGAACTTGGTCCATTAAAAGATCCACTCAACCAAATCACCTCAAATCTTCAACAGGGCTTCATCTCCACTAGATGATGCTACCTCAACAGATTCGAGCGCCGGTGATAGCCACCGGCGAGGTACCCCTTCAACTTGAGCTTAAAGTAGACATGGTGTCCTTTGTGAAGAAATTATCACCTCATGATAATTTGAACGTTAGATTGTCTCCCCTTTACTCCTAGATGATGTGGGTAAAATTTGAGTTCAATCCAAGCTCGGATCTTTCCATGGAAGGTGGACGGTTCCCCTTTCTCGTAGGGAAACTAGTGACGGATCATGGGCCGTCCATCCGGACATTTTGGATGGACGACCATAATCAAGATGCGGATCTATGATTTAATCCTTTAATACTACGGGCTTTGTCTCAGCCGTCTGATCTTTGATTGGATGGATGGGGAGAAAGCATGTAGTGCCGCCGCTGACGCGGCGCTATGATGTGATAACTTAAGTGGCCTCTCCCGTTGCACCACATGGAAAGTGTGCGCCGTGTCAACCACCTCGTGGCGCTAACAGGATTAGCTATTTTAATTAGGGATTTAATTAATTATCCTTAATGGCTGAATCTTCATAATTACATATATAATTCTAAAAAAATCATAAAACTACAAGGTAAAATGCATTGTAAAGATAATTCAGAGGGAAATATTTTAAAATTATTTTTAATGGGTTTTGAATAGTACATTTTTCTTAATTAGGGTTTTATTAAAAACTTAATAACCCTAATCACTCCATAATTATCCCACTGATTAATTCCAAACTTCTCATGCACATTTAGGGGGATGACTTCTGCCTCTCCTAATTTTCTTGGGATTTATTGATGGGTTAATTAGGGAGATCAACTAATGAATCCTTAATTACTCTCTTTATGTAATTAAATGTAATTAAGCATATGAACAGTGGTTTAATCCCTTTATTAAATTAACTAAGCCTTACTTAAGTAGAGAAGAGGTTTATGGAATAGATTTGGGGAATTTTCCCTAAGCCATTCCCTAAACCCCTTTCCTTCCTTAAGCTAAACTTAATTAAGGGTTAATCCGCTAATCACTTGCTTAATTAATTTGATTTTAAAATCAAAACATTCTAGAACTTTACCAATCCTTCTTGGGTAGGTGCATAGGTGTTTAATAACCTAAGTAACTTAAGAAAATCAAAATCTAACCCACATGTGTGGGAAGAGTTATGAAAGTACTTAAATTAAACCTTTTAGCTTAATTAATCTCTAATTGTGAGCCAATTGCATTAGGCCCTTTCTTTCCTAGGTGCATTACTAATTTAAATTTCTTGTGTGATTTTATGTCATATCATTGGCTCATAATTATTTGATTAAATATGTTAAAGTGGTGTAGGTAAGGGGTAGTTAACACACTTAATTCACACCTTAACCTAACCAAAGCATAAAATTAATCTAATCTCATAAAAATTGAACTTAAATAACTCACACATGGGGAAATGGGTTAGGACCAACAAACTCATCTCACATTTCTTAAATTGAAATCAAACTCAAACAAAATTTAAACTCTCTTTAAAACAAATTTGATTTACTTTAAATAATCCTATTCATAAGATTGTCTTTAGGAATTAATTAGGGTGGATGAACTTACATTGCTTTCATCACTTTATTTCTTTCCTAACATGCTAAATGTGTATGCCATATGAAAATCATGCATTCATGCTTTTTAAAATCAAATTAAAAATGAAATGTTTCCTTTTAGGTAAATTGCATGTTTTGGCTAAAATAAGAATATGAATGACTATTATCACTATTAAATCCAAAATTACTTTCAAAGCTTATGAATCAAACATAAAAACTAAAAGGTATGCTACTTATAATTATTTATAAGCTTGCATGTGAGTAAAAATATAAAGATGTGCATAGTGTGGATTTCCTTCTTTTTTTCTTTTAGCATAGTTTTGAATAGGATTTGACAGAGTGTATAGTTCATTTGAAAAGAACACAACACTTGCTTAAATCCTTTCCTATTCATTCCTATGTCATCACTTAAGAAGGATATCCACATTATACATTTAAATTACATAAAAAAAATCAAACAAACAAACACAAACTTTTGCATCTTTCTTTTTCCATTCATTTCTTTTGTACATATATATGCATTTAAGAAAAGTGGTATATTAGTTTGGACAACCCCGGGGTTGTGAAGCTTTAAGTAGCCCTAAGTAGGTCTTGTACTTTACACCCTTGGTGCTAACAATGGTGTCGCACTCACTTATGCCTTTCATACATGTATGTGTACATATAAAAATGGATAAAAGAAATCCCTCTTTTCTACTTAATGAAAATCATGCATCATAAAGCATTCTAATTTTCTTAAGTAACATTTCTTAGCATTTATCATAAAGTATGCTAAACATTTCCATTTTTATGTATTGATATGCTTAGGATTCATTCATATGCATGTTATACATGTTGGAAAAGAAATTAAGTGATGTGTGTTCTATGATAGTATTTCACGTCACTTAATCTTAAAATGCCTTTCTTTTTGAATAGGTTTATTTAGGAAAAATCTAAACTTAAGATTAATTAAAACATATTACAAAACATTCACTAAATAAAAATCAAATATGAATCTACCTTAGAAATTACTTAAGGTAGGGAGGAAAGAGAAGTTCTCTTCTCTTTTCCTCTCTTTACAACTTAGTAATTAATTATAGGATTCAATTAAATCAAATCAAAGTATAAAATAAAATCAATCAAAGCAACTAAATCACTTACATGAAATAAAGGCTCTAAGTTGAACATTTTTATACTTAGAAAACTTCAACTTTAAAGCCTAGTTAAGCATACCACACAAACCTTAAATATCACCCACATTAGGCTAAGTCACCATTTCTAGCTTTAGATTAGGGTGGTGCATGGTTTGATGTTTTATTTTATTTTGTGATGTTTTACTTTAGTTTGGATGTTAGGGTGAATGTGCGTAGAATGAATGGTAGGGATCTTAGTCTAACCATTATCTTCTATAGGGGATTGTGCTTAAGGGTCGCTGTAATAAAAAAAAAAAAAATCTGCTTTTACTATGTAGGTGCTTCTACCCCTAAGCATAATCCAAAATAGTCTAGGTGGACTTAGTTACCCATGTGTGGGGTGCTAAGTACAATTCATGCTTATACATGCTTGGGGTTTATGTGATTTGTTTAGCTAATATATGTTTTACAGGTTTTAGTTATATTTATTTTTTCCCTTTTCATGTAATTTTGTAATTAGGATTTTGGAATGATTATTATGGGGGATTATGATAAGAATTGTTCATAAAATCTCATCTTATGTACCATGTGAAGCCTTTGGAGCATCCACATTCTGACCATAAGAAAGAAGGAACGAAAGAAGAAAGAAAAAAATAAGAAGAAAGAAGAAATGAAGAATGAAGACCCCCATAACATTAATTTCCTTACTTAATTGTAATTAATTCATTTGTAATCCGAGTTGTATAAGGGTAGAGCTCAGCTCCCCAATTTATTTTCGAGTTTGCGGTGGAGCCCGACCAGAAATGACATTTTATTCTTTTGCATTAGTTTTATAAAATATTTGATGTTTGTTTAACTTGCACATTAAGATGACATCTTTTTCTAGTCTCTTCCTTGCTTTAATGTATGGCCCGGATAATAATTTGGCTCTTAGAAAAATAAATTTTCTATCCAATTATCAAATTAAAAATAAATGACTCATAATCTCACCTAAAGCTTAGGTTATAAAATAAGATTAAAGAATTAGCAATCCCTTAGCTGGATGCTGTCTTACTTTTCTAACATCATGCATAAAAAATATATATTGTTTCACTCTTGATTGGAGGGCTTCCACCTTTGCCAGAGAACTTGGCTTGACCTATGAGAGCCATGGTGGTAACAGACCTCCTTATCTTACTGATTTTGGCCCATAATCTAATTTCTTATACATTAGGCATATGAATCCTAAAGCTTGTGTCAAATTGATTGTCCAAAATAAAAATAAAATGTAACAAAATTTGTATTAGATTTAAGTCATTAAAGCATACCCTACATGATCTAGTCTCTTAGAGAGTATGTTTAAGGACTTAGTTTCTTTCTAAATAAACAACAACTTAGCTATCTTGCAAAAGCATTTGACTTGTCTACATATTTTAAAATCATAGGAGGAGTTAGTTGGCGGCCACCCCCAAGCGGTTGTATATCCAATAGTCAGGTGGTTTATTCTCTCTTATGAAGGTAAATCAAATACCCATTTTTTGCTTTAGATTTAGGTCGTGTTTCTAGCACTCGCCAAAGCTCTCTAGATTTAGGTTCAGGGGTTGCTACTTCACTTTGTGGGCTATGAGCATAAATCCTCACATCTTAAGCATTTTTGTGACCTTGTATCATGGAATTATAAGCCTTAGCATTCTAATAAAAATTCAACTCAAACAAATTAATTCAATTTCAAAAATGTAAAGTCCAACCATCAGATAGTTTGGAATGCTTTCTAAGCTTCCTAGTATCTTAAGTATCCCCTACTTGTTTTCATTTTGCTTTGATAAGAACTCCCTCCTCTTGATTGATCCCACTTGACTTTCTAAAAATAAACCAATCAATTGATAGTCCTATCTTTTCAAAATCTTTGGAGACAATAATCATTTACCTTAATCGAGAATATTTCTATGGAATCCCATTCTCTAGGATGTAATTAACTCTGGGGGCTTGCCCTGTAGGGAACTTAACAAAATCGATCTAAAATAAACCCTGCTTTACTTTTTCATGTAAAGTAGGGAAAGAAACTATGGTACATTCTGAAGACCCATAGTCCTAATTGAGGTGATTAGGTTCATTGTAGGGTGGTGACTTCTATCTCTCGAGATAGTACACCTTTCTTCAATGTCACACTCGATCATCCTAATAAGAATATCTGTAGATCTACGTGGCATCCCAACAAGGAATATTTTATATATATTTCTATTTTTTCATTTATCCTTTTTTTTTCCAAAAAGAGAAGGGGGATAGATGAAGGCGGAGATATATATAAAATTTTCACCATAGATTTTTCTGGTGACTCCGCTGGGGATGGTTCCTCTTTCCATCTTTGGTAAATGATCATTGTCTCCAAGTATCGATAGTGGGTTTGTACTTTTGTATGAATCCAATACTATATTTCTTTCCATTGGCACTTAGCTTATTTCATCCTTAAGTTAAGCTAGCCACCATCTTTTAGATTTTAGGACCTCACCTCGTGTTAGTCTTAAAACCCCTGTTGGTTTCCCCAGTGGGTGAAAATAAAAATTTAATAAAAAGAAAATGATTAAAGACTTCCTCCTTACAATTTTTTATGGTAAGGAAAGGTTCATTCTAAAAATAAAGAAAAATAAATCCTTTATGAAAAGTCTCAATTTTTAAAAGCACTTTTTCGAAATACACTTATAAAATATTTTACACTACATCTAACAATTTTCATAATTATTACATGTAGAAATATTTCAAAAATAAAACCAACAATCATCACTTCAAAAAGCACAAATGAACTTCTTCACTCAATTCATTTTGATGAAGACTTCATTTCCAAAAAAAAAAAAAATGTATATATATAAATTTCCAACAATCCTAAACTTTTCAAAAAGCGGAAAACTTGAAGATGGGCCTTCCCATTGAATACATCCAAATGTGTTGGATGGATGTTACATCTTCAAGCCAAAACCATAACTTTAAAATTCCACCCAACACATTCCACATGTGCTAAGTTGGAATTTTCACCTTTTCAAAAAGCACATATGAAACTTCTCCATTCGATATACCCATATTTATTGAATGGAGATTTCATCTTCAATCAAAATAAAAAAATAAAATAAATTTTCTAAAAAGCACAAATGAAACCTCCCCATTTAATATATTCATATTTATTGAATGGAGGTTTCATTTCTATTCAAAATCAAAAACAAATTTTCAAAAAGCACATATGAAACCTCCCCATTCAATATACTCACATCTATTGAATGGAGTTATCATCTCCAATCAAAATCAAAAATAAACCTTTGAAAAGCACATATGAGCATCTCCATTCAATATACTCAAATTTATTGAATGAAGAGTTCATTTCCAAATAAAATGACATTATTTTGAAATACCACTTAACATGTTCCATATATGATTAGGTTAGAATTTCCTCTTTCAAAAAGCAATAATCATGCATGAAAATACATCTTTGAAAAATGAAACATAATTAGTTTCCATTTTACATACACAAATTTGTTAAATGGATATCCCTCTTTTTAAAATCAACAAAACACAAAATTTTTCAAAACACATTTGAAACTTCATTCTAGCATACCCCATTTGCTAAAGTGAAGTCTCCTTTTTCAAAATAAAAAAATTTGAAACACATTTTTGAAATTTCATTTAGCATACTCAAATTTGCTAAGTGAAATCTCCATTTCACAAAATTTCAAAACACAATGGAACTTCATTTTGGCATACCACATTTGCTAAAGTGAAGTTCCATTTTCAAAAAAAAAAAAAAAAAAAAAAAAACAAAATTCGAAACACATTTTTGGAATTTCATTTAGCATACTTAAATTTGCTAAGTGAAGTGTCCATTTCACAAAATTTCAAAACACTTTTGGAACTTCATTTTAGCATACCACATTTGCTAAAGTGAAGTCTCCATTTTCAAAAGAGAATCCAAAACAAAGAAACACATTTGAACTTCATTTTGGCATACCACATTTGCTAAAGTGAAGTCTCCATTTTTTTAAAACAAAATTTGAAACATACATTGGAACTTCATTTTGGTTTACCACATTTGCTAAAGTAAAGTCTCCATTTTTTAAAACAAAATTTGAAACACACTATTGAAACTTCATTCTGGCATACCACATTTGCTAAAGTGAAGTCTCCATTTTCAAAACAAAATCCAAAACAAAAGAAACACATTGGAACTTCATTATAGCATACCACATTTGATAAAGTGAAGTCTCCATTTTCAAAAACAAAACCCAAAATAAAAGAAACAAATTAGGATTTCCATAGCATACCCAAATTTGTTAAGAATCCTATTTTCAAAATCAAATCAAAACAAAAAGAAACACATTAGTATTTCCTTAGCATACCCAAATTTGCTAAGGATCCTATTTTTCAAAATCAAAATCTCTAAAAATAAAAGAAACACATTAGGATTTTCTTAGCATGCTCAAATTTGATAAGAATCCTATTTTCAAAATCAAAGCAAAATCAAAAGAAACACATTAGGAGTTTCTTAGCATACTCAAATTTGCTAAGGTTCCTATTTTCAAAAATTTTCAAAACAAAACACACTTGGATCTTTCATTTAGCATACCCAAATTTGCTAAATGAGAATTCCATTTTTTAAAGTCACAAATGATTCACAAGATAAAGCAAACAAAAGAAAAAGAAGCAACTGTTCTCAAACACCTCACCTAGCATACCCAAATTTGCTAAGTGAGTAAATTCCAAAAATCTTAAATCAAAAAAACAATTGACCCTATACATTAACATACTCAAATTTGTAATTGACCCTATACATTAACATACTCAAATTTGTTAAATGAAGAGTCCTCAAATAAAGAAGCAAAATTCAAACATGAACCTATCGAAGAATCTCTCCAAAAATATTTGAACCCATTTTTCAACATACCCAAATTTGTTGAAAGTGGATTCTACATTCAAAAATTCCTCTTTCCAATCTAATTTCAAAATCTCTTCCAAATCCATTTGAGCCCAACTTAACACTTTCAAGATGTTAAGTATAGGTTCAAATTCTAAATTCAAATTCAAAATCAACAAAACAGGAATCTGATTCAAGTTTATTTTCAACATTGCACTCGCTCAACATCATCGCCAATTCGCTTTCAGCTTGATTGCAATGGCATTGTCAAAATATATTTTCACGTTTCCTCATGGGATGGACTTGGCTTGATCGCCAGCCTTCCCATCTAACTATGCCCACCTCATCCACTTTTGGTCGAGGCTTTGACCAGATTGCATGTGAGGGCACTCCCTCACCACTATTAGCTTGTGAGCACAAGATCGCGTAAGCCGTCATTAGGATGAGCTCTCAACTCCTCCATCTTAGACATAGGACTCCTCTTAGAATTTAAGATATCCTTAGTCTTGATTAGGTGGACACTCAACCTAGCCCTAAGACTTAGAAGAGTTAGCCATAGGAATAGGTCATGTCATAGGGGTGTTAGGAAAGTTTTCCTACCCTATAGCCATAACCAAATTCCTCACTTTCTCCCTTCAAGTCAAACTCCAAATCAAATCAACATCAAAACTAAATCAATTCCAGCTTAATTAATTTTCTCCAAACTGAAATCAATGCCACATGATTGAAACCCATGATTGAAACTTATGACTAAATCCAAAATCCAACTCCAAATTCAAAATATTTCCTAAGTCCTTTATTTCCCTCTTAAGGACTTAGCCTAAATCATGATCAAATCAATTCAAATTCATAAAATTTTCTCATAACTCATTTATATTCTCATTTATATTCACATAAATAAATGAAATATAAATTCAAATCAATCAAACTAATTCCAAAATCCAAATCTTTCCTAAGTCCCTTGATTCCCTCTTAAGGACTTAGCCTAAATTTAATCCAAATCAATTCAAACTCATGAAATTTTCTCATGACCCATTTATATTCTCATTTATATTCACATATATAAATGAAATATAAATTCAAATCAATCAAATCAAAATTCAAAATTGAAATCCAAATTCAAAATATTTCATAAATTTCCTCTTAAGGACTTAGCCTAGATTAGGTTCAAATCACTTTAAATCTTTAAAATTTTCTCATAACTCTTTTATATTTCCATTTATTTTCACATATATAAATGAAATATAAATTCAAACAACTACAACCAACTCCAAAAATCAAACTCAAATTCAATCAAAGTCCAACCTAAGTCTTTCAAGTCAGAATCTTGAACTTAGCCAAATCAATTTCAAATTAAGCCAAACTCTTGATTTTTCTTCATGATTCAATCAATCCTTCAGTCATGAATCCAAATATAAATATAAACTTCAATCATCAAATCAAAACTCAATTCAAAATCAAACCTAAGTCAAACCCATGTTCTCTCTTTGAACTTGAAATTGTCAAATGAATCAAAACTCATTTGACTTCAAACCACTTGGAAATGGATTTATATTTCAATCATAAGTCCATATGTGAGTTCAATCAAACTCAAATCAACTTTTACTAAGCCATTTGACTCACTTAGGGTCACTTGACCCAAAGTGAGCTAAAGTGCCCTTATGAGCCAAATTCTAATCTTAACCAAATTGGATTGAACTAAGCCCACCCAAGCCTTTCATCACGATCAACAATCATCATGAGATGATCAATCACTCAAATTAGGTCAAACCAAGTCAAACCTATGAGTTGACCAAGTCAACACTTAGCCAAAATAAAATCAAACATAGCCAAAACCCACCATAGGCCAAATTGATTGAAACCATTGATCAAGACTCATTCATGATCAATGTTTGAACTTGTCCAAGTCAACATTTTTGCCTAACTTAGCCCAATTGGTCACTTGACCCAAGTTGACCCAACTTGACCTAAAAAGTCAAAATGTGTCAAAACTTGATCTAAGCCAAATTGATTGAAACCAATGGGTCAAGTTCATTTCAAAATAATTGGTGAACTTGACCAAAGCCTCAATTGGCCAACTAGACCTAACTTAGCCCAATTGACCTTGAACTAACTTGACCTAAAGAGTCAAATTGAACCAAATTTGAACTTAACCAAAATTGATTGGAAATAAAGATACCAATCCATTTCATATGACCAACCAAACATGAACCAACCTATGACCTAACCCAAATAGGTCACATATGTCAATTTCGTCAACTTGACCCATTTGACCTAAATGAACTCAATTAAATCAAAACCAAATATAAACCAAATTGAATCAAACCAAAGCCACCAAAATATTTCAAATGGTCATATGAACTTGACCCAACCCTTGGTTTGACCCAATTTGACCAATTGGTCAACTTGACCAAGTTGACCCATTTTGACCTAAATGGGTCAACATGAGCCAAATCATATCAAACCAACTCCAAATTCAATGAAACTTGGCCAACCCATTTTTCAAATATCAACATAGTCCCAAATCAAATGACCATTTTATCCCTATGCCATAGGGTAACCCAAAAAATCAAAACCACTTGAATTTGGTCATTCCTTTCATGGACACTGACCTCTTAGTGGACCATAATGGACCTAGCATGACCCAATGGGTTTGGGTCAGCCAAACCAAACCCAAACTAAACCTCCTTGAAATTGGCCACATG
The DNA here is from genome assembly GCA_021442155.1 of Cymbidium sinense. Taxonomy (NCBI): domain Eukaryota; kingdom Viridiplantae; phylum Streptophyta; class Magnoliopsida; order Asparagales; family Orchidaceae; genus Cymbidium; species Cymbidium sinense. The sequence goes on from CM038225.1 coordinate 70,827,967, forward strand.
GAATCTTTCCTCCACTTGATTTAAGCACATGGCCACCTCATCCACTCCTCCTCTTGCCAAAACTGAATTCAAGGACACCTCTAACAACCTAACAAACCCATTCTATAAGCTCAATTGGATCAAAGCAGCAAGTGAAGGCATGACCGTCCGATCCTTCAAGGGGAAGATATACTCCCCCTAATTCAATTCAATCTTCAAAGTGTCACTCTGATTGAGAGCTGAGAGGAGCATGCCAAGTGATCCCAAGATTTAGAGCCCATTTAAATTTCCCATTTTGGATTTCTCCAAACCAGGGGAGCTTATGGACATCCAACCTCCACACTCAAACCACCAATTCTCCTTCAAGCATCGAGGATCGTTGAGTTAACCCAAGCTCTTTCCCAAGCTCCAAAGGCAAGGGAGGATCTACTTCAATCAAGACCGAGCTCAAGTGCAAGTGGAGTTGGCCTCTAGAAGCATTTACCCAATTTTAACACCTCAAACTCTCAACAAAGTTTCGTCTCCACTAGACAATGCTTCTCCAAGGGAATTGAGCGTCGGTGATCACCTTCAGCGAGGTATGCCCTTAAACCGAGCATAGTTTTAAATTTTCTTGGAGCTTTGTGAAGAAAATCTTCACCCCATGATAAGTTAGCCATTGGATGCGATCTCCTTTGCATGTTGATGGTGTGGGTTGAGTTTCAATCCAATTTGAGCTCAATCGAGCTCAGATCTTCTCCTAAAAGATGGACGGTGTCCATTGTTCACAGAGAAGAATAGGGAAGGATCATAAGCCATCCATCCATGCATTTTGGATGGACGACCATGATTAAAATACGTAGCATCCACATTTTATTCTTTAGAATTTTTATTCACCATCCATCCTTGATCGACGGTGAGAGAAAGCAACCGCATTTATGATGTGATAAGTTAAATATGCCCATCATGCCATGTGGAAAGCATGCGCTAGCCCAATGGCACCAATGGATTAAACATTTTAATTGGCTATTTAATTATTAATTAACCATGGAAACTTCCTAAATTCATATCAAGCCTAGAAAATCAAAAAAAAATATGAAATAAATTGCATTGATAGATAATCAAATAAGAATATTAAAAAATGATTTGAATGAATTTTAAATTGTTTTTCTTTATATTGATTTTATTAGAAAATTTTGCTAATTACTTTACTATTAATTAATCCAAACTTCTTATGCTTAATTAGTGGGATGACCTACCTCCCCTAATTTTCTTGGGATTTATTGGTGGCTTAATTAGAATTGCTAGTCATTCCTTAATCACTCTTAATGTAATTAAGCTAATTAAGGGTATAATTAGTGTTTAACTCTATTGAGTCAATTAAGTTTTACTTATGTAAATATGATATTTAAGGAATAATTTTGGGAATAATTTCCTTAAGATATTGTTTAAACTCTTTTCTCCCTTAATCTAACCAATTAAGAAAACTTCATGCAACTTTCCAGAACTCAATTAATCTATCTTGGGTAGATGCTTAGGTGTTGAAGAGCCTAAGTAAAATTAAGAAAATCAAAACCCAATTCTCATGTGTGAGAGGGGTTATGAAAGTACTTAAGTTAAACTCCTTAGTTTAATTAATCATTAATCATGAGCCAAATGCATTAGGCCCTTTCTTCTAGGTGCATTAATTTAAATTCCTTGTGTGATTTTATGTCATCTCATTGGCTCATAATTATTTGATTAAATATGCTAAGTGGTAGGTAAGAGATAATTAACACACTTAATTCATACCTTAACCTAACCAAAGCATAAAATTGATCTAATTACCTAAAAATTAAACTAAAATAACAAACATATGTGGAAATGGGTTAGGAACAACAAAATTACCTCATATTTCTCAAATTAAACCAAACTCAAAACAAAATTAAACCTTCTTTAAAGAACAACTTGATTTGCTTTAAGGTTTCTTATTTCATAAGATTGTCTTCAGAAATTAATTACGGTGGATGTGTTTACATGTTTTCATCACTTTAGTTCTTTCTTAAAATGCTAAATGTGTATGTCATATGAGTTTCATGCATTCACGCTTTTCAAAAATCAAATTAGAAATGAAATATTTTCTTTATATCTAATCGCATGTTTTGGCTAAAGAAAAATATGAATGGTTATTATCACTATTAAATCCAAAACTATTTTCAAAATTTATAAATCAAATACCTAAAATTGAAAGTGTATACTTATAATTATTTATAAGCTTGCATGTGGATATAAATATGAAGATGCATATGTACTTTCCTCTCTTTTCTTTATAATTTTGAATAGATTTGTCAAAGTGTATAGTTCATTTGAAAAGAACATAACATTTTATAATCCATTCCTATTCATTCCTATGCTATTACTTAAAGAAGGACATCCATACTTACACATATAAATTGCATAAACAAATCAACAAACAAATACAAACTTTTGCATCTTTCTTTTCCATTCATTACTTTTGTACATATAAGTATGTAAGAAAAGTGGTATATTAGTCAAGACAACCCCGGGGTTGCGAGGATTTAAGTATCCAAAAGTAGGTCTTGTACCTTACACCCTGCTATCATACTTATGCCTTTCATACATATATGTGCATGTAAAAAATGGATAAGAAAACCCCTTTTCTACTTAATGAAAATCATGCATCATACATTCAAATTTTCTTAAGTAACTCACTTAGAATTCATCATATGTTAAACATTTCATTTGTATGTATAGATATGCTTAGGATTCATCCATATGCATGTTATACATGTTGAGAAAGAAATGAAGTGATGTGTGTTTTGTAATATTAATTCACTACTTAATTTTTTCTTAAAATGCCTTTCTTTTGAATAGTTTATTTTGGGAAAATTTAAACTTATTCACTAATAAAACTAAACATGAATCCACTTTAGAAAATACTTAAGGTAGGGAAGGAAAGAGAAGTCCTCATCTCTTTTTCCCTCTATTTACAACTTAGTAATTAATTGTAGGATTCACTTAAACCAAATCAAAATTCAAAATAAAATCAACCCAAACCAACTAATCACTTAAATGGAATCACCCATCTAAGTTGAACATCTTTACACTTAGAAATTCTAAGCCTTAAAGCCATAGCTAAGCATGCCACACAAACCTTTTAAAGCACACACATTAAACTAAGTCACCACTTCTAGTCTTAGGTTATGATGATGCATGATTTGATGTTTGTTTTTTTTTGTGATATTTTATTTTAGTCTGGATGTTTGGGTGAATGTGCATAGAATGAATGATAGTATGATCTAGTCTAATTATTATTTTATGTAGGGGATTGTGCTTAAGGGCGCTATAATAAATAAAAATATAACTGCTTTTCCTGTGTAGGTGCTTATACCCCTAAGCATAATCCAATAAGCGAGGTGGACTTGGTGACCCATGTGTGGGGTGCTAAGTCCAATATACATGCTTGGGATTTATATAGTTTATTTAGCTAATCTCTATTTAGCAAGTGTTAATTAGATTTACTTTTTTTTCATGTAATATTTGCAATTAGGATTTTGGAATGAATGTTATGGGGGATTAGGATGAGCATTGGTCATAAGATCTCATCTTATGTACCATGTGAAGCCTTTGGAGCATCCACATTCCAACCATCCAAAAGAAAGAACCAAAGAAGAAAGAAGAAAGAAGAATGAAGAAATGAAGAATGAAGACCCCCATAACATGAATTTCCTTACCTGATTGTAATTAATTCATTTGTAATCTGGGTTGTATAAGGGTAGAGCTCGACTACCCAATTTGTTTTCAAGTTTGTGCAGTGGTGCCCGACCATAAATGGCCTTTTATTCTTTTGCGTTAGCTTTATAAAATGTGTGATGTTTTGTTTAGCTTGTGCATTAAGATGACATCCTTTTCCTAGTTTCTTCCTTGCTTGATGTATGGCCTGGATGACGATTAGGCTCTTAGGAAAATAAATATTTCTACCAAATTAATCAACTCAAAATTAAAATATAACTCATAACTCATAAAAAGCTTATAATCAAGATAAAAGAATTAGCAACCCCTGATGAGTATTTCTTTTATAACATCATCCATAAAAGCATCTTGTTTCACTATTGATTGGAGGGCTTCCACCTTGCTAGAAACTTGGCTTGACCTTGAGAGCCATGGTGGAAACACACCTCCTTCTGGATTTTGGCCCATAATCTCATTTCTCATGCATTAGGCATATGAATCCTATAAGCAAATAAAAATGATCCAAAATAAAAATAAAAATATGATTTGCATTAGATTGGTCATTTTTCATGCCCTTACATGATCTAGTCTCTTAGGGAGTGAGTTTAAGGACTTAGTCTCTTTCTAAATAAATAATAGCTATCTTGCATAAAGCATATGACTTTCCTACATGAATTTAAAATCATAGAGGAGTTAGTTGCCACCCCGTGATTGTAAGTCCAAGCAATGGGTGGTTATCCTCTCTTATGGAGGTAAACCATATACCCATTTTACCTTAGATTTAGGTTATGCTTTTGGCCCTTGCCAAAGCTCCCTAGATTTAGGTTGCTTCTCCCCTGTGGGCCATAAGCATAAATCCTCACCTCTAGCATTTTCATAATCTTGTGTTGTGGAATCATAAGCCCTAAATTTCTAATGAAAAATTCAACTCAAATAAATTAAATCAATTTAAAAAATGTAAGCCCAACCATAGATAGTTTGAGATGCGCTAGTTTCCTAACATCGTGAGCATCTCCTACTTATCTTCCTTTGGCTTCATAATAACTCTCTCTTTGATCAATCCATTTGATCTTCTAAAATAAACCAATCGATTGATAGTCCCACCTATTGAAATCTTTGGAGACAATGATCATTTACCTTAATGAGTATTCCTAAGGAATCTTCCTTAGATGTAATTAACTATGGGGCTTGCCCTGTAGGGAACTTAATGAACCTTTAAAATAAACCCTACTTTACTTTTTCCATGTAAAGTAGGGAAGAATCTTGTACATATGAACATTTGAGTCCTGTTGAGGTGATTAGGTCTATTATATGGTGGTGACTTCTATCTTTCAAGATACCACACCTCTCCTCAATGCCATACCCGATCACCCTCAATAAGAACATCCACAGATCTATATGGTGTCAAAATGCAAAAAGAAAAGTATATTTCATTCCATTTTATCCAAAGATAAAGTGAAGATGAAGTATATTTTCATTAGAAATCAAATTTCACCAAGATTTTTCTCACACTCTGGGATGGTTCCTCTCCATCTTTGGTAAATGATCATTGTCTCCAAGTATCGATAGGTTTTTGTATTTATGAATCCAATATCTTTTCTTTCACTATTTCATCCTTTAAGTTAGCCAACATCTTTAGGTTTTAGGACCTCACCCCGTGTTGGTCTTAAAACCCCTTCCCCCCAATGGGTAAAAAAAATAAAATTAATAAAAAAAGAATTAAAAAGACTTCCTCCCAATTTTATGGTAAGGAAAGGTTCATTCTAAAATAATAAAGACAAAATAAATCCTTCATAAAATTTTGCTTTTCAAAAGCACTCTTTCAAAATGCACATAATAAAATATATTTTTCCTAAATCATCTTCATCTAACAATCTTTATGATTGTTATATGTAGGATCATCTTTACAAAATAAAATTCCAACAATCACATTTTCAAAAGCACAAATGAGTTTCTCTTCACAATTCATTTTGGTGAAAATCATTTCAAAAAATAAAATTCAATAATCATGTTTTCAAAAGCATAAAATTTGAAGATCTTTCCATTCAATACATCCAAATGTGTTGAATGGATATTACTCTTCAAGCAAAATCATAACTTTGAAATTCCACTTAACACAATGTGTTGAATTTCATATTTTCAAAAAGCATATATGAAACCTCTCCATTCAATATACCCACACTTATTGGGTGGAGGTTTCACTTTCAAACAAAATCAAAAATAAATTTTAAAAAAATCACATATGAATATCTCCATTGAATATACCCAAATTTATTGAATGGAAATTACATGTTCAAATAAAGTAACATTACTTTGAAATGCCACTTAACATATTCCATATGATTAGAATTTCCTTTAAAAAAAGCAATCACACAAAATATACATCTTTGAAAATAAATAATTGATTTCCATCTTACATACCCAAATTTGTTAAATGGAAATTTCTTTTCAAAATCAAAAAACAATTTTAAAACATATTTGAACTTCATTTAGAATACATTTGCTAAAATTAAGTCTCCTTTTCAAAAAAAAATTAAAACATTTTTTGAATTTCATTTAGCATATAAATGAAATCTCCTTCACAAAAATTTTCAAAACACATTTGGAACTTCATTTAGCATACCCCATTTGCTAAAGTGAAGTCTCCTTTTCAAAATCAAAAAAAAAATTTGAAAACACTTTGAATTTCATTTAGCATACCCAAATTTGCTAAGTGAAATTTCCATTTCACAAAACTTTCAAAAATAGTTTTGGAATTTCATTCTTTAGCATACCAAATTTTCTAAAGTGAAGTCTCCATTTTCAAAACAAAACAAAAACACAAAAATTTTGAACTCATCCTTTGGAATTTCATTTAGCATACTCAAATTTGTTAAGTGAAATTTCTTTTTCACAAAATAAAATGGAACTTTATTTTTAGCATGCCATATTTGCTAAAGTGAAGTCTCCACTTTCAATCAAAAATAAATCAAAATCAAAATGAAACACATTAGGATTCCCTTAGCATACTTAAATTTGCTAAGGATCCTACTTTTCAAAAAAAAAAAAAATCAAAAGAAACACATTAGATTCCTTAGCATACTAAATTTGCTAAGGTTCCTACTTTTCAAAATCAAATTAAAATCAAAAGAAACATATTAGGATTTTCTTAGCATACTCAAATTTGCTAAGAATCCTATTTTCAAAAATTTTCAAAAACAAAACACACTTGAAATTCCTCATTTAGCATACCCAAATTTGCTAAATGAGAAATTCCATTTCTCTTTTCAAATCATGAAAAGATTCACAAAAAAAGCAAAGAAAGAAAAAGAAACAATTATTTCAAACATCTCACTTAGCATACCCAAATTTGTTAAGTGAAAATTCAAAAATTACAAATCAAAACAAAGTAAAATTGACCTTTACTTTAACATACCCAAATTTGTTAAATAAAGGGTCCTCAAAATCAAAATCAATTCAAATATGAACCTATGGAAGCATCTTCAAAAAAATATTTGAACCCATTTTCAACATACCCAAATTTGTTGAAGATTCTATATCCTCTTCCAATCAAATCTCAAATCTTTCTAAATCATTTGAACCCACTTAACACTTCAAGATGTTGAGTATGGGTTCAAATTTAAAATTCAATTCAAAATCAATAGAAATCTGATTCAAGTTTATTTTCAACATTGCGACTCTCATTACAAGCTCAGTCTATTGACTAAATGGCATAAATATATGTTTACTTTTCCCCACGGGATGGACTTGGCCTTGGATCAGGCCAGCCTTCCATGTTCTGATTACACCCACCTCATTCAATTCTAATGAGGTTTTGAGGGGTGAGGATTAGTGAGGGCACTCACAACTCAGAGCAGTGGGCGTGAGCCGGCCATTGATTGATGCCATCGACTAATATCCCTCATCAAGAGGAAGGTAGACAATTTCTACAGAGTGTGTGCATGCCGATGCTCTTATTTCCCATGTCGCCTAGTGAGGGCTAGCACCCACTCATTAGCACCCTCAAAGGGTAAGGCTCCTATGATCCCAAAGATTATCTCCCTAGCTTTTGAGGTTGGGACTAGTTCTTACTCAGCTCGCCCCACCAAGACTCAGAGAAGGAACAAAAATTGCATGATAAAATGATACCATACACGCATCACCAGGGAGATGGAGGCGCTACACGGTCAGTTATGGAGAGGAGTTTCCCACTCTGATTTTCCTGCTAGTTACAGCGAACCCATTTCATCCTCTCTCTAAGTCTGATAGAGAGAATGCTAGGAGAATCCCTACTTCACCTCCACCACTAGATTTCACATAGAGTGAGAGGTCATATGCAGCCTCCATTCGCTTATGTGTTGGAGCTATGGATGTTCTAGTCCTGGCTCAATTTGATTGAGATATTTATCCCCAGCGTGGGAAGCATCTAGAAGAGAGGGCTGGGAGGCCCATACATAGCTCATATCACTAGCCGAGAGCAGAGGTTTGTTGGCCAAGGCCTCCATGTCATTGATTTTCCAGATCCGATCACCACAGACAATATTCTACTTATATGGACTACTCATTACATGAGCAGAGCCCCTATTTCGAGAGAGTCCATGGTGTCTCCACCACACTGCTCAATCCCCCATCCACCGTCACCCATTCATGTATCAGCATCTCCAGTTCTGCCTAAGGCCATGAAGGCCACATCTGGGGAGAAGAGAACTTCATTGGTGATTCGACTATGGCCAAGGGATCCCATTCCATCTACACTACCTACTATGGTGAGACTGAGCTCTCCTGCTCAACCTTCTTCCCCAATTATGGTGCAAAAAGAATGGTGACTTCGAAGCATAGTGGTCATCCCTTCACCAACACCACCAGTACAGTAGGACATGGAGATGAGTGCGTAGGAGGGAGAGATGATAGCAGTTGCACATGATAATAGAGCCTCCTAGGAGTGTTACCCCTAGAGTCGTGACAGATTGCATTTCTTCTAAGTACACCCTCATAATTGATTCCAAAGTAGGGAGGTCCTGCCTCAGACATGATAGTGATCCCACACACCAAATCATTTGTGTGATTGATTTCTAGGACATAGTAACATTATCTTATGGAGAAAAAGAGATGGATATGATTGGTCCATGAGGAGAAGATTAGCTTTGATCCCAATGAAGATGATTTGTTGGGAGACTAAGTGGGGTTTGCATGGTAGATACTAGGATCCTCCTTAAAGAGCAAGAATGGAAGGTGATGAGGTCGGAAGAAGACAACCCAATCAGCCCAACACCTCCGATATCAATTAAAATAGAAAGATGAACAAAAAAAAAAGATGGTGAGGCAGCTCAAGGACTTGTTTGTAGCAGTCTCAGTAGTTTAGAAACAAGCCCAGCAGTTCATCCTACCATAGTTGAGAATAGTCAGCCAGAGTTGGTGCTTGTCTTGGACCCAACCAAGACTTTATCTTCATTAGAGCAAGGTAGCACCAACATGTATAGGAAGGTAGTGGAAAGTACCTCCATACAGAAATATCAAGTCCATGGTTGAGCAAAGAGTGAAGGAAGCGTTAGTGCAAGCCCGAGGAGGATCATCAGTTCCAAAGGGTAGACCCTACCCAGAGGAATTTGATGCAATCTAATATCCCAAGGGTTTCGTACCACCTTTCTTCAAGAGTTTTGATGGCAGTGGAAACCCGAGGTAACACATCGCCCATTTCAAAGCTAGTTGTTGCAATGCTGGTGGTAGTGATGCTTTACTTTTTCATTTCTTCGTCAGTAGCCTAATAGAGATAGCTTTTGATTGGTATGCTAAACTTCCCAATAGTTCAGTAAAGACATTTGCTGAGTTGGAGCAACCCTTTATCAAGAGGTTTGCTAGAGCTCAGCAAAGGGTTACTATTGGTGATCTCATTATAGCACAACTCCAAGGTGAGTCCCTTGCTGACTACATTCTCAGATGGCATAACTTGAGTATGAAATGCGAGCTACAGCTGTCTTAACAACATGCCATTGAGATTCTTCTAAAGAATATTCATGGCCTAGTCTCCTTCATGCTTAAGGGTTTCACCATTAAAACCTTTGAGAAATTAATCAACAAGGAGTCTAGCATGCAAGGAGAAGCCAAACAGTTACTTTCTCTAAATATACCATCAAAGCCAAAGATGTAGAAGGTAGAAGAAGTAGCAAAGGAAGGGGTGGATAAGAAGGAGAGAGCTGAGAGACCTCTGACCAACGCCACCTCCTCTACCACCACCGAGGTTTAGCCACCACAAGAGCCTCCATGGCCTCACCCACCTCCCTCGCCACATCATCGCAAAGTGGTACACATACACCGTGGTAGCTATGGTCCACCTACTTTTGGATATAACTTAATAAAACCTTATTCATTTAAGAGGGAGGTAATCGAAGATCTTTAAGAATCTCTTAAAGAAGCATTTTTAGCTACCCAAACCTAGAGGAGGAAGTGGGCAAAAGCATGATCCTAACTTTTTTCCCCTACCACAGATGCTAGGTCATGTTTTGGAGGATTGCTTCACATTTAAGGACCGGCTTGAACATAGCTTCAAGATGCTATAGTCATCCTGAAGGAATACCTTATGGAACAATCATCCAGTTCTATTAGGGTAATCCTTGGGAATACTTATGATCCTTCCAAAACCAATGAAGGTTGGGATTTCTCCTTATCCAAAACCTCTAAAGATTATTCAAAATCAAGAAACTTTCCTTGCAGCTGAGCTCAAACCTCCAACATCAAGGAAGGTTTGCAAGTTGCAACCAACTCAAAGGAAAGGGGAGCTCAATAGCAGAAGAAGATGTGCTAGCCCGGATAGCTAGTAGCACAACCACAATCGAAGTCTAGCCTCCACATTGACTCCCACATTCTTTCTTCTTCTACTAGTAGACATCTTGTATCGGATGAGGGCATCAAATCTCACCCTCTTACTTTACTTGATTTCTACTTTGTACCTATCAAATCCAAGAAATTGAAGAATAAAGCTAGCTTGAATTATATGTGTCACTTTGATGGGTTGTCTACTTATTCTAATGATAACTCTTCAAGTCAAACTATAATAATTATGATCTTCCTCTTTGATTGAGTTGGATTTTCCTACAATACTACGTTCACCTCTTGAGATAGACTTGGAATCATTCGATTTTGAGGGTCCCATAGAGAAGTAGTGAGCTGATGCGTGTAGAACCTTCCATTACCCCACCATACAAGAGATCATCAAGTCAACCTCCAGAGTGGCAAGGTTCTACCTCCTGGGCACCTCAAGATAGAGGGAAATAAGTCATTGGTAGAGGATTGAGAAGCCCTCCATAGATGCTCCACCCTTGGATATGCTTGTGGAGGATTAGCCCAAGGTGGACTACAATGTCCTCTCATCTAAGAAAGTTACCATCTAAGCTAAGCATATGATGCCCTTGTCTTATCCAAAGAGATGAGGGAATCATTAATCAAGGCTCTCCTTGATCTGAGATATGCTTAGCTCACCGACGCTATTGGTGAGGAGGCACATTACAAAAAGAAGCTCGTGGATCACTTTCATGATGAAGACCTTCTTCTGGGGACATGGAGCACAACCATCCCTCTACATTACAGACATGGATTTAGACTTGCCAAAGTTCTCATCGATAGTGCATCGTGAACATTATGAGTCTAAAGACCCTTGCCTATTTGAGGATCGACATCTCCACACTCAAGGAGATAGATGTTGAGAGGATTCAATGAACAAGGTGAGAGCTTTAGGTTCCATAGTGTTACCTTTGGAGATAGGTGATTGGAAGATCAAGCCAAGTTTTATATCATTGATTGAATACTTCATTCATTGCTTTGCTTGGTAGGCCTTGGATACATCTAAGATAATTCCATCCTCCATCCATTATGCATCAAGTTCAAAGGATGGGATATGTCAATGGAGATGAAAAGCCATTTTCGCTAGAGAGGAGATTTATGAGGATGACCTACTATCTTCCTCAAAACACCTTTCTCATGAACTTGGAAAAACTCAAATTCAAAAGAAAAAGAAAAAAGAAAAGAAAAAAGAAAAGAAAAGAAAAGAAAAATGAAAATCCAAGTGAACAAGAAAGGGGAATTGAAGAAGAAATAGATCCAAGATATCACATTCCACCCAGTTCATTCCATCATATGGACATGTGGGTAGATGACTCAACCTCCACCGTGTAGAGGTAGAACAGAGGCAGAGGTGGAAGACCCGTCACCATGTGGGGTTATGTCCAGTTCATAGAGTACCCTACTATTCACATAGACTTGGAATCCAGCTTGAGGATGAGTCTAATGTGATTAGTATACTACCAACCCCTCAGTGGGTTCCATTGAGGTGACACCCAGACTGATGAAGATCGGCCTCCAAAAAAGCAAAGTATTTGAATGTTTATGTGAAACTATCGAATGGGAACCTTAGCTCTAACCTCACTTTCATCTAAAAAAGTTGAAGGTTTAGTAGTTAAGGAAGCCCCTAAGTCTTTAAAGACATGAAGTCAAGAAGAGATTCTTTTGGGATCATCATCCTCAAGTCAAGTTGATGTAGAACTTGAGGAGGATTCATTTAAAGAATTAATGGAATTACCTTTTGACTTTTACTCACCTTGTGTTCATAATCTTATGAAAGGTTTAGTTCTCATACATGGTCAAATACAGTCGAGTATTTTGCTATGGAACAATGCAAGGAAGCACATAGCAAACTAGATTCGAGGTAGTCGATGATGATGATGATTAATTAGCTTGTTACCAATCATTTGGAGTTGATAGTTCTTTTCACAACACCAACTCTTATGAGATGTTTAGAAACCTCGATGATCGATGATCTCCAAATCAAAGATGCACCTCCAAAATTTGAAGAGGAGATCCATTCAATAATTGACAAGCTTAAAGAAATCAACCTGGGAGAAGAAAATCCACACCGACATACATGCTTCATGAATGAAGAAGAAACTAATGAAGTTTAAGGACTACTTTGCATGGAGTTATGAAGAGATGCCCGAATTATCTTCTGACGTAGTAGTCCATAAACTAGCAATAGATCTTAGCGCTAACCCTATCAAGTAAGCTCCTAGATGTATGCAAATTAAACAACAATAGTCATTTCAAGTCAAGAAACCGATCGATGGTTTCATCGTGAAGAAAAATATCCTAGTTGTCATACTAGTTAAGAAGAATGGCCAAATTCATATGTCAATTTAGGGACTTAAACAAGGCATGTCCTAAGGATGAGTTTCTTCCTATACTAGAATTAATGGTGGACATCACCCTCATCTCATATTCTTCTTTCATGGATGGGTCATCCGCTATAACCAAATCAAGATGTCTCAAGATGAAAGAAACACTACTTTTGAACCCCGATAATCTTTGTTATAGGGTCATGCCTTTCGGCCTTAAAATGCCGGTGTTACATACATACCGCCATGACTGAGATCTTCAATGAACTCATCCATCAGTTGAGTGCTATGTTGATGATCTAGTAGTCAAGAGAAAAGAAAGATCATCTCTTTGACTTGAGAGTAGTTTTCAAACGGTTAAGATAATATAACCTCAAAATGAATCCCATGAAGTGTGCATTCAGAGTAGCTTCAGGGAAATTCCTTGGGTTTATTGTCCAACAAGGGAATAGAAATAGATCCGAAAAGATCAAAGCTATCTTAGAAATGCCACCTCCTAAGTTTAACTCAACTCAGATCTTTCATGATACATATCTAAGATGCTTTATTTCCAATATCGGGAGATGCAAGCCATTCTCACTTATCAAAAGGATGCCAAGTTCAAGTGGGATGACAATAGATGCCTTTGAAGATATCAAGTATTATTTGGTGAAGGCCAGCTTCTAGTACCTATCCGCAGCTACCACTCATCTACACCGCTACATTGGATGACTCTTGTGCTCGTTGGCCCAAGCCAATGATGAAGGGAAGGAGAGTGCTCTCTACTCATCATCGCTATGAACTACCCATAGAGAAACATTGCCTAGCTTTGATCTTTGCTTCCCAAAAGCTACACACTATATGCTTTCTCATAAGGTGAACTTGATTTTGAACCAATCCATTAGTATCTCATGACATGGCCAACACTATCCATGTGGCATGATGTCCATGATTCTCTCAGATATCACATTCGTACCCTCGTATGTAAAAGGACAAGCACTAGTGATTTCTTAGCAAAGACACACACTTTCTCCGCCTCATGATCTCCCTGATGAAAAAATCATGAACTTGGGGGAGGTTGACAACCGTTGATGGGAGATGTATTTTGATGGTGCAACTTCTTTTCATAAAGGGGAAGCACCATGATCTACTCTTCCGTGAAAGGGGGTAGGAATAGTTCTCCAATCTAACATGATGTGATGAGATTCTCTCATCTTTTTCCAACCCTCCAATAAGGTCGAGTATGAGGCTTTGATTGCTGCCGAGTTAGCCATCATATGTGTCAAGAGCATCAACATCTTTGGGGATTCTCTTGGTCATCAATTAGATGGGGTCCTACAAGGTTCTCAAACCCAAGCTTTCATTACCATGAGTATACCATGAAGCTTGGCCCAAATTCTAAGTCACCATCTACAAGGTTCCCCGAGTAGAATGTAGAGAATGCTTTGGCCAAACTTGCCAAAGAATTGGCATGTCAAGATGAGTCCATTTCAATAAGGGTCCAAAATAGACAAGTCCTATCCCTTATTGATGTGAACTCATCGAGAGACTTTCTCTTGAAGGGGAGGTTGCATTGCAAAAGGACAAGGAGCTAGAGGAGGCAACCATTCATAGACTATTTGAACACAGCAAACTACCTCAAGAAAAGTCACAAGCCCATCGTGAAATAGAGAGCTCTCCTATGCTCATCACCTCTATCGCCGTCCTTTGACCAAATGTGGTTACGTTGTTTAGACAAACATGAAGCCCGTGGCATAACAGGTACATTTCTATGCGAGCACATCAATCCAAGATGAAGATGAAGATGAAGAGACTAGATACTACCGCCTTCGATGACATGACCGCATGGATGTAGCTAGAGATGCCATCGTGTGTATGGTGTCCTCCATCAACCACCCAACATTCTACACCCTACATTGGCCTCATGGCCATTTGAGTGTTGGGGTACGACATTGTGGGTCCCATCGATCCTCCTTCTTCCAAGTCATCGTTCATCTTAGCCGCCACCGACTACTTTTCCAAGTGGAGGCAATCCTCTTAAAGAGGTCATAAATAAAGATGTACTTCAATTTTTTCAAACCATATCGAGGTTCTGGTGCCTCAAATGAATTATATCCATGGTACTCATTCAAAAGCACCAAGATCAAGCTTTAAGACATGTCATAGATTGGAGATAATCCACCATCTACTACCCCAGAGCAAATGGCTTAGAGAAACATTTAACAAAACTCTTCCAAATACTAAAGAATACTGATGACAATAAGTTTAATAATGGAATGAACAAATAAAGCTTGTGGGCCTACCGCACATATGTCAACTTCAACCCAATTCCACCCCATTTTTCTTAGTATATGGTCCTGTTGTTCTACCTAAAGTTCAACTCGCCTCAAGGATAACATTGGGTAACAAGATCATATAGAGCTAATGCATTGTAAAGGGGAACACCATGCTTCCAATTAATGGCTATTTGAAAATAATTCTATCAATCAACAAAAATATGATTTTTTCATCAAAATCTTCTCTTCTTTGAAGCATTGTTTGCTTGTCTTGTGAATACCATGATGTTTAGGGTAGGTAAGAGTCCCGGCATCCTATCCCTCTTCACACAAACACAAACCAATACAATCTCAGCTATTAGAATAGGTGTGAGAGAACCCAAGAGGCATCCTATTTGATTAGCATAACAAGTTAGGTGTAAAAGAACCCAAGGTATCCTTTCTTATGGGAATTCCCATTGTAACCATTTCATCAAATTCCCCAAGTGTGTTTAGGTGTGTAAGAGAATCAAGATATCCTATTCCCTTTAACACAAGCACAAAAAATAAACACATCTTTATCTCGGCTATTTTGATGTGAGAGCAAGCCCCTGTGGCACTCACTCATTAGTCGCCTAGTTTTCTACATGCTACTCGCTAGTATGTCACCTGGTCACTTGTTTGGAAGATGTGAGTCCCATGCTTTCTTCCTAACTTGACCATTACAAATATGAGCTTGTTATATGGTGACTCACCCCAAAAGAGCTCATGTTGATTTTGTTTAAGAAGATGAGTCCCCAGCTTTCTTCTTGAACTAATCATCATGATCTAACATCGAGTATTTGATTTAGATAAGTCCCCAGAGGCTCCTTTCTTGACTACATTTGAGTATATAAGTCTCCACATATTCTCTAGACCCTATTGGATGCCTGAAAGATAGACTATCCCAGAATCACTATAGGAGGATGTGAGTCGAGCTTTCTTCCTAGTTGATTACAAACCGATGGGCACCTTGGTTGATGTTTACTTGACAAGACTCACTGGTGGATACACCACTCTTGGTAGATGTGAGTCCCCATGCTTTCTCCTTGAGTTGGCCACCGAATACCTATTTGATATATGACTAACCATGTCATCTTTTCTAGGGTTTTGGATTAAGCCCTTAGTGACCCCTCTCCCTGCGAGCATTCTATTTGGATCACATCCTTTATGACCCCATTTAGACACTACCCGTGTGACTCTTGAATTGGACACTCTCCCTTTTCTAGTAGTCACCCTATGGTTGGAGAATTTGTTCAGCGGATATGGAGATTCTCCCTTGGTTCAGTAAATCTGAGATAGGTCTAGGTTGATATAAGCTCCTTCTCATTTTGATCCCTCACAAACCAACAGGGTCCACATTAAAGCAAACTAAACAAACAAATAAATATATTTGCTTATGGATTAGGAATTCAAGCCCTCAAAGGGCCCTTTTTCCCAAGCAGACATCCTATCTTTAGGGAAGTGTTAGTAGAACTCCCTATAGGAATTTCTTGACTACCTTAGTTGAGATAAATCCCCGGGTCGGTACTCACTTCGTAGTCACCCTTAGGTCAGGTTCAATCTATTTTTTCCACAAGCAGGTTACCCTGGCAGTCAGTCCACTTTGGAAGATGTAAGACTATGATGCATTCTTTCTAGCATGACTATCATAAATTGATGGGCAGCCCTAGGTAGGGACCGATTTATTGCCCAAAGAAACTGATCACCCTAGTGGTCTTTAGTAGTGGAAGATGTGAGTCTCGCTTTCTTCCCTTTGATCATTGCAAAGAAAGGCACTCCTTTGGTTGGATAGTTCTCTCCCATCGGTAGGAAGCTATTCTCTTTGGTTCAATAAATCAGATAGGTCTAGGCTAATATAAGCTCCTTCTCGGTGTGATCCATCCAAACCAACATAATCCATCAAAATAAATAAAATGAAATTAATCTTTGACTATCTTTGAGTTGATTTAAGTCCCAGCATTCACTCAATAGTCACCTAGGTCGAGTTGATTTGTTGCCTTGATCACCCAGTGGTTCTTATTTGGAAGATGTGAGTCCACTTTCTTCCTAACTTGACCATTACAAAATAAAACCCCTTTGGTTGGATAGTCTACCTTATGGTTGACTACTCCCTTTGGATTGTAAAGAGTTAGCTAGGCCATCTTTCTCAATCATCCATGATAATCCATCATAATCAAAATAAATTAAAAAATGAAATTAATCTTGACTATCTTTGAGTTGATTTAAGTCCCAGAGATTCACTCAATAAGGTAGGAGGTTTTATTTGTTGCCAAAAAGCAATCCGATGTCTTTTATTGGAAGATGTGAGTCCCAAGCTTTCTTCCCCATTGATCATTACGAAAGGCATCCCTTTGGTTGGATAGTTCTCCCATGGTTGTTCCCTTTGGTTAAATCTAAGATAGTCTAGGCTAATATAAGCTCTTCTCAATGTGATCCATCACAAATGAGAATCCATAAAAAATAAATTAAAAAAATAATCTTTACTATCTTTGAGTGATTTAAGTCCCCAAGCATTCATTGACCTAGGTTGGGTTCATGTTGCCTTATCACCCGATGGTTCCTTATTTTGGAAGATGTGAGTCTGCTTTCTTCTAACTTGATCATTGCAAATCAAAAGGCACCTTTGGTTGGATAGTTACCTTATGGTTGTAGACTCCCTTTGGATTGGTAAATTTGAGTTGTCTAGGCCCATGGCCCCTACCGATCTGGTCCATTCAACATGGAATCCATCAAAATAATAAATTAAAAATGAAATTATGGACTATCTTTGAGTTGATTTAAAGACAACTCAATAGTCTCCCTAGGTTGGGTTTTCAATTTATTACCCAGCAACCGATCACCCGATGGTCTTTTGGAAGATGTGAGTCCCCAACTTTCTTCTAAATTGCATTGCAAATCAAAAGGCATCCTTTGGTTGGATAGTTCTATGTAGTAATCCCTTTGGTTTAGTAATAAGATAGTCTCAGCCTCTAGCTCACTCTTGATCCATCACAAACCAACATCCATCAAATAAACTAAAAAAAATGAAATTAATCTTTGACTATCTTTGAGTTGATTTACCCTGACATTCCTCAATAGTTGTATTTAATCTTTGCTTTTATCAATCACCATATCTTTTATAGTGGAAATGTTATCAACTTTCATCCCTTGAATTGATCATTACAATCAAAATCTTTAGTTTATAGTCCTACACTTGTGGTTTTACTATCTTGAATTTTATTCCATCATATCATTCTATCATTTGTGATCCATTATCAAAAAAATAATTTTTGACTATCTTGGGTTATCAATCCTCATTTCCACTCAATAATTCACTAGGTTGGGTTCCATTTGCACAAATGGATCACCCTCAATTGGTCCACTTTAAATAACTAATGCTTTCCTTCTAAAATCACATCTTTGGTTCTTTCTATTATTGTTTGGTAGACTACCCCTTTGGATTGGCTTAAAATGAGTTTCACTCCATGGCTTACTCCGTGATCCATAGGAATATTCATCAATCCAAAATCTAAAAAAATTTGAAACAAATTTAACCCTCCTCCCTCAGTGGAGTTAAATAACAAACTAAACAAATTCAATAAAATAAATCCAATCAATCTCCCTCAGTGGAGTCAACAAACAAAAGCAACAAATAATCAAAATAAATTCAATAAATGAAATCAATTCTCTCTGAACTCAATTCAAATCAAATCAAATCCCTTTATGATTGAAATTCCAAATTCAAACTCTATCAATTCCTCTCACTCTTATGTCTCCTGACATGATAATCAAATCAATTCCTTCACATTAAATAATCATCTTTATTCTCATATTTTTGTTGATCATTTTAAAAATATTAAATCATACCAAATTCTGACCTCAAAATCTCAATCCATCTTAACATAAATTCTTAGACTTTGATTCCTTTCTTAAGACACTATGATTAGATAAATCAAACTTAGAAATTCAAAATTCTTAATAAAATTTTATTGAACCAATCATTCCTCATTTCATTCAAATTAAATTATTCCAAATATCTCAAATCAAACCAATTCCAAATGATTGAACTTATGATTGAATTCCAATCAAAATCTATCTAAGTCCTTTGATTTCTCATGACTTAGCTCAAATCAAATCAAATCAATTCAAATTCAAGAAATTTTCTCATAACCATTTATATTCTCATTTATATTCAATATAAATGAAATATAAATTCAAATCAATCAAACCAAATTCAAAATTCAAATCAAATCAAAATCAAGTCCTTTGATTCATCTTAAACTTCTTAAATTAAATCAATCAATTCAAATTCAAAACTCCATTTATATTCATATATTCACAAATGAAATATAAATCAAATATCAAAATAAATTCAAAAATCAAATCCAAATTCAGCCAAAATCTAACCTAAGCCTTTCAAGTCAAAATCTTGAACTTAGCCAAATTAAATTCAAAGCAAGTCAAACCCTTGATTTTTCTTCATGATTCAATCAATCCTTCAATCATGAATCCAAATATAAATACAAAATTCAATTATCAAACCAAAACTCAATTCAAAAAAATCAAATCCAAATTAAACTCATGTTCACCCTTCTGAACTTGAAGTTGTCAAACGAATTAAAACTAATTTGACTTCAAATCACTTGCAAATGGATTTATATTTCAATCATAAGTCCATATGTGAGTTCAATCAAACTCAAATAAAGCTTTGACCAAGCCATTTGACCTACTTAGGCTTACTTGACCCAAAGTGACCTAAAGTATCAGCCAAATTCTAATCCTACCCAAATTTTGAACTAAGCCCAACTAAGCCTCACATTGTGAAACAATCATCATGAGATGATCAATCACTCAAATTCACCAAGTCAAACTGGTTGACCAAGTCAACACTTAGCTAAAATGAAACCTAAACTAAAACAAAATCCACCATAGCCAAATTGATTGAAACCATTGATCAAAACTCATTCATGATCAATGTTTGAACTTGACAAGTCATCATTTGAGCCTAACTATTGGCCAACTTGACCCAAGTTGACCCAACTTGACCTAAAAAGTCAAAATGTGTCAAAACTTGATCTAAATTGATTGAAACTAATGGGTCAAATCACTTATTGAACTTTGAAAGCCCCAATTGGCCTACTAACCTAGCCCAATTGACCTTGAACCCAACTTGACCTAAAATGGAGAAATCAAATATAAACCAAATTGATTGGAAACAAAGATACCAATCCATTTCAAATCCAACCAAACATAAACCAACCCATGACCTACCCAAATAGGTCAAATGGGTCAAATTGACAATTTACCTAAATGAAATCAAATGAACCAAATCAAATATATAAATAAATTGAACCAAACTATGATGCCAAAACATTTCAAATGGTCATATGAACTTGACCCAACCCTTGGTTTGACCCAATTTGACCAATTGGTCAACTTGACCCATTTTGACCTAAATGGGTCAACATGAGCCAATCATATCAAACCAACTCCAAATTCATTGAAACTTGGCCCAACCCATTTTTCAATCATACTAAACATCTTGAAATTGAAATCAAGCCAAATGTCAATTTTACCCCTAGGCCATAGGGTAACCTAAATAAAAACCACTTGGAATTTGGTCAATTCCTTTTCATGGGCACTTGGCATCCTCTAGTGGACCAAATGCTCACTATTGGATATGGTGCACATGGCCCAATGGGTTTGGGTTAGCCACCAACCAATGGCAAACGACCACCCCCCATGGAAGAGCACATGGAATCCTTCCTCCACCTTATTTTGCACATGGCTTCTCCACCACCTTCTGCCAAAAATGCCATGCCTTAAAGCCAAAAAACCCATTGAATGGGTGATTGGATCAAAATGGCAAAGCTCTTGACCATCCGATTCACCTGATATACTCCCCTAATTCCCCTTGAATTCAACACACACTCGATTGAGTTAAAACTTCAAGCATTTCTCTCCCAAGCTTCCTAGAGTGAATGCCATTTCTCCATTTTTGGTTTCCAGCTAAAATAGGGAGCTCCAAATTTCCAACTAATACCAAATCAACTCAATTCCTCTTGCAAGCTTCTTGAGAGTCAATGAAACTCCCCTTTCAAGTTCTCAAATAAGGAGGTGGTGATCAGGCCAAGTCAGCAATTGAAGGAGAGCTTGGTCCATAGGAAGATCCACTCAACCAAATCACCTCAAATCTTCATGCTTCCTCTCACTAGGAAGCTACCTGTGGTGCATCGATGATAGCCTCGGTGAGGTATGCCTTCAAAGCTTAAAAAAGTAGACATGGTGTGGTCCTTTGTGAAGAAATCTCACCCCATGAGAATTTGACCGTTAGATCTTCTGCCTTTACTGATGGTGTGGGTTTGAGTTCAATTCTAGCTCAATCGAGCTCGGATCTGCCATGGAAGGTGGACAGTTCCCCTTTCCCGCATGGAAACTCAATGATAGATCATGGGCTATCCATTTGCATTTTGGATGGACGACCACGATCAAGATGCGTAGGATCTATGATTTAATCCTTCAATACCATGGGTTTTATCTCATTTGATCTTTGATGGACGGAGAAAAGCGTAGTCGCCGGCTGCATATGATGTGACAACTAAAGTGGCCTCTCCCATCATACATGGAAATGTGCCGCATCAGCCTCCATTGGCAGGATTAAATATTTTAATTAATTTAATTAATTATCATTGAATCTTCATAATTGCATAACTAATTCTAGAAAAATCATAAAAATACAAGGTAAAATGCATTGAAAGATAATTCTTAGAGGAATATTCTAAAATTATTTTTAATGGGTTTTGAATAGTGTATTTTTCTCTTAGTGGTTTTATTAAAACTTAATAACCACATTACTCCTAATTATCCGATTAATTCCAAACTTCTCATGTGCATTTAGGGGATGACTCTCCCTAATTTTCTTGGGATTTATTGATGGGTTAATTAGGAGATCAATTAATGAATCATTAATTCTTTATGTAATTAATTAAGCATATGAATAGTGGTTTAATCCCTTTATTAAGTTAATTAAGCCTTTGCTTAAGTAAAGAAGAGGTTTATGGAATGGATTTTGGGAATTTTCCTAAGCCATTCCTAAACCCCTTTCCTTCCTTAATTAACTTAATTAATCCCCTAATCTTAATTAATTTTGATTTTAAAAAAATTTTCAAAACTTAATCAATACTTCTTGGGTAGGTGCTTAGGTGGTCAATAACCTAAGTAGCTTAAGTAAATCAAAATCCAACCCACATGTGTGGGAAGGGTTTGACAGTACTTAAATTAAACCCTTTAGCTTAATTAATCACTAATTTATGAGCCAATTATTCTTTTAGGTGCATTGCTGATTTAAATTCCTTGTGTGGTTTTATGTCATACATTGGCTCATAATTATTTGATTAAATATGTTAAAGTGTAAAAGTAAGGGTAATTAAACACTTAGTCACACCTTAACCTACCCAACCAAAGCATGATTTTAATCTAATAACCTAAAAATTGAACTTAAATAACTCACACATGGGGGAATGGGTTAGGACCAACAAACTCATCTCACATTTCTCAAATGGAAATCAAACTCAAAAAAAAAATTCAAACTCTGCTTAAAGTAAATTTGATTTACTTTAAATAATCTTATTCGTAGGATTGTCTTAGGAATTAATTAGGGTGGATGAACTTACATTGCATTGATCACTTAATTTCTTTCCTAACATGCTAAATGTGTATGCCATATAAAAATCATGCATTCATGCTTTTTAAAAGTCAAATTAAAAATGAAATGTTTTCTTTTATGTCAAATTGCATGTTTTGGCTAAAGTAAGAATATGAATGGCTATTATCACTATTAAATCCAAAATTACTTTCAAAGCTTATGAATCAAACATAAAAATTGAAAGGTATGCTACTTATAATTATTTATAAGCTTGCATGTGAGTAAAAATATAAAGATGTGCATAGTGTGGCTTTCTTTCTCTTTTCTTTTAGCATAGTTTTGAATAGGATTTGGCAAAGTGTATAGTTCATTTGAAAAAAGCACAACAATTGCTTAAATCCTTTCTTATTCATTCCTATGTCATCAATTAAGAAGGCCATCCACACTTATACATATAAATTACATAAACAAATTAAACAAACAAACACAACACTTGCTTAAATTCTTTTTCATTCATTTCTTTTGTACATGCATATGTATTTAAGGAAAGTGGTATATTAGTCAGGAAAACCCCAGGGTTGTGAAGCTTTAAGTAGCCCTAAGTAGGTCTTGTACCTTACACCTCTGGTACTAATAATGGCACTGTATTCACTTATGCCTTTCATACATGTATGTGTAAATATGAAAAATAAATAAAAGAAATCCCTCTTTTCTACTTAATGAAAATCATGCATCATAAAGCATTCCAATTTTGTTAAGTAAAATTTCTTAGCATTCATCATAAAGTGTGCTAAACATTTCCATTTGCATGAATAGATATGCTTAGGATTCATTCAAATGCATGTTACACATGTTGGGAAAGAAATGAAGTGATGTGTGTTTTGTGATAATTTTTCACTTTACTTAATCTTAAAATGCCTTTCATTTTGAATAGGTTTATTTAGGAAAAATCTAAACTTAGGATTAATTAAAACACATAATAAAACATTCACTAAACAAAAAAAATCAAATATGAACTACCCTAGAAATTACTTAAGCTACGGAGGAAAGAAAAGTTCTCTTCTCTTTTTCTTTCCTTACAACTTAGTAATTAATTGTAGGATTCACTTAAATCAAATCAAAGTACAAAATAAAATCAACTAAAGCAAGTAAATCACTTACATGAATTGAACCATCTAATTTGAACATGTTCATACTTATAAAACTTCATCTTTAATGCCTAGCTAAGCATACCACACAAACCTTAAATAACACACACATTAGGCTAAGTCATAATTTCTAGCTTTAGGTTAGGGTGGTGCATGGTTTGATGTTTGCTTTTATTTTTATGATATTTTATTTTAGTCTGGATGTTAGGGTTAATGTGCATAGAATGAATGGTAGGGCGATCTTAGTCTAACCATTGTCTTCTGCAGGGGATTATGCTTAAGGGGTGCTATAATAAAAAAAATATAATTGCTTTTACTGTGCAGGTGCTTCTACCCCTAAGCATAATACAAATAGGGCAGGTGGACGTGGTTACCCATGTGTGGGGTGCTAAGTACAATTCATGCTTATACATGCTTGGATTTATGTGGGTTGTTTTGCTAATCTCTGTTTTACATGTTTTAGTTAGATTTACTTTTTTACCTTTTCATGTAATTTTATAATTATGATTTTGGAATGATTGTTATGGGGGATTAGGATTAGCATTGGTCATAAGACCTCATCTTATGTACCATGTGAAGCCTTTGAAGCATCCACATTCCAACAATCTAAAAGAAGGAACCAAAGAAGAAAGAAGAAAAGAAGAGGAAAGAAGAAAAAAAGAATGAAGAAATGAAGAATGAAGGCCCCCATAACATAAATTTGCTTACTTAATTGTAATTAATTCATTTATAATCTGGGTTGTATAAGGGTAGAGCTCGACTACCCAATTTTTTTTCGGGTTTGTGCGGTGGAGCCTGACCACAAATGGCTTTTATTCTTTTGCACTACTTTTATAAATTGAATGATGTTTGTTTAACTTGCGCATTAAGATGACCTCTTTTTTTAGTTTCTTCCTTGCTTTGATGTATGACCTGGATGATGATTAGACTCTTAGAAAAATAAATTTTCTATCTAATTAAACAACTCAAATTAAAAATAAATAGTTCATAACCTTATCTAAAGCTTAGGTTATAAAACAAGATAAAAGAATTAGCAGCCCCTTAGCTCGATGTTATCTTACTTTTCTAACATCATGCATAAAATAACATATTATTTCACTCTTGATTGGAGGGCTTCCACCTTTGCCAGAGAACTTGGCTTGACTTGTGAGAACCATGATGGAAATACACCTCTTTATCTTGGCCCATAATCTATATCATGTATTAGCATGTGATGTGTCAAATTGATTATCCAAAATAAAAATAAAATGTACCAAAATTTGCATTAAATTTAAGTCATTAAAGCATACCCTACTTGATCTAGTCTTTTAGGGATTGTGTTTAAGGACTTAGTCTCTTTCTAAATATACAACAGCTTAGCTATCTTACAAAAGTATTTGAGTTGCCTACATATTTTAAAACCATAGGAGGAGTTAGTTGGCTGCCACCCCGAGGCGGTGTAAGTCCAACAGTCGGGTGGTTTATCCTCTCTTGTGGAGGTAAATTAAATACCCATTTTCTCTTTAGATTTAGGTTGTGCTTCTGGCCCTCGCCAAAGCTCCCTAGATTTAGGTTTAGGGGTTTCTACTTCCCTTCAAGGAAATTATCCTTGTATCATGGAATTATAAGCCCTAGCATTCTAATAAAAATTCAACTCAAATAAATTAATTCAATTTTAAAATTGTAAAGGCCAATCATAGGATAGTTTAGGATGCTTACTAGTATCTTACGTATCCCCTAGTTATTTTCATTTCTTCAATAAGAACTCCCTCCTCTTGATCGATCCCACTTGACTTTCTAAAAGTAAACTAATCGATTGATAGTCCTACCTTTTTGAAATCTTTGGAGATAATGATCATTTACCTTAATCAAGAGTATTCCTAAGGAATCCCATTCCTTAGGATGTAATTAACTAGGGGGCTTTCCCCTGTAGGGAACTTAACGAACCTGGTTTAAAATCAAGCCTATTTTACTTTTCCATATAAAGTATGGGAAGAATCACTAGTACATTCAGAAGACCCATAGTCCTTAGGAGTCCTTATTGAGGTGATTAGGTCCATTGTAGGGTGGTGACTTCTATCTCTCGAGATAGTACACCTTTCCTTAATGCTGTACCTGATCATCCTAATAAGAATATCTGCAAATCTGTGTGGCATCCCAACAAGGTGTATTTTATGTATATTTCTATTTTTTCATTTGTCCTTCTTTTCCCAAACAGAGAAGGGGGATAGATGAAGGTGAAGATATATATAAAATTTTCACCACAATTATGCATAGGGGTTAAGAAACATGCACAAGAGAGCATTTATATTTATTTTAAGTGCCCTTTAGGCTAATCAGGACCTACCATCCAGTCTAAGAAGTATACACCCTAACATCCAGTCTACAACAATACATCATAAAATCAAACATACATCACTCCATGCACTGCCCTAACATAAAGCTAGAAGTGATGGTTTAATTCTATAGTGTGTGTATTAAGGCTTGTGAGGTATGCCTTAACTAGGATTTGTTATGATTTTCTAAGTATGAAAGAATGTCTAATCATAAGAGGTTGATTTCACTTTAAGTGCTTTAATTAATTTGAAAATTTTTTTACTTTGTGTTTTCTTTTGTTCCATTTGAAATACACTTAACAATTAAGTGTTATAAAAAGAAGAAAAGAGAGTATTACTCTCTTTTATCCCCACCTTAAGTTACACATCTAAAGCATATTAATTAGTCAATTCTCTTTAGTGAATGACTTATTATATGTTTTAATTAATCCTAGGTTTAGATTAAATTTAAAAGACTTCTTTAAATTAGAAAGGAATCCTAAGATTAATTGGAGTTAATTACTATCTCATGACACATGTGCATTCATTTCTTTCCATCATATGTAACATGCACATGATTAAATCCTAAGCATATCCATACGTGCAATATATTTTAGCACACTTAATAGTGGATGTAAACATGTAGTTTATGAATTTAGATGTTTCATTTGATTGAATCACTTTATCATATTAATTTAATGTTATATCTAAATTCTTATATAAAAATACATAGGAATGAAATTAAACAGGTATGTGTCATTGTTAACCAAGAAAGTGAGGTGATCAAATGACCTCCTTAGAGCTAGCAAAAGCCTTGTGTTCTTGGGATGTCCAAACTATATACTCATTATATTCAAACATGTGTAAGTTTATACACTTGAATATAAGAAAGAAAGCTTTAAACCATGTGATCAAGATTCAATCATTTGAACAAATATGAATGCATATCTTTCTTAGTAGAAAAATGGGATTTTCATTCATTAGCTAGATATACATTCAAATGTATAAAAATTTTTTGCGGGTACTTCGCCATTATTAAACCAGGGAAGTGAGGTAAAGACGTCATTGGGGAAACTTAAATCCTCGCATCCCTGGAATGTCCAAACTAGATGTACCCACTACTCTTAAGTACACATGAATGTACAAATAACTATAAGAATGGAAAAGTCATGCTAATGTTATAAGTTTGAAAAATTTATGCATATGGAATAAAGTCTTATCTAAATTCTAGAATTGAAGCATGTAAAAAAAATGAAATTAAATGGAGTACATGCTATTGTTAAACCAACGAAGTGAGGTAATCAAATGACCTCCTTGGGGATAGCTAAAGTCCCATATTTTCGGGATGTCCAAGCTATATACCCATTTAACATTCTTACTTACATAAACCAATACATGAATGAAAGAAAAAAAAACTTAAACTTCATACACTTAAGCTATAATCACATACATCTCCTATGTATTTATAACTTGCATTCATAGCATATATAATCATTCATTTATAAGTTTTGAAATATAGATTTGGATTTAATAATGATAATATCCACACATTTATTAATTTAAATCAACACATGTAAGCTTGACATAAAGGAAACCATTTTATTTTAATTAATTTTGCAAGAGATGAATGCATGAATCAAGTGACATACAATATTTAATATGATTGGAAAGAAATAAAGGGACATAAGCACATGATTTCATTCAATCTAATTAACTCTTAAGGACAATCATATTAAATAAACTCATTTAAAATAAACCAAAATATCTTAATATCATTTTTAATTTCATGTTTGATTTGATTTAAGAAATGTGAGAAAGGTTTGCTAATCTTAATCCCATTCCATGTGCGAGTTAATTTGATTTAATGAGCAACAATTAGATTGATTTTATGGATTAATTAGGTTAAGGTGAGAATTAAATCAATTAATTAAATCCTTACCTATGTTACCTTAAAATAATTAATTAAATGATTATAAGCCAATGTAATATGCAAATGAATTGAAAAGTAAATAACAATGCTCCTATGAAATAGAAGGGGCCTAATGCAATTAGCTCATAATCACTAATTAATTAAGCTTAAAGAACTGACTTAATTACTTTTAAGGTTTTCTCACACACGTGAGCTAACCATAATTTCATTAACTATCTTTAAATTATTGAACACCTAAAGCTCTACCCATGGATTAATTAAGGGAAATCAGATGTAATGACCCTTTAATTAGGTTAATCAAGTCATTAATCCATTAATCCATTCCTCTTTTCTTAATTACCAAATTTAATTGATTATCTTTTGAAATGAAATGGGTTTAAGGGGGGAAAAAGGTTGGGAAAGAGGTCCCAACCTAATTCCATAAGCCCTCTCATTTAATTAGACATGATTTGGCATGATTTGAGTTTAAATTTAACTAATTAAGCCATTAATTAGCTAATTAATCTTTAATTAGCATTTTGGTTGAAAAAGAGAAGGAAACATAGGGGAAAGATTAGAGGGAGGCCACAATCCAATTCCATAAGTCTTTCTACTATTCAATAGTGATTAAGGGATCCAATTTATTGATTAATTACTGTTCACATGCTTAATTATCACTTAATTAAGTTAAGAAAATAATTAAGGCTTAAGCAATCAATTTCTCCAATTAATCAACCAATAAATTCCCAGAAAAATAGGGGTGGCAGAGGCCATCCCTCTAAACATTCTCAAAAAGTTTGAAATTGATTGGTTAATTAATTAGGGAGTAATTAGGTTAATTTAATTTTTAATTAAATTATAATAAACTAAAACTACTATTCAAAATTAACAAGAATAATTTTAATGGTTTCCCCTTTAAAATGCCTTTAAAATAAGCCATTATTCATATTTTTGGTATTATTTTATAATTAGTTAAGAATTATGGAAGTTTCAGCCTTAAAAAACACATTAATTAGCCTTAATTAAGCCTAATCCCGACGGTGCCACATGGCTCGCTGATGCGGTGCTACGAGATTAGCTATTTAAGTTATCACATCCATGTGCTGAGTCAGATGGCAGCAAACGTTGTATTGATCTCTGCCATCCAATCTCGGATCGGATGACACAGATCAATCCCATGGTGTAGAGGAAGAAAATAGATAGATCTAGCATGGTCTGATCAGAGCCGTTCATTCTGATCATGCAAAATGGATGACCCATGATTCTCCTTCCCATGAGTGACAAATGACAGAGGTCGTTCGCCATGGATCACTCGATCCTAGCTCACCGAAGCTCAAATTCAATCCAAAATCAACCCACCCTTTTGTACGAGGGATCCACAAGGATCCAATGGCTAAGATGGGCTCACATGTGAATTCTCTTCATAAAGGACCAACCAAAATTTTTTATTTCTATAATTTTAAAAAATTACCTCAGCGAAGCTCAAGATCAGCGGTGAGATCGATGGAGGTAGCTTCGTCTAGTAGAGATGAGGCCCTGTCGAGTAGCACGCAAGTCAATTCCCCTTGGTTCGCTCGGTGGATCAATTTTTATCACTATGGAGCTCAGGTTTGATCAAAATCCCTCCTTTGATGCCTTTGAAGCTTGAGAAATGACTTAAGTAGCTTCAACGAGGTGCGTGGAAGGTGCGGGTAAGAGAAATTGAGGTTTGGTTGGAAATCAGCAAGCTTGGATCAGGATTGGCCTCCCCTATTTTGGTTTCACATGGGAAGAGGAAATGGCGAAGGAGGGAAGCTTATAATCACTCTGGGGATAGTAAGGAGGTTCAAATTTGCCCTTGGAAGCTCTCACGAATTGAATCAATGCATTTCCCATGCGAATTGAGGGGGAATACCCCTCGGTTTGTTGAGGTGGATGGATGAGATTGCATCCCATTTTTTGGCCAGCTAGCCTCCACCAGAGCTCTGGAGTGGTCACCATCAAGTCTATGTGGCTCAGTCTGGTTAGAGGAGTGCTTGGGAGATGGTTCAAGGCTTAATCTTGGCTGATCTGTTGGGTTGGATCCTTTGGTTGCTTGATTTGTAAGGGAGGTGAGTTGGCTCACCTCCCTTTGGTCCATGACAAGTCCTAGCATCCTCAGGGTGGGCTAGGAAGTTTAGGGATGCTCTATTTGAAAGTTTGATGGCTACCAAGGATGAGAGGAGAGTGGACTTTTCCATATGAGGAAATAATCCAATGCGGAAGAGGATCCATGGAGGATTTGCATTGGACTTGGTTTCAAATAGGTTTAGGCTGATTTTAGTTTGACCCAGTATGGGTTTGGGTTGGGTTTGGTCAGCCTCCAATGGGTCATGGGTTGGTTTCATGGTTTTGGCTTCATTTGATCAAAAGGGTTCATATTTGGGTCATGTTGGGTTGGGTTGACCAATTGGTCAAAAACCAAGGCTTAGTTCACATGATGATTTGAAGAGTTTTGGTTCAAGTGGTTTCAATTAATTTGGTCTAGGTTTGATTTTGGCTCATTTGGAATCAAATGGATCAAATGGGTCTAGTTGACCAATTTGACAAAATTGATCAAATTAGCTTGGGTTGGGTGTTGGTTCAAGTTCAATTAGTAAATTGAAAAAGTTTGTATGCTTTATTTTGAATAAATTTAGATTTAATTTTGATTTTGGTCAATTTAACCCTTTAAGTCAATTTGGGCTAGGTTGGGTCAAGTTGACTAATTGGTCAAATTGGACTCAATTATGGCTTTGGACAAGTTCAATAATCAA
The DNA here is from genome assembly GCA_021442155.1 of Cymbidium sinense. Lineage (NCBI taxonomy): Eukaryota > Viridiplantae > Streptophyta > Magnoliopsida > Asparagales > Orchidaceae > Cymbidium > Cymbidium sinense. Next base: position 70,858,822 of record CM038225.1, read on the forward strand.
TTTGGAATGAACTTGAGCCATTGGTTACAATCAATTTGGGTTAGATTATTATTTGACCCATTTTAGCTTTTTAGGCCAATTTGGGTTAACTTGGGTCAAATGGCTAATTGGACTTGATTTGGCTCAATTGAGGGTAAGTCATGTTCAATCATTGATCATGAGTTGGTGCCAATCAATAGTTTCAATGAATTTGATGTATGGTGAGTTTTGGCTAGTTTTGGTTTCATTTGGGCTAAAGGTTGACTTGGTCAAAGGACCAAGTTGACTTGGTTTGACCCAACTCAAGGTGATTGATCATCCTAGGGTGATTGTTGATCATGATAGGAGGCCTAGATGGACTTGGTTCAATTTAATTTGGGTTGGATTAGAACTTGTCTCAAAAGGATCTTTAGGCCACTTTGGGTCAAGCGGACCTAAATGGGTCAATTGACTTAGTTTTGGCTTGATTTAAGTTTAGTTGAGCTTATAGATGACCTTATGATTGAAATATAAATCCAATTACAATCAATTTGGAAACCAATGGACTTTGGCTCATTTAAAAATTTCAAGCTAAAAGGGTTTACTTGGGCTTGACTTGAGTTTGGTTTGATAATTGTAGGTTTCATTTATATTTAGATAGATGATTGAAGGAATGATTGATTCAAAAGAAAATCAATTAGTTTTTGGCTTGGTTTAGGTGGATTTTGGTTAAGTCCAAAAAATTGGCTTAAAAGGGTTGAATTCGGTTTTGATTTTGGATTTTGTTTTGGCTATTTGGATTTATATTTCATTTGTATTTGAGAATATAAATGAAAATATAAATGATTCATGAGAAAATTACTTGAGTTTGGAGTGATTTGGAAGCAAATTTGACCAAGCTTATGGATGAAGATCAAAAAGGGCTAAGAAGGAAACTAATTTAATTTGATTTATTTTTGGTCATTGGAAGGTGGGTTTCATTTATATTTATGAATATAAATGAAGGAACAATTGATTTATAAATAAACCAATTGATTTTGGGTTGAATTGGGTTAAGATTTGGTTAAGCTTATGGAGGTAGGTCCATATGGCTTCAGAAGTGTCTTGGCTTGGTTTGATTTAGTTTGATTTGATTTTGGTCATTTGTGTATGGATTTCATTTATAATTGTGAATATAAATGAAGGAATAATTGATTTATAAAGAAATAAATCAAGTTTGGGATAACTTAGGTGGAGATTTGGCTAAGCTTATGAGAATGGGTCATATCGCGGAAGAAATTTTGGAACTTGGATTTGATTTTGGGATTGGATTATTTGAAATTGAGTTTAAATTGGAATTTGATAAATGATTGAGGGATTGAATTGATCTTTGAGAAAATCGATTGAATTGGAACTGAATTGGATTTTGTTAATGCTAAGTCCATAAGATTCAATCATAAGGTTTATGGAGAATTTTTTTGAGCTTGGATTTGGTCAAGGGATTGATTATGAGTCTTGGAAATTTGGTTTGGATTTGGTTTGAATTTGAGGTTTGGTTTGAGAAGGAAAGAATGGGTTGGGTTTAGGTTATAGGGTAGGCAAGTTTCCCTAAGTCCCTAAGGTATGACCTATCCCTATGGTTAACCCTTCTAAGGCTTAAGTGTTCACCTAATCACTAGAAGTGTCTTAAGATTAAGGAGCTCTTAGTGTCTATAAGAGTCCTAGATCTATGATGAGGAAGTTGAGAACTCACTCCAGAAGTGAGGTCAATAAAAGGACCCCCAATAGGTGTGGTGTAACTGACAAGGCACACCGCACGTATTGGCATTGACCGAGACGATCAACAACGTCCAAAGGATTGCAAGCACTAATGGAAATAATCTGTACTCAAACTTGAGATGTAGACAAAATCACAATCTTAGTGCAATGCAACTAAACTAATATCAAGGGTGCTGACCTCACTTTTTTGAGTGAGTTTTCAACTTTCTCATCATAGATCAAGGGACTCTTATAGACACTAAAAGTTCCTTAGTCTCAAGATACTTTTAATGATTAGGTGAACACTTAACCTAATCCTAGAGACTTAGAGGGGTTAGCCATAGGAATATGTCATGTCTTAAGAACTTAGGAAGACTTGCCTACTCTATGGCTCAAACCCAGTCCATGCTTTCTTCCTCAAACCAAACCTTGGATCCAATGCATATCCAAATCATAAATCAATTCCAAACCAAATAATTGATACCCATGATCAAATTCAATTTTCAAAACCCTTCCTAAGCCCTTTGATTTTATCCTATGGACTTAGCCTTAATAAAATTCAAATCAACCCCAATTCAATTGATTTTCTTAAATATCAAATTCAATATCAAATCAAACTCCAACCCAAATTCCAAATCAAATGATTGAAACCCAAAATCAAATTTAAATTCTAAAATCCCTTCCCAAGCCGTATGAACCACCTTCATATGCTTAGCCAAAACCCCCTTTAAACCAAATCAAACTTGATTGATTCCTTTAAATCAATTATTCCTTCATTTATATTCACAAATATAAATGAAATATAATTTCAAACCATTCAAATCAAATCAAACTAAATCAAACCAAATCAAGACCTTTCTTAAACCATATGGACTTACCTCCATAAGCTTAATCAAATCTCAACCCAAATTAACCTAAACTCAATTGATTTCTTTATAAATCAATTATTCCTTCATTTATATTCACAAATATAAATAAAACCTACCCTTTAATGATAAAAAATAAATCAAACTAAATCAATTTCCTATCTAAACTCTTTTGACCTACATCCTTAAACTTGGTCAAATTTGCTTCCAAATCACTCCAAACTTAAGTGATTTTCTCATGAATCATTTATACCTTCATTTATATTCACAAATATGAATGAAATATAAATTCAAATGGCCAAAACTAAACCCAAATCAAATCTCTAATTTTAGCCTTTTAAGCCATTCCTTTGAACTTGACTAAATGATATCCAAATCAATTCAAAACCCATGGATTTTTTCATGAATCAATCATTCCTTCAATCACTCACCCAAATATAAACATAAAGTATAATTATCAAACCAAACTTAAGTCAACTCAAGTCAAGCCTAAGTTAGCCTTTTTGACTTAAAAATTTCAAATGAGCCAAAATCCATTACACTCCAAATTGATTGTAGTTGGATTTATATTTCAATATTAGGCTCATATATGAGTTCAACTAAACTTGAACCAAGCTAAAATTAAACCAATTGACCCATGTAGGTCCACTTAACCCAAAGTGACCTAAAGGACCCTTTTGAGCCAAGTTCTAACTCAACCCAAATTGAATTGAACCAATCCCATCCAAACCTCTTATCATGATCAACAATCATTCTAGGGAGATCAACTACTTTGAATTTAGTCAAACCAAATCAACTTGGTCCTTTGACCATGTCCTCCTTTAGCCCAAATGAAACCTATACTAGGAAAACCCACCATATACTAAATTGATTGAAACCATTGATTCAAACCAATTCATAATCAATGATTGAACATGACCAAACCCTTAATTGAGCCAAACCAAGTTCAATTGACCATTTGACCTAAGTTGACCCAAATTGGCCTAAAAAGCCAAAATGGGTCAAATCATGATTTAACCTAAATTGATTGCAACCAATGGCTCAAGTTCATTCCATATTATTTATTGAAGTTGACCAAAGTCATAATTGAGCCCAATTTGACCAATTGGTCAACTTGACCCAACCTACCCCAAACTGACCTAAAAGGTCAAATTGGCCAAAATCTAAATTAAACCCAAATCAAACCAAACCAAACCAAACCAAAGCTTACAATCATATTGAATTAACCAATTGGACATGAACCAACACCTAACCCAACCCAATTTGGTCAAATTGGTCAACTTGACCCATTTAATTTCAGCAATTTTTTTAAAATAGGTACCGTTAAAATACGAATTAGCAAATTGAGTATCAATAAAAAAAAATTTAAGAATAGGTATACGCCAATTAGGCGAGGCTATGCCACGCCATTTCTCGACGCGGGGTGTACACGTGAGTAGCCGGCCACCCACTAATTGGGCGAGCTTCAGATTAGTGAAGCCGCCCATTAGTGGGGCGGCTGACACGGAACCACCGCCCACTAATTGGCGGCTCCTCGACACATTTTAGGGCCGATCGGCCCTAGCTCCTCTGCTTTCCTCGATTCCTCCCCGCGACACTCCGCTCTCCGCTTGCGCCGACCGGTCCCACCCACCCAGAGCACGGTCCTCCCCTCTTGGAACTTCCGGCGGCAGATCTAACCGCTTGCATTGCGTCTTGTCTAGGTATTCGTGAAACTTTATTTTTCCGATTCGCTTTGACGTTTAACTACTTCCCTCTCTCATTTACCAGTTGGAAGTCAACTTTAGCTTTGGCGATTCTCAACCCATTTCGTTGAGAAAAATCCCTTTGGCGGATTCTTCATTTTTTTATTGCAAGATGAATAGAGAATATGTTTCGCTGATACTTTATTATGGAGGCGAACTTATTATCGATGAGCAATTCAGTCCAAGTTATATGGGAGGTCGAACTCGTCCAATTAAGGTTCAGCGTCACAGCACCTTACTGGCATTGAAGCAACGAATTATGAGAAGCTTGAACATCGATCCAAGCACCACCTTGTCACTTTAAAGTGTCGTATCGGTGAGTAGCGGATTTGTAGCGTGTCATATCTCGATGCGATGTTTGTGAAGTTACACTTGACGCCGCCGATGTTGGTGTTGTATGTCGAAGTGGAAGATGTTAATATTGCATCCACATCAGCTGATCCTGTAGTAAGGTCAATAGATATACCGCTAACACATACACAGGATTTCATCGCACAAGAACATCCGGGGATACAACGCAGCTCTGATGAGTTTATTCTCAGGTAGTTTATCATCATAATTTATCTGATTAAACTTGTAACAATTAATATGATAATTAGTTGCTGAACTTATAAGTTATGTGGCTGATGATATTGTCTACCGCTCGGATGAACCGTATGCCCGAGAGTCCAGTTGGAGATGAGTATCAGACTATGAGTAGTGGCTCAAGTAGTGAGTCTGAACAGGGTATTAGTGATGATGACTGTTCAGTTGGGTTAGAAGACACTGTACTTGAGAATATAGACAACCTGCACGTATGATAGATGTGTGATCTCTCACCGTATCCCATCACTGCACGATGATAAGGCGATGTTAAAACATAATCGACATTACAGCTATTTAGACTAAAGTGGTAACTGCAGATCCAACCTGTGTTTGCCGCAAGCCATCTAGCTCATTTATGTACACTGCAACATTCGCTATTGGCTGCTGGCGAACATACTTCTCATTCCACCTGCACACAGAAAATAGTTTTAACATATGTATAAGCTGCATAGATTGAAAGCATAGTTAACAACACGCATACTCACGCCGAGACCAAAGAAGCTCGCAGATAAGGTACATGTAAAGTCGGCCTACCCACATGAATATGCTCCCAAGCTCAAATCGAAGGAGGTGTAGGCAACTACCATGTTGGCCAGACCTGACTGTAACTCTCTATATAGATGAGCCAAACTGCCACCTATGACATCATGCTAAAAGAATCGAGATCCTCCGTGAGTGGTAAATCCGTAGGTGGACCTCGAACATGAGAAGAAGCCCAATCAGAAATAAAATATAAGCCCGCACGTGTCGGTAAAAATCCTCTGTGCTCAGCCTGTCATATGACTCCCTATAGAAAGTCCACCTAAGCCACCTCAATGGCATGCATGTCTGCGCATGTGCCTGGCCCATCCTGAATGTCGACCTGATATGCGGAGTGATCGGATCATGATACATCACGCCTGGTAATGGGTGTCGTCCTAACAAATCATCGCAGCAATCAGGCCAATTGACCCATCTCTTCTCCTCGCCAATCACAATCGGACCTATGATAGGTGGCCCATCAATCCAGTCCAATCATCGCCATCCTGAGCATCACGGCCATCTCACCGGCGCGAGGTGGAAGGTATTGGTCCGACCATCTCTCAACCAAAGCGGTAAGCAACCGATGATCCCGGATGAAGCGTGACACCCACAAAGGTGCCCAGGTCTAGCGATCGATGAATCTCCTGCATGTAATGGGCCACTCCTTCAGCATAAGCAAGTGTGATGCGGCCTCAAGTACGGTGCTCTGAAAAAAAAAATCTTAGTACCTGTCCGAAATAAAAGGTAAGCAGGCGTAACACATTCTTAAAAAAAAATCCACTTACAGTATCAGGATGAGCGGCTCGATGCCGCCCACGTAGGGAGGCAATACTAGGATGAGCCTCAGAAGGTGCCTGCTCCAATGGTGGTGGCCTCCTAACGCCTACATCGACGCCTACTGGTGGTGCTCCTCGCCATCGCACTGCCGAAAAGAAGATTATGATTTACAATCAACGCTACATACCGCAAATTATGAGAAATAATGGATCAACCCCTAAAATAAAAAAGTGGGAAATAAATCTTAAGACAAACCTTACATTCTTATCACATATAATGAGTAGAAATCCACATTAACAAATGCTTGAATTGAGAAAGAAAATCCACATAAACAAATCCACATTTCCTCAAAATCATATTTTGCACTTGTTAACACACTTGAATAGATCACTTGTCCAACTCACACTCATAAAATTGAAATTTAAAAGATAATTTATTTACCCTAAAATTTTGTATAACAAAATATAGTTTTTTTAAAGAATAGATTGAGCTTGATTATAGGATTTAGAATTTAAGTAGGTAAAGCACTAAATGCATATAGGTAAAATTCTTTAATAATATATTCAACATTATGATGGATGTGAAGGGAAAAAAGCAAAGATAATGTGAATGAAAAATTAGACTTAAAGGAATACTTTAGAAGAAGAGAGTTTGAGCTCAAAAGACTACCGATGGTAAAATTTTGAAGCTTAAAGCCAAGTAATGCATCATATTAAGTCAACAAAGAATAGCTTGTGAGTGGGTATAATTACTAAACTTATCAAATGGGTATGCATCTAATATGAGTAGATATGTTGACTTGAAAGCAAGAAAGATATTTTGAGTAAAAGTAATAATTTATATATTTTCTTGTTCTTATTGCTACTTGCATTTAGTGCTTTACCTACTTAAATTCTAAATCCTATAATCAAGCTCAATCTATTCTTTAAAAAAAACTATATTTTGTTCATTTAAATGGCGATTCTCTAAGGAAACAAGAAATGAGCATTCTACTAAATTTTGTATAACATGCTTGATAGTACCATATATAGACTCATCTTAACTTAGGTTAGTTCTATGCTAGTAACTCAATAAAATCTTTCCTCACCTAATACTTGTAAATTAACATGCTAAGTATCCGTGATAAGGGATTCACCAAACAATCATTCGCAAATAATTGCACAACATTCACATTTAGAAATCACATTGCTAAAAAAAATACCTAGAAGAAGTCGTGCAACGGGACAAAAAACCGCAATGCGCGGCTTTGTACCCGACCGTCGAGATGTTCGCCGGCGACGGAGGACCGCGTTCGTGTTCTGGTCGGTCGATGGCCTCGAACCACGAGCGGAGTGTCGCGGGAGGATTCGAGGAAAACCGAGGAGCTAGATCGACCGGCTCTAAAATGTGGAGCCGCCAATTAGTGGGCCCGGTTCAGATATCAGCTGCCCACTAATTGGGCACGGCCTAATCTGAAGCAAATTAATTGTGGCGGCTACTCTTTCACGTGTAACACGCCACCGGAACGACGGAGGTAGCCACCACTACTATACCTATTCTTAAATTTTTTTTTATTGATACTCAATTTGCTAATTCGTATTTTAACGGTACCTATTTTAAAAAAATTGCCTTTAATTTCAAATGAGCCTAAATCAAACCTAACTAAATTAATCAAAACCATTTGAACCAAAACTCTTCAAATCATCATTTAAACCTAACCCAAACCTTGGTTTGACCCAATTTGACCAATTGGACAACCCAACCCAACATGAACCCATATGAACCCATTTGACCAAATGAAGCCAAAGCACCCAAAACCAAGACATGAGACCTTAATTGCTAACCAAACCCAACCCAAATTAACCTTAGGTCAGTCCAAAATCATCCCAAAAGCAAAGTGGACCCCACCCAAGAAAATTAACCATTGGACAAACCTCCTTATATAAGATTCCTTCCCCATTTGGCAAAGTCCTCTCTCCCATCACTTGGTCAGCCATCTCATTGCCAAATGGGGTATTCCTAGCCTCCCTAGCCCACTCTAAGCCCACTAGGATCGCCATGGACCAAAGGGATGTGAACCAAGTCACCTCCCTTCATATCCGAGCACCCAAAGGACCAAGCAAACTCCATCCCCCCATATCTTGCTTTGGGCTACCTACCATAGCTTCCTCCACTCTTGGTGTGCCATGTGGAGTCGATGGCAACCCTCCTGGCGCCTTGACGATGGTGAATTGGCAAAAATTCAGGGATGGATCTCGTCCATCATCACACACGATTGAGGGGTATACCCCCTCAATTCTAGCAGGATTCATCACCATTTGCACTAAGTGAGTTCCCTGAGTGTTTTCAAAATCCCAGAGAGCTTCCTAGAGCATCCTGAACCTCCCTCAATCAGCATTTCTCCTCTATGTGTGAAACTGAAATAGGGCATCCCCATTTTGATTCACACTTCTTCTCCACTCCATCAAACTCCAATTCCTTGTGCATGCACCGTCTCCATACTCCATCGAGATTACTCAAATCATCCCTTGAGTTCCAAAGCCACTGAAAGCTGTAGTTTGATCAAGGCCGAGGCTCTTGAGTACGTGAGTTGGTCTCCAAAGCAAGCTACCCAAATCAAGGCCCAAACTCCTCAATACGGCTTCACCTCAACTAGGTGAAGCTACCTCGGTCGATCCCATCACTAGATATTAGCTCCGATAAGGTAATTTCATGAAACAGAGCTCCTTAGTGAAAATCGTTTGTTCTTTTATGAAATGGATGCACATTTGAGCTGATCTTAGCCATTGGATGTGTTCGTCTCCTCCTCCTGATGGTGTGGGATCATTTTGATCACAATCTGAACTCGGGTGAGCTAGGATTGAATGGGGAAAGATGGACAATGTTCGTCTTTCGGTACTCATGAAGGAGACAGATCACTTGCCATCCGTTCCGCATGATCAGAATGGATGGTCATGATCAAATCACATTATATCCTTTATTTTTAACTTCAATCATGGGATTTAATCGTGGCCATCCGATCTTAGATCGGACGATCCACAAAAAAGTGCGCCACCATTGACTCAATCGCTCGATGTGATAACTTAAAAAACCTATCCCATCACCCCACGTGGAAAGCACGACATGTTAATGCACCGTGTCAGTAGCTACATAGTGCTGACGGGATTAAGGTTTAATTAGGGCTATTTAATTATTTTTTAAGGCTGAAACTTCAAAAATTTATAACTTATTGTAGGAAAATCCAAAAATATAAATGAGGGCTCATTTTAAAGGTATTTCATAGGGGAATTTTCTAAAAATGTAGTTAAGTGATTTTGAACAGTGATTTTAGCTTAATTTGAGTTCGATTAAAAGGATAATTAGCCTAATTACTCTCTAATTAAGCATCAAATTAATCTAAAATTTTAGAACATGTTTAAGGGGATGACCTCTTCCTCCCCTATTTTTCTTGGAATTTATTGGATGCTTAATGAGAGAAATTGGTTAATTGAACCTTAATTACCCTCTTAATTCAATTCATGATCAATTAAGCAAATGAACAATAAATTAATCGACTAATTAAGCTTATTCCCATCTGTTAATAGTGAAAAGTCTTAAGAAGATGGTTTAGGTTTACTCTGTATGACCATTTCATTAAGCCTCTTCATTTCTTTCAAATTAATTAAAATTTTAATTACCACTTAATTAATCAATTAAAAGAAAAGGGAGTCTAATTATTTCAGAGCCTAATTGAATGTTTGAAATGACTTAGGTATTGAGATTGAGGCCTCTTCCTTGATCTCTTTCCCTAAGTTAACTTCATTATCCTAATTAAAATATAATCAAAGGATTTAATTAACAAATTAAGGGCTTAATTAAATTAATTTAAAATACCATTCATTCCTAACTTTGATTAATCAACCTTGGGTAGTTATTTAGATGTTTAATAGTCTAAAAAAATTAATGAAATTATGATTAGCTTACATGTGTGAGAAAATTATAAAAATAATTAATTAAATCCCTTAAGCTTAATTAAATACTAATTATGAGCCAATTGTATTAGGCCCCTTTCATTTCTTAGGAGCATTGCTAATTTACTTTTCTATATGGTTGCATCTCATGTTGTCTTATCAATATTTAGTTAATTAACTTAAGGTGATATAGGTAAGGGTTTAATTAATTGATTTAATTCATACATCAGCCTAATTAAGACATAAAATCAATTTAATTGCTTTTCATTAAATCAAATTGACTCACACATGGGGAATGAGACTAGGATTATCAAACCTCTTTCACATCCCTTAAATCAAATCAAACATGAAATCAAAATTGGCTTTAAGAAACTTTGGTTTATTTTAAATAAGCTTATTTAATGTGATTATCCTTAGGAATTAGTTGGATTGAATGAAATTGCATGCTTGTGTTGCTTTATTTCTTTCCAAGCATGTTAAAATATTATATGCCACTTGTAGTCATGCATTCATCTCTTTCAAAAATTAATTAAATAAAATGATTTCCTTTATGTCAAATTTGCATGTGTTGACTTAAATAGAAATATGCGTGGCTATTATCATTATTAAATCTCAAATGTATTTTCAAAAGCTTATTAATGAATAATAATATATATTATGACTTTAGTTACATATACATAGGAGGTGCATGCGAGTATAAGCTTAGTGTATGAAGTGAAGTCTCTTTCTTACATTCATATGTTGATTTGCATAAGTTTGAATGTTAATGGGTATATTAGTCTGGACATTTCAAGGACGCACGACTTTAAGTAGCCCCAAGGGGGTTCCTACCTCACTCCCCTGGTGCAGAACAATGGTGACGTACCCGTTTGATTTCATTCTTATGCGTCTTGACCTTAGAATTGGGATAGAGCTTTAATTTATTTACACAAATAAATTAAATAAATTAAATTTTACTTTTGCATGAGTTTTTATATTCTTATAATTATTTACACAACCATATATATTTAAGAATAGAGGGTATATTAGTCTGGACATTTCGGGGATGCATGACTTTAAATAGCCCCAAGGAGGTTCCTATGACACTCCCCTAATGCAGAACAATAGTGATGTGCTTGCTTAAAACTTTCATACATTTGAATGTGTATTTAGCTAATGGATGAAAACCCCATTTTTCTATTAAAAATACATGCATTCATATTTTGTTCAAGTGGTTGAATTGATTAGTCATATAATTTGAAGTTCTTTTCTTATGCTTTTGTATAAAAATTTAGATAGAGTTTTAAATTAATATGAAAAAATAATTCAACCAAATGAAACATTAATTCCAAGTACATTTATTTGCATTCATCATTTAAGTGTGCTAAGATACAAATTGCATGCATAGGTATGTTTAGGACTTAATCATATGCATGTTATATATGATGGAAAGAAATGAAAAAACATGTTTCATGTGATAGTAATTAATTCCAGTTAATCTTAAGATGCCTTTCTTATTGAGAGAGATTATTTAAAGTGAACCTAAACTTAGGATCAATTTAAAACATGTAATAAGTCATTCATTAAAGGGAATCCATTTAATTAATTTGCTTTAGATGTGACTTAAAGTAGGGATAAAAGAGAGTGATCCTCTCTTTCCTTCTCTTTATAACATTTAGTTGTTTAGTGTAGGTCAAATGAAATAAAGGAAAATACTAAGCAAAAATTTACAAATCAATTAAACAATTTAAAGTGAAACCACCCTTTATATTTAAATTTCCTTCGTACTTAGAGAATGATAACTCTAAAGCCTAGTTAGAACATATCACACAAGCCTTAATACACACACATTAGATTAACTCACTATTTCTAGCCTTATGTGATGGTTTGATGTAAGATAGATGTATTGATATGAGATAGATGGCGTGATTAGCCTAATTATGTCTTCTACAAGAGATTATGCTTAAGGGGTGTTTAAAATAAATATGAGTGCTCTCTTTTACAGGTTGCTTAACCTCTAAGCATAATCTATGTCAAGATAGGTGGACTTAGTTACCTATGTGCAGGGTGCTAAGTCTAAATTATACATATAACTGCTTGGGGTATAGTGTGTTTAGCTAATACTTATTTTACAGGTATAGTTAGATTTACTTTTCCTATTTTTAATGTAATTGTGCATTAAGAATTAGGATTAGTGTTATGGGAGAATTAGAATGAGCGGAGGCTAGAAGGCTTTATCTTGGGAGGCCCCTTGTGATGCCTTTGAAGCAAGAAAATCCAAAGGAGGAATGAAGGAGACATGAAGAAAGAAGATATGAAGAACCCCCATAGCATTTTATAATTTATAATTGTAATCATTCTTTCATATACTGGGTTATATAAGGGTAGAGCTGGGCTACCCATTTTCTCTTTTTGGGTTGTATGGTGGTACCTGACAGCATTGGCCTATTATTCTTTTATGTTGGGTTTATAAATTGTTTGATGATTTATTTATAATTGTGTAATAGAAATGACATGCATTTTCCTAGTTTTTTTTTTCATGTATGATGATTTAATGTGTGGCCTAGATTCGATTAGGCTCTCAAGAAAAATTAATTTTTCTACCCCAACTACAACTCATAATTAATTTTCTAAACAACTCATAACCTCATTTGAAGCCTATGCATTAAATCAAGATAATTAAAAGATTTTGCAACCCCTTAGCTGAATATTGTATGCTTAATATCATGCATATCATCTTATTTCATTCTTGCTAAGAGAGGGTTTCCATCCTTACACGATAAGGGAAGACTTGACCTTTGAGGGTCTCCCTTATG